>CP126894.1:32072500-32652500 GCA_030440675.1 Furcifer pardalis | reverse complement strand
TTAATTAGCAATGAAAAGTCATTAGCCTTATAAAAGATCCGCTTCCTGACATGATGTCAGGAAGCGGATCTTTTCTAAGGCTAAAGACTTTTCATTGCCAATTAAAACCCCACCTACCTGAAACTTTGGATTTTAATTAGCAATGAAAAGTCATTAGCCTTAGAAAAGATCCGCTTCCTGACATGTCAGGAAGCAGATCTTTTCTAAGGCTAATGACTTTTCATTGCCAATTAAAACCCCACCTACCTGAAACTTTGGATTTTAGTTAGCAATGAAAAGTCATTAGCCTTAGAAAAGATCTGCTTCTGACATCATGTCAGGAAGCAGATCTTTCATAAGGCTAATGACTTTTCATTGCCAATTAAAACCCCACATACCTGGAACTTTGGATTTTAATTAGCAATGAAAAGTCATTAGCCTTATAAAAGATCCGCTTCCTGACATCATGTCAGGAAGCGGATCTTTTTTAAGGCTAATGACTTTTCATTGCCAATTAAAACCCCACCTACCTGAAACTTTGGATTTTAATTAGCAATGAAAAGTCATTAGCCTTAGAAAAGATCTGCTTCTGACATCATGTCAGGAAGCAGATCTTTTATAAGGCTAATGACTTTTCATTGCCAATTAAAACCCCACATACCTGGAACTCTGGATTTTAATTAGCAATGAAAAGTCATTAGCCTTATAAAAGATCTGCTTCCTGACATCATGTCCTGCCTGGCTTCCTGCAGCTTCAGAGGGTGGGGGAACTTCAAAATTAGCGCGCATTGGGTCTCCCAATCAATTTAAAATCAGGAATTACACAATGCACAGCCATAATACTGTAAATCAATTTTGACTTCCAACTTATACCAATACAGTAATACCCCGTATAACGTGAGTATCATATAGCGCTAAAACCGTATAACGTTACAAGATTTTCGGAAAAATCTTGTATCGAATAACACGATTTTAACGTTATCCGATACAGTCGTTCTTAGCAGCAGGGGGGGTGGAAAGCTGAACGGGGTTCTCTGTTCAGCTTCCCAGCCACCCTGCAGCTACGGAGGCAAGGGCGGGTGGCTAGGGAAGCCGACAGGGAGTCCCCGTCAGCTTTCCCAGCCACCCTGCAGCTGTAGATCGGGTCCTCTGATCTCTCTGGAGCAGGCAGGGGACACGATCCAAGCTGTTTCTGGGATTCCCCGACGTCCTGAGCCAGTGCAGCAAGCCAGAATGTCAGAGTTCGAATCCCAACATTCTGGCTTGCTGCTCTGGCTCAGGACGTCGGGGAAGCCCAGAAACAGCTGGGATCGGGTCCCCACACCTCCCTGGACCCGGCGGGGGGCTCAGAAACCCCAAAATTGGTAAAAAAAAAACGGACTTTTTTTTACCAATTTTGGGGTCTCTGACCCCCCTGCCGGGTCCAGGGAGGTGTGGGGACCCGATCCAAGCTGTTTCCAAAGTTCTCCCACCTCCCTGGAGGCTGCAGCAAGGCAAAATGTCAGGATTCGAATCCCGACATTCTGGCTTGCTGCAGCATAAAAGAGGGTGGGGGAAGTTCAAAAGTAGCGCGCATCAGCTCTAGGGAGGTCGGGAGACACACACACACACACACCTCTTTCTCTCCCCCCCCACACCTCTTTCTCCCTCTCCCAGAAGAAACTGCTTGTAATCCTGGACACACACACACACACACATCTCTTTCTCTCTCCCTCCCTCTCTCTCTCTCTCTCTCTCTCACTCACACACACACACCTCTTTCTCCCTCTCCCAGAAGAAACCATTCTCCCCCCCCCCCAGCCCTGAATAAGCGGAAGGCTAAGACAAAATGGTGGACGCTTACTTTTAGCTCCCGGATGGCCTCAGGCTCAGTCTCTCTCTCCACTCTTAACAGCCAAATCAGCTAGGCGGAGGGATTCAGCAATTCTAAATTAGATTCGGCAGAAGTCCTAGTACTAAGCAGCAGAAGGAAGGAACTAGGCACTGATTTGTGATCCCTCCGCAAAAAAAAAATTTAAAAAAATAAAATAAAATAATAAGAGTTCCTATACCATGTCGGGGGCCGGATGAAATGGCCTGGCGGGCCGGATCCGGCCCGCGGGCCGTAGTTTGGGCATGCCTGATTTAAATGGTCCAGGCTAGCTAAGACACCCCCCCCAAAAAAAATAAAAATAAAACACCACCCTCCTTTAACATGTTGTCTGTGTATTTATTTCACTTTTTCTTTTTCTTTGTTGTTGTTCAGTCGCAGAGTCGACTCTGACCCTTTGCGACCCCATGGACCATCGTGTGCCAGGCTCCTCTATCTTCCACCATCCTCCTCATCCCATTCAAATGTACACCCATTGCATCTACAATGCCATCTATCCACCTCATCTTCTGGCATCCCTTTCTCCTTTTTCCTTCTATATTTCCCAGCATCAGTGCCTTCTCTAGTGAGTCCTGTCTTCTCCTATGATGGCCAAATTACTTGAGCTTCATCTTCAGTATTTGTCCCTCTAATGAGCCATCAGGGTTGATTTCTTTCAGGATCGACTGATTTGTTCTCCTTGCAGTTCAGGGAATTCTCAAGAGTCTCCTCCAGCACCACAATTCAAAGGTGTCTATTCTTCTGCACTCAGCCTTTCTTATGGTCGAGCTTTCACAGCCATACATTACTACTGGGAATACCATTGCTTTGACTATGCAAACATTTGTTGGCAGGGTGATGTCTTTACTCTTTATTACTCTACCTTTTCTTTACTCACATTATTATTATGATGCTACCTTTTTTTACTCACATTTAAAGGACATATATAGAAATGGGGAACAAAAGAGCCAAAAGGGTAATAATTTTGCAAGATAAAATTATTTTATAGATTTGACACATGCAAATACTAGTCCAACTAGCTCTGTGATGGTGAACCTTGGTACTCCAGGTGTTCTTGGACTTCAATTACCAGAAGCCAAAGTCAGCACTCCTGCTGAACAGGGCTTCTGGGAATTGACATTCAAGAACAGGTAGAGTGCCAAGGTTCACTATCACTGACCTAGCTGTAGAGAGCTTTGTTCATTCCATCTATTCTATGAGAGATGGACTAGTGTGATCTTTGCCAGTTTCCCCCCGTTTCTTAAATTTGGAAAAACAAAGTTAGAATCAGCCTTTAGACAACAAATGAATGTGCTGAAGGACAGTACATATCTTTCAGCCAAGTAGCTTTGGGATGAATACTGCTTTAAGTAGCAGATGATGCAGTCACTTCTGTTAGCTAAGTGTGCAGCACTTGGTCTGTGTTGGTTGTTAAGAGCAAACAGAGTCAGACTCAAAGGGTAGCAATCATGATGAAGTTTGATATTTTCCCACCATGACCTCAGGAGTATTGGCCATGAGAGCTCCCAAAACATTACAGGTAAGGCTCTAGCTTTGGTTTTTTTTGTTTTTGTTATTCTTTTTATGTGTTGGTTAAATTGAGAAAAATGAGTATGCCATTTTGTTAAGTGGTTGTTTGTTCATTTTGCTTGAAACTGCCATTCTTGCTTTTTCCTCCCCAACATGTTTGGCATTTCCTCATTTTTATTCTCTTGCCTCAAAATGTTAGGCATGAACTAGGACTGGAAGAAATATGAGGTTCTTTTTGTAAATGTTTAAAACTATCAAACTATAAATGTTAAGATAATAAAAAATAGTCTCATACAAATGTACTGAAACATAATTAAATGAAACTGGTAACATAACAGGTACCTGAATACCATGACATTATAAAGAAAGATTATGTAACACTGAAGCAACACATTTTGCAGCTTTAATAGTTGCATGGCAACTAACAAAAAGGAGGTTAACAGCATCAATAGTTCCATCCTACAATCTGTAGTTCCATGCATGTTTACTTATGATAAGTCTCATCAAGCTCAGCAAGACGTATTTCTAAGTAGACATGCCTTGGATTCTTTAAAATGACTTATTTAGCTTATATTTGTAAATGCATCTGTGATGATGCTTGTCTTACTATCCAACAGTCATTACCTATGCATTAGGTGTTACACTCCGAAGAAAGGGCAAACATTTGAGGTATTTGCTTAATGTATGGTTGTATTTGAACCTCATTCGTTCATCATGATTGGAATAGTAGATGTTCAGAATCAAATGAGGGGAAAAGCAATTTGGAAACAATTTTAGTGACACAAAAAGTTAGCACAAAGATGAGGAAAGTAACCTTTTGGATTACAAATTGCAAAACCCTATAGCTAGCATGGCCAGTGTCCCAGGGATTCTGGCGGTTGCAACAAAAAAGCAACTTTTTCACATGTGTGGTTAAGCCTTTGAATCCTTCCACACACACACACACATACATACATACACACACATACCAAGCATCCCTTTCTTCAACCCCCTACCGACTCTTGTTTTTAAGTATGCAAAAGTAAAAAAACATTTATTTATTTATTTTATTTCATTTGTACTTTGCCCTCCTCCTACATACAATCAAGTAAAAATTAGCATAAAATTAAATTAGAAGTAAAAATTTGAATTTAGTTCCCCACATTTTCATGTAGTTCATTTTTAAGTGTGATTTCAAAATGAAATGTTATATGTAAAAAAAATCAACAATGTGATACAGTGTAGTGATACTTTTCGTGTCATTCATGTTACACAAGATTGTGGAAGGCCTTGTCGAAACTTTCAAGATGTCCACCTCTCCACCCCATATTAGCAATCACTTTGCAGTTGTTGACTGTGATGTTAAACAGTTTACACTTCATTAGGGCACAATGCCTCTTTTTTCCCCTTCTATGGGTTTTATTGCACCTGGGTCTTATTGTGAATAAGGGTCAAATCAGTTTCTACATTTTTAATTATCTTTAGTATTCACATGGGTAAATTACCATTTCTTTTCTCTCATGAATAGGAACCAGAGAACCATCAGTAAGCATGAAACAAAATGAGGATTTTATCATGCTAATTAACTGTTACCACAAGAGACACTTAGAATAAGCATAGACTTGCCTTTAATTGCCTATTAAGAACATGTTAGCATACTGACATCTTTCTGATTGGTGTGTTAGCTGCACCTCCTTTTTGGAAAAAGAAACATTTTCTGAATTATTAACCATGTGAATTAGGCATGAAACATTTTATCTCTATTTTCTTACCAAAAGGCTTCATTCATATAATAATAGCACTGTGAGTTGGACAAACTAGCTGGACATAGTGGACAGGATAATCAACTAGAACTCAGGAGGCCTTAGTCTGATTTCCCAGCTTTGCCATAGAAACCCACAGAAGGATGGAACTGGTAAACCCACTACTTAAATACCCCCACGTTCCTTGAAAAAAAAAAACCCATTAGGGTCTCTATAAGTTAGCCCATAACAATGACAATAATAACAATAACAACAGAATCAGAGATTACCCCAAGATTAATCTACCCCATCCCCTGCCAATAAGAATAACATCTTGCTAATGCACTTCTGTTTGCATCCCACAGTGCATTCCACACTTCTATAGCCTTGTCTTTTGCAAATACTCCAGAAAAACAATATTTTTCAAGGATTTGAAAGCTGTCAATAGCTACAATGTTCTCCTAGATCAGGGATCAGCAAACTTGGCTCTCCAGATTTTCTTGGACTTCAATTCCCAGAAGTCCTGATCAGCAGGCATACTGACTTGGGCTTCTGGTAATTGAAGTCCAAGAACACCTGGAGAGCCAAGTTTGCAGATCCCTATCCTAGATTGTGAGAACATATGCAGTAAATTTTAGAAACTGCTTTGGGTACACTTAAAAGCAAACATTGCAGAAATAATGCAGTTAATTCTGTTATGTCCAAATTTAAATTTAATTGAATTAAAGATATTGGCTGAAATGCTATTGGCATAACTATACCTGCAGAAGTTTAGCAATATAATCAGAAATAGGCAATTTTCTAAAATTAAACATTTCTTTCTTCTGTACCACAGCTCCTGAGTAATCATTTTCATCATATAGAAGCTATGGGAGAGAAGTAGGAACTGGTAGGGGTTACTGAATCCAGTAAAACAGATATTTGAGGAGGAGTCTGCGACCGCCTAGATATGTTAAAGAGCATCAGTTGCTTGAGGTTGAAGTCCCTCCAAATCCTTTTTTTTTTTGCCTAATGTTGTATATCTAACTCCACCACATGTTCCTATTATGTCAATGGTGGTGCCTCTTGTGAAGTATCTCACAACTGTCTTCATCATATGGCTGAATGTCATATGATGAAAGTTAAGTTTTCTGGTTAAGCCCTATTGCTGGGTGATTTTATTCTGTTCACCTCCAGGGCTGCTGTCAGTGGTATGTCTGTATAACATACCCTATTCCACCATTACTGTTATGTGTCAATAGATTTTCTATCTATGGGCAGAATCTCCCTTCTCTATACATTGCTTCCTTTTTTGGATGTGTTTTGCAGATGGCAGACCAGCAGATAGTCACTTAGTTCTTTCACTCTCTTTCTCCTAGTTGAAGGGAAGAAAGTAAAAGGAGAAGAAATGTGTGATCTCTACATAATTGCAAGCCATTCTTTTTATGTGTCCAGATTTGAGACAACATTTTGCTTACATATAGGAATGCAGTGCTGCTTACATCTTTTTAGCAAAGTGTTGGCTTAATACAAGAGTTTAGAGCTTTGGAAAATATTTTCAATTTTCTATATTTTATGTAAACTGGGAAGAAATATTTGTTGAACAGCAAAATGGTCTAATAGGCATGCATCTTATATTCTGTTGGTGTCATTGTTTTTCCTTGCTACCGCAGCTGAAATGACATTTTCCCTGTTGGTTGTGTTTTCTCTCTGTCCCTGAACACTACAATTCTATCCTTGTCTACTAGCTCCAATAAGTACAATTTACTTACTATCAAGTAAGTGGGACCAAGATTTTAGTCTGAATTAGTCATGTTAAATGTTCCAGGAATTAAAGAGGAAGAGACTTCAAAGGTGTCCCAAGAACAAATATACAGTAAAACCTCATATAACACTAAAACCTGTTTCCACAAGTCTTGGTGTTATATGATTTTTAGTGTTATCTGATGCATGTTAAAATCCTATGGGATCCATAGAGATACATTGTAACCACACAGGCTTTAGCGGTTGTTATCTGAAGCATTCCATAGGATCTTAATGTTATCTGATGCAATTCTTCCCCCCAGATTCCTTAATGTTATGCGATTTTAGTGTTATTCGATACTAATGTTATATGAGGTATTACTGTATATAAAGAGTTAACCCAATTCAAGTCATGACACTCTTATTCAAGGACAGTTTTAAACTAAATAAAACATACTGTCCATCATCATCAAGACATTGACATCTTATTTTGTCCTCCTGTAAGGAAGCAAAATTTCTTTTGGGAACAAACACCAATATATACAATGGAACTTTCTTCCAAGTTGACAGACATAGAGCTGTGCTATTCATAACTCAAATATATTTGTGAATCAACCTAAAAAGAATATAATGTCAAAGTATATAGATTTAGGTAAAGGTTGTCCTTGCTTGAAAGCCAGTCATATCTGACTCTAGGGTTTGGTGCTCATCTTCATTTATAGCCAAAAAGCCAGTGCTATCTATGTCTGCAGACATTACCATAGACATGTGGCAGGCATGACTAGATGCCGACGTGCACGGAATGATGTTTATCTTCCCACGAAGTGGTACCTATTTACTTGCATTGTAACATGAAGCAATGATTAAGGCTTTATGTTACATTTAAGAATATCAAGGATCTTAAGAAAATGTAAGATGACTAAATAAATACATAGCATTATATAAGATAAAATACTTATTATCTCATAACTTTAATTTCAAAAAATAGTAATATTTGTACCACTTATGTAGGTCATACAGGGTCCCAAAACTCTTGTATCAGTTACACCTGCATGAGGATGATGCCTTTAGTAGCGGGAGATTTTTTAGTAATAAAATAGTTTGTACTTCTATCCCATGTCCTGCCCAACTCTTGTGCAGTCAATTTCATTGTGTACAAGCTATAGTTGCCTGACAATGGAAACAAGCTCTTTCATTAGATAAAATCTACCTTGCTAGTTGACAGGGGAGAATTTTGGTAGTTAAAGACTTCCTCTTTTCATTCTGGGGCAATCATACAGTGAGACTGGTGACACATGAGTTGGACAAAAGTAAAAACTCTTTAATTACCAAAAATCTCATCTTACCTTTGGCATCATCATATAGGTATAACCTATGTAATAGGATTTTGGCCAATCCTGTTTAGTTCAGTGGTTTAGGTATCTGGCTGCAGAGTCTCAAGTTGGGATTTTGACTACCCACTCTGCCACCTGGGAAGACAGCCATCCTGTGCAGCTTTGGGCAACCTGCACAATCCCAGGGTGCTCTGAGAAGAAGGAAATAGTAGGCAACTTCTGTATATTCTGTACCTAGGAAACAATGAAAAATGTTGGCATCAGTCAGAACTGACTTGATGGCACACAATTATTATTATATAAGGACTGTTCCCTCAAAGCTATTCCACCAATATATTAGATTGAGATTAATTTTAAATGATTCAGGGCACAGTCCTAAGCATGTTTACTCAGAAGTAAGTCCCTTTAAACTCAGCAATGCTATTACAGTCAAACCTCGCATAAAGAGCACCTCACTTAAAAAGTAACTCACTTAAAGAGCAGAATTTTCTCTGAATGTTCGCTTCACTTAACAAATAAAACCAACCAAAAACTCGCTTAACAAATAAATTGGGGTTCACAATCCCCCCCACCAGAAGTCACAATTGGTCATTTACAATGGTGTTTCACTTAAAGAGCAAACTCGCTTAAAGAACAATCCTGTGGAACGTATTATGCTCTTTAAGCGAGGTACAACTATACTCAAGTACATTGCTACAAATCTGTAGTCCTTATTCTCTTTAAGGGGTAAGATAAAATAATGTAGTGTGAAATCTGATTACAATAATCTAGGAGACTGAGCTCAAAAAAGGATTTTATGTATCGAGGTTGGAAACTGTAAAGCTCACTGGCCAAGATATCAAAAGGAGAAACAATCACAGCTGTTTCTCACAGAAATGACAAGAAAAAGGCTTTTTGATGCAAGGATTAACTCAGTGACTGCAATATTACCTTAATAATGATCCAGAAGAGAAATCTTATGGAGATGAGAGTCAAAATTGTGGGAAATGCAGGACAAAGCACTTAGCATTAGTCTTTACCTGAGTAAAACACTGTCATTATATAAACAAATTTTAGCTTATCTTTTATCAAACTGTGCTGAAAAGGAAAAGAAACAAACCTTGAGGTTCTTAGATATTCAACTATGCAAATTTAAAATCAATTTTCCTCTTTCCCAGAGGGAAACACAATTGATTCCATTGTTTTGTTACTAAAACTATTCTACCAGGGAAGGAGATCCCAGACTAGTTTGTGTCAATGTGTAAAATTGCATATTTCATGCATGTGAACAAAATTGTACATTTTGTGCATAGTACGTTTCCCTTTACACTTCTAAAGCATTCTTGTAGCTTGACTAACATTTCATTTCTCATGAGGGCATTGAAGGCGTAAACCAGGGGTTCCCAACTTATGCCCTATTGGCCAGTCCTGGCCCCTGACACCATTCCATCCGGCCCACAGCAATGACCCTGAAAGTGGAAGCCAACACATTTACGATGGGAGGAAACCACATGTCTGGCCCACTCAGCTGTTTGGGGGGAGTAGTCTGGCCTGTGACGTGAAAACTTTGAAAACCCCTGTAGTAAACACAGACACAGGCAGTGAAACACTGGCTCTTTTGATTGTCTGAAGTGGTAGCAAGAGATTTTTCAACTCTCTCTAAAACTTTTAGTGCATTTATTTATGTAAATGCATGTAGACAAGACATACATCTGCAAGATATTTTTTTAAATTCCCTTAGGTTCTTCCTGTTGAAATCTGGTTGCTGTTCTCAAGACTTTCTGCTCTGTTCTAGAAGGGCATCTTCCTAGGCCAACAGGCAGCCCAGATGAAAGGTCTTTGAGCTAATCTACTGATCATCAGAGCAACAGTTCAGGATAGAAAGGATTAGCTGGCTGCACACCATTGCCCAAGGGACCCCTGAGTGTCCTTGCAATGCTTCCCACTCTTTTAGTAGGCTCCTTCTATGAACTATTCCATTTAACAGTGGCAGGCAGCAGAGAACCTACAATCCCGATCTGGGCCTATAACTCAACAATGCATTAAGATCTAATCTCAAACACTTATTCTATGTCAGATTATTTAGCTATCTGACCTCAATTTATTCTATTTCATAGGAAGTATAGTTTCAAAAAGGCCAACTGGGAAAAGTTCACAACAATGCTAGGTGTAGCTATGCTTCAGACTGCTCTTCAAATGGAGAACAATGATCAATTTGTAATTTCCATTTTGGAATAGTCTTGTCCTTCCATTCCAAGAGGGTGCTGGACTAACTGCATTCCAAATGCATTGGAAACACATGCCTAATATTTAGATTATATTTCATACTTTCAAAGAAAACCCTTTCAGTGAACATATAATAAACTGGGAGAATTTTGATTTTTATTCTTATTGAAAGAAAAAAAGCGGCAGGTAGATTTAGTCAGGGATTTAGTTCGTGAATTCGATGTGTTGAATTATGCTCATTATTTCATTTATTTCTTCTGGTCTGAATGAAATAAAAGAAATAAATGAACTAATGAGCATAATCTTTGATGGTAGTGTCCTTAGACACTACCTCCCCCCTTTTTTTTTTAAGGAAAGAAGGTTAGAAAGAAAGTGTGTGTTTTTGTTTTAAACCTTCATAGAAAATGTTTCTGAAGTCAGATCCAAATTGTATAAGTGTCACAGGAAAGATTATTATGTCCTCTATCAATTGCACTTTGGATCACTTTGATAGGTCAATCCCCCGGCGGAAATGTTATTTGAATGAGTCACGTTTTTTCTCATTTTTTTTGGTGGATTACTGCTTCAGTGTCATTTTTCTCCACATGTTGTATGTGAACTGTATCCACCTTGGGAAGTTGTCATATTCATTTTCTAAATTGGTTTCCCCTATTTTTCTTGTGTTTTTGAGCCCTCATTTGAGTGTTTTTTTTTTTGTAAAAATATAGATTATTTTTCCAAATCTTAAAGTGGCCCTACAAAGGTTAATCTTTCCTCTTTCAAATATACTTTGCATCATCTGAATTGGTTGGGTGGTTTTTTTGCGGGGCCCCCAACAACTGACCCCGCTAGCAAAACTGTCATTTTTGTGATGCTACTTCCGAAAGCGATGATGTCATCACTTTGCATTTTTGGCTTTTGAGTTCTAACAATTATTACAGTTGCCAAGACGATCTTTCAAATGACATAACCCTTTTTTTTTTCGTGGTGCCTTAGTTTTGGTGTTGCAGATTGTCAAAAGTACATGATTTTAGTTACATTGCAAAAGCTGCCAGATCACCCAACAGAAACGTAAGACATTCATCAAATTCACATCAAAAGAACTCAATAGATAGACACTACTACAAAGCCTGACATGGCAAGAAGTGGCCAGAGGTTTGGAGACTAATGAAAATGCTAACAATGATCCAAACATTAAATATATAAATACAATACCAAACCAAATATACCATCAGCTGCTCCTGGCAGCGAAGTCCAGTCAATGCATCATAAAAATAAAATATTGAAGGGACATTCAGAATGCTTCCAACAAACTTTCTACTGCTTTCATGTTGAGGAGCTAGAAGAAGCCATAAGAAAATTTAGGGATGGCAAAATGGTGGGACTCAATAATAGTTGTATTGAGCAAATTAAACATTTTGGGCAGAATACAAAGAAATGGGTACCATTTGCCAGGAGTTTCATCTATCCTGATGATCTTCCCTTAACTGTCCAAGTGAAAGCTTTGAGTCAATTGAGCACCAGGAAAACCTTTACATCAAAAGATGTGTCCTTATATTAGAAAACAACCAGCTGAAATCAAACCTTTTAAAAACACCATCTGTGCCTTCTCCACAGAGAAACACAGAGTAAGCTTTGGGTTAGCTGGCAAAAATTTGGAATATTGTCACTCTGGATTTAAACCTAACATTTAAAAAAAAAACACTCTGACGATCTGATGAAGTGGACCTGATCCACAAAAGCTATGTTAAAATACAGCAGTTAGTCTTTAATGTGTCACAGTGATTTTGATTTTTGTTTTATTTTCTTTAGTCTCTGATATGATTGAAACACAGACTAACATGATGACTATTCCAAAAAACATTTTTTTAAATGTCTCAACACTAAACAGAAAGCTGCTGCCAGGAATAACATATTTAGGAAACTGACTGGTTCAGATTGAGGTGCATGCCCAAAAACAATAAGAACAATAGACCTGTCATTGTGCTAGTCCAAGGCATAATATGCCAGTGCCAAATCATATAAATCAGCACATGCCAAACGAATGGATATACAGTAGTTCTTAATGAATAATGCAGGATGTTTACCGGCTGCCTGCAATCAAGTCCCACGGATTTTAATTTTTTTTACTATTTGTCCCTCCAAAGTATATCAAGAGATTCTTTTTATTTCTTTCAAAATGAAGCCACATTTAGGTGAATTCATTCTGCAGTTCCTTTCGCCTGACCTAGTGTGAGAAAGATTAGCTGGCACAAGGTTGCACTTGCCCTGGGTATGCTCAATTGTGATTCAGAAATACCACAGTCTTTGAGGAGGCTCTTTCTATGTACCTCACATCAAGAAATAATAGAACATAACAAATGAAATAAGATAATACAGATCCAGACCTACCCACTTTATGGACACCAGTACCCTAGACCAGGGGTCCCCAACCTTTAGCTTTTGGACTTCAATTATCAGAAGCCTAAGTCAGTACATTGCCTGATCAGTGCTTTGGGAAATTGACTTAGGTTTCTGGGAATTAAAGACCAAAAACTAAAGGTTGGGTTCCTGGGAACTGAAGTTTGAAAACCAAAGATTGGGGACTCCTGCCCTAGATGGTAGGTAAAATTGAGGAAATGTTTTCTACACATCTTTCAAACTCTAATTACTAAACTAGCAAAGACTAGACTAAACCTATGGAGAGCAAACATAACACACCTTGGCGAATGGATAAATGTCAAAGAGTGTCTTCTACCATGACAAGATTCTGCAAGAACATTTGAAAGTCATTTAATAGACTTCAAAGCAAAGTAGGAAGATCAAAGATTCATGAAATAAAGTAGAGTTACTTAGAGACAGAACAAATTTTCTGTGAATGTAGAGAAATTCCATCAGCCCAACATTTATATGCATGCACTTTGTGCCCTTCCACATATAGAAAAGAAGATCTACTAAATTTCTGTGATAATGCTATTTAAATAGCCTGTTTTGGATCAAAAATAGTGTAATTACTTTAACATTTGAATTTTTAACATGTTACCTGTATTTTGCATGTTACCTATATATGTCTGTAACTTTAAATTATATAATAGTTTCATACAAAGAAAGAACCAACATATGATACTACTCAAATTATACTAGATCTGGACACTCCAAAATACTGTTATTATAAAAGTCCTGTAAAATTCAAGTTTTCAGATCTACGATTTAGACCACTGATGGCAAACCTTGGCGTTCCAACTGTTCTTGAACTTCAATTCCCAGAAGGCCACATCAGCAGGAATGCTGACTTGGGCTTCTGGTAATTGAAGTCCAAGAACACGTGGAGTGCCAAGGTTCGCCATTGTTGGTCTGAATATTTTGTTTCTATAATATTGGTCTTGTTTGCAATACCTTCCAGCCTTTCCTTATTGTAGCAGATTTCCCCGTTTTTGCAATCAGGAAATAGCCAGTGACAATCTGTAATATGATTTCAACTGTATTTATTGAACATGTTCTCATAGCATGGAAATTTCCAAAGGACAGGACAAGAGAATAGTCTTCATCTGTCTGACAAGCCATCATTCCAAGATTGCAGGCTTTAATTTCTATAAAGCATGACTTTTGTGGAAGCTGAGAAATGAAGCAAAATGTATAGTAAATATATTGCACATTTGCTTTGTAAGCAAATACAGTAAAACCTCATATAACACTAAAACCTGGTTCCACAAGTCTTCGTGTTATATGATTTTTCGTGTTATCTGATCCTCTATGGGATCCATAGAGATACATTGTAACCACACAGGCTTTCACGGTTGTTATCTGAAGCATCCCATAGGATCTTAATGTTATCTGATGCAATTCTTCCCCCCAGATTCCTTGATGTTATGCGATTTTCGTGTTATTCGATACTAATGTTATATGAGGTATTACTGTACCAAGCTTTCTCAGCATGTCACTGTCTTTAACCCATATCAATGACTGAAACACCCTCCATTGTTTAGGTCTTCCCAGGAGATAACAGCTGCTATTAAAAAAGAGGCAAAAATTGGAATTCTTACCAGATTTTTGAATGGCACAAAATTGGGTGGAATAGCTAATGTTTTGAAGTTTAATATACTGGTTTTGAAGCATACCTCTCTTTACACATATATGCTCCTAGTCTCCTGTAGCAACAACTTTTAAAAACAAATGCTTGTATAAAATAGTTTATTTTTCTAAAATCATAAATGTTTAAACTTTACCCTGTCAATTATACACATACTCAGATGAAAAACTATTGGCTGTTCCAACTCTAAAAGTTACTCAAATGTTGCTGTGCTGTATGATAAACCTATCTATGTGGCGTAATACAATGTTGTTATTCAGTTTCCTGCTGAGTTAACTTTTCAGAGTGAAATGTAGGGATGAAACTGTGAAATGGGTGATAACAGCACTGCAAATTATTAAAGAATAGAGTGATGAATGTTAGGGATGGAAATCTGCACATTGTATGTAAGTAACGTGGGATGACACTAAGGTGGTGTATCAGCTATAGCTAGAAGTACTTTTCCATAGAGAAGTACTTCTCCATAGAGAAGAAGTTTGAGAATATAGAGTTCACAGCGAGTTCAGTGTCTTAACCACTTGAGCCACTGCAGTCTTTTACTTTACTTTACTACTCATACAGTATTTGCTATCCCACCCCAATCAGGGAAACCCGACTCTGGTCACTGCACTTTACTTCATGAGTCTTTCTCAAGGGTAAACATGCCCAATTCTTCCAGTCTTTCCAGGTTCCTGATCATCCTTGCTTCCCTCTTCTAAACTTGCTCCAGTTTGTCTGCATCTCTCTTAAAGAGTGCTATCCAGAATTGGACACACTATTCAATATGAGGCCTAACCAGAACTTCACAGGATTTGGAGACTTTTGTTAATGAAGGCTAAAATAGTATTTGCCTTATTGTGTCCACATCACACTGTTGGCTTATATTCAGCATGTGATATACAGCATAAACAATTCTAGCTTACTATTAACATGCAGTATTACTGAGCCAAGTTTCTCATCTTGTACAGTTGTACCTCGCTTAAAGAGCATAATGCATTCCACAGGATTGCTCTTTAAGAGAGTTTGCTCTTTAAGCGAAACACCATTGTAAACAACCAATTATTGGGGGGAGGGGGGATTGCAAATCCCGATTTATTTGTGAAGCGAATTTTTGGTTGGTTTTATTTGTTAAGCGAAGTGAACATTTAGAGAAAATTCTGCTCTTTAAGCGAGTTACTCTTTAATCGAGGCACTCTTTATGCGAGGTTTGACTGTAATTGTGTATTTGTGTCACCACCACCCCCGATTTAGAACTTTGCACTTATTTGTGCCAAATTTAATTCTGTTGTTTTGAGTCTAGTGTTTGAGCCCAGTGCTCTTGGATTTCTTTCTATTTGAATTTTATTTTATTTCGGTATTTCACCAAAACCCATTTTTTTCTTACCCACAAATTTGATAAATATTCCTGACACTCCCTCATCCAGATCATTGTTAAAAACATTAAAGAGCACCAGACACAGGATTGAACCTTTTGATATCCCACTTGTTACCTCCTCCAGGTCTGAGAAGGAGCCACTGATAAGCCCTCTCTAAGAAAGATTTTGTAAGCCACTCTGTACCCACCTGACCTTCTGCTATCCAGCCCATAACTTGTTAGCTTGCTAATCAGAATGTCATGTGATACTTTATCAAAAACTTTGCTGAAGTCAAAATATATTATGTCTGCAGCATACCCATCATCTACCAGGGAAGTCAACCAATCAAAAAATGAGATCAGATTAGTCTGGCGGAATTTGTTCTTGACAAATCTTAGTTGACTTCTAGTTATTACTGCATTGTTTTCTTGCAGAATGACTGTTTCATAATCTGTTACAGAATTTTCCCTGGGATTCATGTCAAGTTCCCAGATACTGTACTTCCTTTTTCCTGTTTTTGAGACTAGGGACAACATTAACAATCTTCTACTCATGTGGCACTTCAAAGATCTACAGGGAGTGTTGCTTCCCAGAGATTGTGATAACCTTCTAGACTGAGTGATAAGACTATATGGACATAGT
This sequence comes from Furcifer pardalis, assembly GCA_030440675.1. Classification (NCBI taxonomy): domain Eukaryota; kingdom Metazoa; phylum Chordata; class Lepidosauria; order Squamata; family Chamaeleonidae; genus Furcifer; species Furcifer pardalis. The sequence continues at coordinate 32,636,136 of CP126894.1, read as the reverse complement.
TTTTGCATGGCCATCTGCACTTAAGGTGCTGTCATTTGTGTCCATTGCAATAGGGTTTCCAGATCTCATAGCACTGGCTAATGTTTCAGAAAGTTGGTGTTGTTCCCCTCCAGGGGAGAAGGCAAATATCAGAGCAAACAACATTGGAAGAGCAGAACATTTTAATTTTGTGAATGAAGTGGCTTTGTAAGCTTTGGTGTTCCAGCTTGGTGCCAGAGATCACTGGCTCACCATGAATTTGTTTGGGTATGTGTTTCATACAGTGTGTTTTATGCAGTGTTATTATTGCAAATAAAGTGTAAGGGGAGAGTTAGTTAGTACATACATTTGCCAATTGAAGTGAAGGAGAGAACAGAACATTTTGTCTTATGAGCTACTGGCTCCATGATCCCTGAAAGCAGAAACATCCCATAGACTGTTAGTGAGCCTTCTTCAAGCCTTTGCATCAGTGTAGGACTTTGAAAACTCCTCAGGTATAATCTGTAGTACTGTATATTTAAAGCTGTTTGGAAAATGAGCCATTGCAGGAATGCCTACAACCATTGCAGCTACTGGGTACATTACAAAAATATAAATAATCATTGAAAAGTTTTGGCAGTCCCCCTCTCAGGGTATAAATTTTCATTTATTTCATTCTTGCAGATGAGACTGAACCATTTCAAATGGGTTTTTCCTGAGTAAGATGATCAGAATTTTTCTGCATTTTTCATAATTTTGGGCCTGTTTTAGAAAATTTGTAGATCCCCCCCCCAAAAAAAAAAACATTTTGTGTTTTGCATTGTCTATTATGCAAAATATGTTTTTGTTGTAGCATATACATTTTTTCATTATTCTGGTGACAAAAAAAAAGATGCTGGTCCTTTAAGTGCATTGTAGGAGCAAAAAATCTCACAACAAATGACAGTGTTGATGTGTCAAGACATAATTTTTGGAAAGAGATTTGTTAATGTTTGTCAAACCTTTTCTCTGTACTCTGCAGACACTTGAAACTACATTACTAGCACTCTGATTTGATGTTTACAAAACTTATACAACCATTATTTATATTTTTAAATGGGAGAAGATGTGATGCGTAATAATATATTATTGCTGCTCTGTGCTAGTCATTACCAACCAATGAATAATAGTTCATTTCATGACACTTTAATATTATTTGGCTATTTATTGCTTGCGCAAAAGCAGATAGTGAGATAGTTTGTCATATCTGCAATACAGATTCAGTAATTTTGAAAGGCCTTCTTAATATTTATTTGACTGTAGATCAGATATCTGCTGTCATGAAAGTGATCTTATTGCATTTCCCGCTCTTCAATTCAGAAGACTCTTCAGTTCAGAATACTTGATTTTGTTTTTACTTTTCACAGAAATATTTTGGTCAGGTTAATGAGTGGTTAACTGTATCACCACTTAAACTTGTACCATCCTAGCACCTGGACTGTCTGTGGCCATTTCTGAACTTTTGTACTTGGACAATCGGAATTTTATTGTGAGTGTTTTTATTGTGATTTTGTTGTGTATTGTGTACTGTACTCTTATGAGCCACCCGGAGTCACATTTGTTTGGGCAGCAAATAATAATAATAATAATAATAATAATAATAATAATAATAATAATAATAATAATAATAATAATAATAATAATAATAATAATAATAATAATAATAATAATAATAATAATAATAATAATAATAATAATTTATCTATGTACAATTCCCATCATCTCCAGCCGAACATGGATTAAGAGGCATGTTGGCAAGTTCATATGTCTGGAAAAATACACATTTTGGGTGGGGAAAATTTTTCTTTTCTCTTTGCATGTATCAAAACATTGTACAATTGAAAATTATGAATGTATATAAAATACAGGTAAAATTAAAACCAAATTAAAATGCTAAAATAATCAGATTTTTTTTTTTTTATCAGAAGGTGGAGCATAAATTGCATGGACATAATTGCTGCATTGATTTAATTTCTCCATGTTCACAGAAAATTTATCCTGTATCCAAGTAGCCCCATTTACTGGTTATGAGCTATGAGTTAATCATAGGGAATACAAGCACCCCTTGATGTTTAGTTTGACACCCCCCCCCAAAAAAAAAGCAATCTAAGGTAATCTTCTTTTGTTGTTATTGTTCAGTCACACAGTCGACTCTGACCCTTTGAGACCCTATGGACGATTGCCCGTCAGGCACCTCTGTCCTCCACCATCCTCCTCAAACTGCCTAGCTCTGTGCCCATTGATACCATTTAGCCATCTCATCTTTGCCCACCCCCTTCTTCTTTTACCCTTCACCTTTCCCAGCATCCATATCTTACTCATAACTTGCTTGCTTAGTTTTACTCAATCCACAGTTCCATAATTCTTTCTGGAAATCTTATGACCTGCTAAGAATGTATATTCTTTTTCAGTTCTCCAGGTTCTTTATTATTTTATTGAATTGAATTGAATTGATTTATATACTGCCCTAATCTGGTGGACACTGGCAGTGTACATAAACCAGTGAGCACCTCACTGACCATACAATAAAACAAGTTAAAACAATATAAAAACAATTAAAAACCCTTAAGAACATTTGGCAATATTGCCCACTGCTATACCATTTTGCTATCTAAAAACAAATATAATATCAGCATAACATTAAAATTGATTACAGGAGGGGGGAAGCCTCAGATGAGCCAGAAAGGGGAGCATGTTGACAATCCCGGCCCCTAGACCCATTTTGCCAAACATGTCTCCAGCTCTTTCCTAAACGGTAGCAACTAGGCCTGGAGGCGTAGTTCTACCAGGAGGTGGTTCCATAATGTCTTGGTGAAAATCTATTCCATCATTTGTACAGAAAAATAATACAGCTATTTTTACCTCCTTATAAATATGAATACTTCCTGGTAAAACATAGCCAGATGAAGATACAGATGGAAGAGATACAGATGGATATCCATCATCATCAATAAGTTCTCAGGACTCAGTGTGTCAGCAAAAGTCTCAGGGAGCTGCTATGCTTGCAAGGATTTGTAAGTGGAGAAACAAATTTCAGGGCAGGCAGAACTAGAGGAAGATAATGTGTGGTTTTCTTCATCATGACAGCTTCAATTCTTTGGTTCTTTGGTGCTGCTCTTCTCATTTTCCACTGGGCTTACTAGCTGTGCATGAAGGTCCTTGTATACATGTTCTACATAAAAATATTTGCCCGGGAGTTCATAAAAGCTACAGTGTCTCACTTACAAGCTCTATCCAGGCAATCCACCCATGAATATGCTTTCTTGAAAGCACATGAGGTTGGAAGTTACCCAGGGCTGTAACTATAATGGGATAATTTGGGCTTTTATTCAGGGCACAAAATTTAGGGACACACGTCTTCCCTGAGTGTTCCAAGGTTCATCCTTCCTTGAGCTACTGCCCCAGAAAAAAAAGAAAAACCAGTAGATAAGGCCTCTGGGGCAGATTTTTCCACATCTCTAACTGCTTGTAATACTGGCCTAAAATATTACTTTACAGAAGACCTACTAAGAATCTTCTCTTGAAAATTATGGCCCACCTATAAATTTTTATTTTAAAAAGAAGATTTTTTTAAAAGGGAAATAAATGATAGCCTCTATCTCCTTTAGAAACTAAATTGCTGTGGGGTGTATGTGTGAAAAAAACCTATAATATACAGTTAACTTGGGTACAAGTGCTCAGCCATGTAACCTGAAGAGCAAACAACATCAAAGATGTATGCCATACACATTGAATAAGGTGAAATGCTGTACCTAACAATACATATTTGCTTGGACAAAACAACATGAGGCAATCACAACCAGATTACCAGACTATTTATAGAGCAGCTTCAGCTGTACATCTCTCTCTTGGCTATGGGATATGTGGAGATCAATAAAACGATAAAAAGATTAGACAGTTGTGGAACCTAAGTGAGTAACTGACACTTTAGCTAGATGAATTCAGAAAAGACACACAACTATATAGCACCATAACTGTTGATATATCTATTGAAAGAGAGACTTTGTCTTCTACATACACAGTGTGCACACAGGAATTAAGTGTCTCATTGAGCCAGAATGTGTGTGTGCAGGTGGAAATCTTCAAAAGACACTGTGAGCCCTTGCTCTGGCTTCACAGTGTGTGGGATTTTTACCCACTAAAACCACCTCCCATTACGCCCTGCCACCCCACGGGACCGCCGTCAGGCATTACTTCGGGGGGGGGGGGCAAAATGGCTATTAAAAACCCTCCTCCAATTTGGCTCCTAGCCCTCCTTCTCCTCTGTGTGTGTGTGTGTGTGTGTGTGTGTGTGTGTGTGTGTGTGTTTGTTTTCTAATGAGGAAAATCTCAAAGCAGCCAAACTATTTAAAAAGCAGTCCCTTCCAAAACCACACCACTACTGCATTCATCATGTATAATGGCCCACTTTATATTCCACAGCTCCTTTCCTACAGCATCACTTGGTCTTTTCAGATCAAAGCAGGGCCTGGCACTGCTTGGCATTATTTACAGAACGGCAGAGAACTGTTATCCTTAAGTTACTGAAGGTCTCCAAGGCACAAAAGCTTAGTGGCTCCTGCTGCCTAAATTGCTAAGCCAGCTTTCCCCATTTCACCATGGGTAGTAGAAAGAGATCAGAACAATCCAGCCCATGTTTATCTTTCTTGAAAGAAGCTTATTTTTCATATAGTTTATTTAAAAAATCTCAAGCAAAGCTCAAAAAAGTTACCTTTTTAACAGTGTATTTCCCACATCCTCAAGTGTGCATGGCTAGTGGAATTCTTCATGGCTAGTTGTTTGTTCTAGTACAGTAATACCCTGGATAACGATTGCATTGGATAACGCTAGAATCAGATAACGATGCAAGTTTTTTTGGGGAAACTTGCATCGGATAACGATTCTGGATAATGATTCTTAGCGTTATCCGAGGCAATGGTCTGCAGGTGTGGGGTGGTTTGGGTAGAACTACCCAATCCACCCCCCACCCGCAGCGGTCTCTGCGACTGCAGTAGGGTCGGGGAAAAGCACGTGCTTTACCCCTGACCCTACTGCAGTCACAGAGACTGCTTGTGTCTCTTTCCCTTCCTGTATTTAAACTATAGGGAGGGAGAAAGAGAAAGACATGAGTGGGTCTCTAGAGAACCAATCACGTCTCTCTCTTTCCCCCTCCCTGTAGTTTAAATACAGGGAAGGAAAGAGACACAAGCACTCTCTCTCCCCCTGTAGTTTAAATACAGGGAGGAAAAGAGTAAGATGCAATCGCAGAGACCACTGTGGGTGTGGGGGTGGTGGCTTTAAAGGCAGGGAGGAAAAGAGACCCGATTGGGTCTCTTTCTTTCCTTGCCTGCCTTTAAAGCGGTTTGTCCCTGAAGTCAGGACTTTTTTTTTTAGCGTTGTTCGGTGCATGCATCGGACAATGCTAAAAATCGGATAACATCATGACTTGTGGAACCAAGTCATAACGTTATCCGGGGTATTACTTATGTTGTTTTATTTGCCTGTGCACTGCCCAGAGTGGGAAATATCCCAAATGGGCAGTATACAAATGTAATAAATAAATAAATAAATAAATAAAAATTCTAGGAGTCATAGACCAAAGAAATAACTTGGAAATTATTCTCAGAAGACATATTCTACCTCTCAAAAAACAAAATATAAAAAACCACATTATTTCCAACTGATTACCATCCTTTAAACTTAGATTCCAGCTATCATTATCATCGCATTGTGAAGTTGGCCACTGTCAAAAGATGCACAGCTTGACCTGTTTCCATAGACTTTTCTCAGCAGCATAGTCACTCCCTACTGATTCCACACTCATTTTTCTAACAGAAAAACAAAAAAGATTCAGGCAAAGAAGTCTTTTCAAATGGCACACACTGTTTGCAAACATCCACTCATTAACCAAACCTGTCTGTACATATTTTTTGAAATGAATGCTGTTTTTCCACACACCTTCTCAAACATTCATGTTTTAATGCAAGTACTAAATTATGCAGATGTTTCAATGGGAAGTGGGTCTGGTCCACATCCTTGTTATGGATACCAATTCATTATTTTGGTGCTCCATCTATTGTCACTTGTGCATGCAACACAGCCAGCCCACCTTCATTTTTTCATCAGGTATTCTGTTACTATTTCTTTTAGCAGTGGTGTTAGTCTGATATCCTGTTTTTTTTCTTTATTGCGAAGTGAGATACCGACAACAGAAGACTCTAGACATTTTTAAAGAGCAGAAAGGAGCCTGTTATTTTTTATGAAGGAACAGTAGGTTCTGCATAAACAAAGGCAATAACTAATCAGGCAAGGTGGCAAAGTGCAGCTTATTCATTTTGTTTAGCAGCCAAAGGTGAAGTGTGTTGGGAGGTCCAGTCTAGAAAACCACACTTTCCTCACATTTTATATAAAGAAACTCTAATGAATAGATCATGAAGGGCCAAACAATATGTTCCAAATAGTCCATCATTAGAAGCTTCTTTTTTTACAATCTGAAGGTGTGATTTACATGTATTGACATGAGTGAATTACCATAGTTGCAAACAAAGGCTGTATATAGGCGTAAAAGACCAACTGCAAAACAAAACATCCATCTTTGCAAACTATAAGAGGCATGGAATGTTCCTGCTGTTAAAAGAGTTTTCCATTACTCTTAACACTTGATGAATTCCTTCTTTTAATTGTCAGTTCTCTGTAATGTCTAGTTTGGTCCAGGTTCTCACAATTTCCTGGCATTGCTATGAACTGTAAAGAAAAATCGCTGCACAGAAATAGTAGGGGCTTCATTCCAGGAAAAAAGGGGTCAATTATTTTTCCCATGATAATGAAAGTTCATACTCCAATGCTTAATGTTGTGCTAATGCAAGGGTTCCCAACCTACAGTTTGTGAGCTGGCCCTTGCCCCAACATTATACAATCTGGCCCGCTGCTGTCTCTGCTGCACACGGAAGTGGAAGTGGGCACATTTACAGCATGTGTAAAACATGCCTGTGCATATACAAATGCGCCTGTGACTAGTGTAAACACAGAAGTGGGCACATTTATGTAAGCTGTAAATGTGCCCACTTCAGCTAAGGGGGCGGGGCGGGGCGTGGTCTGGCCCGTAATGCTATTCACAGATAATTTGGCAACCAAAGAGTATATTGGACAAGAGCTATCCATTAAGAATGTTATTGTCACCTCTCATATCCATTACAGGACGTGTCTTCTTCCTGGAGGGTGTCTGACTGATTTCAAACCACTTCAGTTCTATAGTTTCACAGTTGAAGCGCATGGAGCTTTCAAGTGCCAAGAGTGTTTTTTATTAGAGAAGGATTGTGTTTTCAATAAATTCTGTGTTCTCAGTGGATTATAAAACTATCTGTTGAGAGTTTGCTAATCCTTTCAAGGTTTTGTCTCTCCTATATAGAATAGCAACAAATATCTTTTTTTTAATTATTGGGGTTTCCAGTTTCTGCAAAATATCTTTCTAAAGTTTATGTTTTTGCACACACAAGTACAGAATATTGGCTGATTGTTCAAAAAGATGCAAACAACCCATCTGATGCGTCTTCCTTTGAAACAAGAAAGTTACAAATGTAGTTTTACACAACTTCTATGACTGTGCAAATTATACTGTTCGTGCAGTTAACAGAAATATGTTATGGTCCATCCTTTGTGCTCACATGAGGGAACAAGAAAAGTGAAGATTTATATCTCTAATCTTCATGGCGATTGCACATGTTATCTTTTGAGACTGTGTCTGAAATTCCTCCAGGTAATATGGCCACTGATCATCAGTGCTAGGAATTCTCAGTCATAACTTAAACCAGGGGTGCCCAAAACGTTTTTGGCCATGGGCCAGTCACGTGGTTCAGGGGGCTGGTCACCATGGCCTGGGGGCCAGATCCAGTCCTGATGCTAATTCATCTGGCCCATGAAGCCCTTGTCGCTCCCATACAGGCACGTTTTACTTCCACTTCCAGGAGTGATAAGGGCTTAGTGGGCCGGATGAATTGACATCGGGGCTGGATCTGGCCTCAAGGCCATAGTTTGGGCACCCCTGACTTAAACTACAAGTTGTGGATATTTTGGAAGTGAAACACCATTGTAAATGACCAATTGTGACTTCTGGCAGGAGGATTGCGAACCCCGATTTATTTGTTAAGCAAGTTTTTGGTTGGTTTTATTTGTTAAGCAGAGCGAACATTCAGAGAAAATTCTTCTCTTTAAGTGAGTTACTCTTTAAGCTAGGTGCTCTTTATGTGAGGTTTGACTGTAGATAAATAGGAACCACTTCATTTCTGTGCGCCCCGGTGTCTAGTCATGCCTCCCACATGACTATGGAAATGTCTGCAGATGCAGATAGTGCTGTCTCTTTGGCTTTGAAACGGAGATGAGCACTGAACCCTAGAGTCAGATATGACTGGCTTTTGAGAAAGGGTGACCTTTACCTTTACTTTAGCTGTGAATTTAATCTTTTGCTCTTATATTGACCTGCTGCAATTTTTTAAAAGTTCATTTTAAGGTGCTTTTAGCATTGTAAGAAGATCATAAGGGTATTATAAAGAACTGAAGAAAGTGACAGGGTCCTGGGAGTAATGGTAGTCTTTTTTTCTATACAAAGAGAGAAGTTTAAACCCTCTGGTTGCTTGTTTTTAGGGTACCTAGAGTAGGCACATGAAATGGAGGAGGGCATGACTCCTGTATTTTTATAGTAGTTTAAAAGAAAAAGAAATAGCAACTGGAATGTCCTCTTCAAAACACTGGAGCAGTGATAGCCAACCCTGGTATTCCATATATTCTATGGTATCCTCTGGGCCCACAGCAACAGCCTGAGGGAGAAGACTCCATGGCCTGGCAGGTGGCTGAGAACATCGCCCCCACCTCCGGGCCCCGATCAACAGCCAGAGGGGAGTTAGTCTGTGTTCTGCTTTGGTTGTTTTGTGAGGTTGTATTTTATTATTTTTCCTGTACTGTTGCTGTTTTGACTGTAAGCTGCCCTGAATTGCCTTGGTGAGTGGACGGCAATATACATCTGAACAAATAAATAAATTAAATAAATAAATTATTGGGCTTCAGTTATCAGACGCCCCAGTCAGCACTCCTGCTAATTAAATCTTCTGGGAATTGAAATTCAAGAACACCTGGAGTGCCAAGGTTGACCATCACTGCACTAGAGGTACAGGAATATTGCCTGCTTTTTCGTGTGGCCACACTAACAGTAAGCCCCCCTCCCCCAATATTCCTAGAATTGCCGTCGTTCACACCAAAAATCTGATTCTCTGAAGAGCTAGACAGAATAGCTGTGAAGTTTTGGTTATGACTAGATGGTAGCATTTCTATAGAATTAAGTAGCCATGTTGTGGGATATTTTTATATATCTGCTTGAAAACTCTGTCTCTCACTTTCGCACACAGACAGATTGTGTCTTAAAACAGCCTTCACTACAAAATAAAAGAGTACTCTCATAAATTCAAGGTAGTCTCATAAATTCAGGGATTATCTTGGTTTAGCTAGTATTTTCAAAGATCTTTCTGAGCTTTCAATAACTATTAGCCATGATAGATAATTCTGTATTCAGCTTTTTCAATTGCAAGAGATTGATGAGAAACAGCAGATGTTATCTATCTTCAGCATACTTCTCTGGTAAGCATTCTAAACTCTGATTGTAGTCAAAATGCTGGATCAGAGAGACTTGATCGGGTAAGGATCTCCTCCCCCCCCCAACCTCTTACATACTTACCTTTCTACTATTATGTACTGCTACTATTTGTACAAGGAGGACAGAAAGACATAGAAATTACTTCAGTGGATTTCTGTTTGGAACAAATGGTTCTTCAGGCTTCCCTTCCAACCTATGTGATGGTTTATGTTTGCCTTGCATTCAGAAACTGCTGGGCTAAATTGATAAAATGTGTCCTTTTTTGTTCTTTTTCACTTTCTATTTAGTAGGTAGGCTAGATTTTTTAAAATAATAAAATAATTGTGTGCTATCAGGTCAATTCTGACACATGGTGACTCTTTCCAGAAATGGTAAACCACTTCTTCTCTACCATTCCCTTCTTCTGGAGGTGCCCTGGGACTGTGCAGCTTGCCCAAGCTGGCTATTCTTTCAGGAGTCACAGTGGGGAATTAAACTTCTACCCTTTGACTCTGCAGCCATTTAACTACCTAGCCAGCTTTCTTTTAAAGCTTTCTGTTAGCCGATACTGCCATCTACTGCTTAGTTTTTAGAATACTGGCATAAATTGAATATTGGCATAAGTTGAACATTGCAAAGAGGGTCTCTAAAACAGGGGTGGACAACCTTGGTGCTCCAGCTGTTCTTGGACATCAATTACCAGAAGCCTAAGTCAGCACACCTGCTGAGCAGGGGTTCTGGGATCTGAAGTTCAAGAACATCTGGAGCATGAAGGTCGGCCATCCCTGCTCTAAATGGAGAGTGGGGTTACTCTTTTACAATAAAAGAAGAAAAAAGCCTCACACTATCATGAAGACTAACAGGTTTTATTTGACATAAGTGTTTATGGACTAATATGTGCTACAGTGGGCTACCGTAGGGATAGCAGGACAGTGCTAAAATGGTCAAAAGCAGTGTGGTATGGTCAGTGGTGGGATTAAAAAAATATTACCTACTCTGTGGGTGTGACATGGTGGGTGTGGTCAGGTAGCCATGTGACATGCTGGGTGTGGCTATGTGACTGGGTGGCTGCGCCACCCGGGTGGGAGGCAGGCACAGGCCTACTACCTGAAGCTCTGACAATTCGATGGGGAAACCGCAGAGGCTGCACCACCGGTATGGCAGGGAGACACAGGCCTACGACCCGAGGCTCCAGCAACCAGATGGGCAGGGCCAGCCAGAATTTCTGCTACTGGTATGGGCATAACGGGGAATACCAGCTGAATCCCACCATTGGGTATGGTCCTTGAGATAAGGACTGTGGTGGCTCAAGTGTTAAGACACTAAATTTGATGGCTGGAAGGTCAGCAGGTCAGCAGTTTGAGACCCAGGTACTGCACAATGGAATGAGTTCCCATCTCTATCCCAGCTCCTGCCAACCTAGCAGTTTAAAAGCAAGAATTTGCAAGTAGTTAAATAGGTACCACTTCGGTGGGAAGGTAAACAGCACCCCAGTGTCTAGGCATGCCTGCCACATATCCACGGAAATGTCTGCATACACAGACAACACTGCCTCTTTGACTGTAAACAGATATGAGCACTGAACCCTAGACTTGGTTACGACTGGCTTTCAAGCAAAGCTGATCTTTACTTTACATATGGTCCTTGAGAATTGACCAAAGTAATGAATGATTTACAGCCTTGAAATCTTATGCTAAGTAAAATATTAAGGTACCATAATGGTATGTATTATTTTTCCAAAGAGATTGATTGTTCTTGAACTGTATTATTTGTGTAGCAACTGAAATCCATAATGATCACTTGCAGGTATTAGTCCATTCCTAACTTTTATTCCATTCCTATAGTAACTGGTGTTCCATTATAAAAAGAAAGACCTATGTCTTTCTCAAATTGATTTAAACAAAAATGACATGATTGGGTAGTGGACTGGCCTGAACTGATCTTGAAAACTCATGTAGAAAATGGGATCAGAATGATGTAACATCATAAACTTCATGCACAATCCGATTAAGAAGAGAAAAGTCCTGTAAGATGGGCTTCAATATTGTTTCTGATTCTGTATGTATAACAGAAAGCCATGCTTCCTTAGATTGATTGTTGAGAGCGTAGCCATGTAGTTTAAAAATAGCAATGATTAGTAGCCTGCAAAGTAATAATAACGTGCCCAGTGTCACTCTTTGACAGCAAGATATGTTAACTATTATGTTTCAGCAGGGATTTTACAAAGTCTTAAGCCATTGTTTCAGTCAGAAAAGTGTTAAAGAAATTGCTCCATATACTGTACTATACTAGAGTTAACGCTGAAAAGAAGTAAAGATGTATAATTGGCTGCCAGAAAGAAATGCAATAAAAGAGATCAAATAGTTATCATCGAATCTATGCAAAAGAGGAGCCCTGTTGGTGCAGTGGTTAAACTGCTGTACTGTAACCAAAAGGTAGTGAGTTCAATCCTTCCATTCTTTCAAGGTCAGTAAAATGAGTACCTAGCATGTTGGGGGCAAAATACTAATTAACTGTGAACTGCCCAGAGAGTGCACTAAGCACTATAGGGCAGTATATAAGTGTGATTGCTTTGCTTTAGTCTTCTTATTATCAAAAGATGGCATTGTAACATTTGTCTTCCTAAAACAGAGATTGCATCCCCCCCCCCAACAATCATATTTGCATTTGAGAGAGGTATAGTGTTTTGATCACTTTCATCAATGGTTTATCAAGGTCAAGAAGAATCTTTTTTTCTTCCCAAATGAGAGGTGACTGGTCATGCATGTGGTTGTGGTCACAGATCTGGACTTCAGGGTTTATATTGGTTACTTGAAGGATGAGCATTAAAATCTTCCAATTCTTCAAAGAACCGTTAAATAATACAGTACCTGTACCTTAAAAAATTGACAAGGTATGTTTGGTGCAAGCATGAAATGTTTGTCTACAGAGGCTATGATCCTTGCATTTGAAAGAGTAGGTTCAAATTCATAGAGGCTCATGCCAAATAAAACCTGTTGGACTTGAATTACTATAAAATTCTTTTTTCCTTTTGATGCATCAAACTAAAGGTATGTGACAACAACAATAACAACAACCTTGTACTTTTTCCAACATCTCTTCTGCACCTTGGATTAGGTTACTAAGATTGCTTCCCTCACTCCTATTTTGACATAAACCCTCATTAACAACTTCTTCAAGGTTGATGCAGCCTTGGTTGTGTTGTTCTTGGCTGTCTGAAGCTGTCCAAAGCAAACACCAATTGAGAATGCTTCACTGATTCCTTTGATCTTAGGCTACATTTTTGCTAGTACCACTCTTAGCAGAGGAGAGCAGTTTCAACTCCCAGTAGTTTTTGTGAACATCCTCAGACACCTCAATAACTAGTGTGCCCTGTTTCATTCTGAGGGAGCAATCAGATTGGTCTGGATATGTTAAGAGTCTGCAAAAACTGCTGATGTGGGAAGTCCTCTCCCCTGCATAGGACTTTTTACCAAAAGAGTTCTATGCAATCAATTTTAAAATGTTGGATGCAAAATATTTTTTTGCAAAGAAATGGTTAGACACCACTTGAAAATACACTACAAGATTATGTTCATGTTTGTTTCACCTTTGCACGCATAAATCTTTTGCCCATCAATTCCACAGAAGATTCAGACACCAGTGTTGGTTGAAAACTAGGGCCACCTTTATTGAACAATTAATTCAGTAGATAAAGACACTGGGTCTTTGAAGGCATCTTCGCAGTATGGTTTGGGTAATTCCTCTGAACCATACCCCTCACCTGGCCTGGAGGGCCATGTCCACTTTTGGACTCCCCTCCCATTTGCTACCAACCATCCATCCAACGCACCACATGGAAGAGGCAGCCTTTGTTCCTAGTGTATATCCCACCCTGGCACCTTGGTTCAGCAATATGCACTTCCATGTATAGCTATTGGCCCTTAGAAGACTTAACATGACTGCACTATTGGCCACAGGCCATGGGACACATTGTGTCCCACATGCCCTCACCCCCAACTACACTGAGGTGGTGAGAAGACCCTCTTGAGGACCCTCCAAAAATTGAGCTCCAGTATCACTGAAGAACTCATGGGCATTGCTGTGTCCATCCCAAAATGTGTTGTGATGTGAAATGTAGGATACACCTCTGGAAATCACAGCTTGGCTAATACACCATTTTATTTGCAGTCGAGACCGCACAGGACTGCCCCATCTGCCACTTCCGGAACTCCACCAAGTTGGCAATATTCCTGAACATATTACATGTTTGCCAGGCCATATGTCGGCCACTGCCTGCAAAGCATGCACAGCTGCAGCATACAATGACGCTTCCCCATAACAGCCATGTCCATGGAGAAGCAGGACAGCTGGTATCCTGTAATAAACCAAGTGAGCCACCCATGTGACCACATCCTTCCATCTTAAACTAAGGATACCAAGCCATCCTATCCAGAGATGTGATATGCCCAACTGTGGACTGTATTCAGCATTTGCTGCTTTTTGTACCACTGAACATATCCAACTATCTCCCAGAATCACAGCTTGCAAAGTTGGCCAAATCAATCCTAAGACATAAATATAACCAGTACAGTAATACCTCATATAACATTAGTATCGAATAACACGAAAATCGCATAACATTAAGGAATCTGGGGGGAAGAATTGCATCGGATAACATTAAGATCCTATGGGATGCTTCAGATAACAACCGCTAAAGCCTGTGTGGTTACAATGTATCTCTATGGATCCCATAGGATTTTAACATGCATCAGATAACACTAAAAATCGTATAACACCAAGACTTGTGGAACCAGGTTTTAGTGTTATCTGAGGTTTTACTGTATATACATTTAAGGTAAATATGTGATGTAAACCTTGAAGCTCACTGACGACCAGCATCCCACCCTCTTAATGCCTTCCTCACCATAACCCAGTGCTGCCACTGTGGAAGTGGCCCCTATTCGAAAAGAATTTGTTCCAAACCTAAGCCCTGTCAGCCCCACTTAGCCAATGCCTTGGAAGTAATTTTCCAAAACTGTAATAGGACAATGGACGCCCTTCTGCATGGGCCTGGTGCAGATCCTCTTTCTTGAACTAAAGCCCATGCCGCCACCACTTGACACAGTTCCCTTTTGGTCTGTCTTTGAAAAACATATGAGCAGAAAGCTGTATTTCACTGCATGCCTCATCGTCCCACTGGAGTGCCCTCTGCAGTACATTTTTTGGGGCTGACACCACTTAGCTCACTCACCTTTATAACTCCAAAGAATGCAATAAAGGAGGCAGCCTTAAACAATGATACTTCATATTATGAACAACATACTCCACCCCCAACTCCACCCCAATACTGCTGAGAGTCATAGCAGCATCCCTGGAGAAATGGCAGCATGTGAATTAGGGTCCCTTGCTTTGCATTGATCCCAACCCTCCAGTGCTTTAATGATCCAAAAATATTTTGAAAAGTCCAGAAAACCCCGTGCATTTGCTGAAAAAGCAAATGCCACCAACTTACCCCTAATGGTGCTAGATCCTAACCCTTTATCATGATGATGCACAGAAAATTGCAACAATGCTTCCACTGGCACTGGCCATGATGTATCCATGCCTGCGTTTTCCCAGAGGGCTCAAAACTCTTTGCATGCTGCTGCATAACTATGGTGTATGCTGACCACAATTGACCGTCAAATTGCTTCATTCACAGCATACTTCAAAGAACCCATACCTGCTCCACCACTTAAATCAGTCCCCGCTGCTCCATTATATTTCTCGTCTGTAATATCAGGCTCTGCATATGGGGGATAACACCACTCTTTGTTGTTCACTATCAACAAAATTAAAATTACTCCAATGGGTGACAGCATTCCATTGCTCCATTTCACCTAATATTGATTCCAGCTCAATGCATATAAACCTTTTCGTTCCCAAAAATACTATCACATACCAATGGACCTGCCCCACTTTTGCGGACCCTGCCTACATCGACAAACAACATTTGGCAATGCTAGCAATATCTGGTCTCCTGATACCTGAAGATCCCATCCTTCTGCTAGCCCCGTCCTGCCAAATCTCCTTGTCCATCACATACCCTATGTGTATGTATGCAAACAGATACAATCATCTTTTATCATCCCCAAACTCTTTTGCTTATAGTCAGACTCATGCCCATAACATCAGGGTCCAGATTCACATTGTGTCCTTTATCTAGGTGGCAAGATATCAAATGGTCTTGCCATTCCTGTCCTCAAGTGCCAATGTCCTCTGCCGCCAAATTCTTGGCACTTGTTCTGAATTTGCCTGAAAATTTTAGGCCAGCTGCCAATTTGTCACCTAATTTTTAGAGACTCACTAACTATCCATAAATGGCTTTGCAAAACAAATCGCTCTGCTCAGAAGAGGCCATCTCATTTGGAAATCAAAATCAAAACCATCCGCAGAACTTTCCCACCATTATTAAATGGAACAGTAGATGGCCCACTGGACTCCATCTTATGACCATTTTTCAGGAATATTTTAGAAGTATTGCTTGTTTCCCCTATAAACTTCTCATTTATATAAAAAAAATGATTCCCCACATTCCAATTGTTCTTCATTTGCTTGTTTAGTGGCATAGCATGGCCAAACACCAAGGGCCGCAGGCCATACTCACCAGCCCCCCACCTAGGCTCACCGCCCCCCCACCTGGACACAAAAGTCCTACCTTCGGGCTTCCTCTTCCTCACAGCCAGCTCGTGGTGAGGCCCAGCGTCAAGGCCCAGAGACTGGGGTGGTGCAGCACAGGCCCAGCAGGGAGCCCACCATCGGCATCCCAGGCACATGGCCGCCCCGCCTCCAAGCCCGGCGGCAGCAGCTTGTCCACCTTCAGCGGCAGCAGTGCCCAGGAAGGTGGGAAGTGAGGCCGGTGGTTGCCACAGCCCAGCGCCTGCAGCTGGAGCAGCGCTGGCAGGGGCTTGTGTGTGTGTGTGTCCTTTCTCTTACTTTCATTCTGGAGGTGAGAAATCCTTTGAAACTTAGGAATTCCTTGTTCCAATGTCTTGTCACATCAAGACAGCCTAAACTGATGGCAGTGAATACTTTGGTAATTAGTCTTTACATCCTTGCTTAGGATAGGTAGTGATGGTGCCATTAATTCATCCACAGGCATTACAGGGAGTTTGCTAAGCCAGCAAGATGGAAGAAATAAAAAGTACTAGTAAAGTAGACTGTGATCATAGTGGTTCAAAGAACTGTGTACTTTAGTCCCAAACATTGTCCCAAACAGTTTATATGTGCAAATTTTTGTAGTGAATCAAACCCTTCTCTCTATATATTTTCTTGGTTGGGACAATAAGTTCAATACTTGCTAATTGAGATGACAAATAAAACCTGTCTTTCTGGGAGTATATTTATATCTCATTTAGATATTCTGCCAAATATTTATCTTGAAGTACTATTTTAAATGATGAAATGGAATTAGCATAACACATCTGGTTGGGCCAAGAGCCAGGAGAGAAGTGCTAATGGGGCTGTTGAAAATCTGTTGTCTGACTGCTGCCAAAGCATTAGATTAGCTCCTAGATGGTACAGGTGGGAAGTGCAGATCCAATTTAATTGAAAGGTTTGCCTTTGGCGATCTGTTTTGTTGAGATCTGGAAGGTGTGCAACCTATGACAGACCATATGTGCGACTGTGCCAAATTTCATTTTGATATGAGGCATCTTAGAGACAGATGTCATGTTAAATTGTGGTAGTGTGGAAGAAAGCCTTAGAGATCACTTTGCCTTGCAGGAAGGGAGTTTTCCTTATCCTCCTCTCCTTCCTTGTTAAACAACCCCTTCGCTACAGCTGAATCTCAAAAAGAGAAAAATTATGTCTGCAAAATAACATTAGTATTGACATGAAGAAACCAAAATTGTCTAATATTTTTTCCCTTGGCTCAAACATCAATCTAAAAGGAGATGACACTGGAAAAACCAGAAGATCAAGATTAGAAGAGCAGCTATGAAGGAACTAGAAAAGATTCTCAAATTCAAGGATGTGACACTAGATATCAAGGCCAAGATCATCCAAAATATTATATTCCCAGTTACTATATATTCCCAGTTATTTTGTGACAGCCTCTTCCTCCTCTTTAATTCACTGTAGTAAGCTGAACCAGAGGCACTTTGTAGCAACAAAGCCTCAGCCTGGGGCTTGTTGCTTCTGACTCCATGATCCATCACTTCTCTAATAATATTTGTGTTCTCTTAGAGTGTTGTGGTCAAAAAGCACAAATTGGCACACCTCATTTTTTTAATGATAACTTCCAAGTGAAATGGTACTTAGGCTTCAAGCAACGAAAGAAAGGAAAATAATAAGTTCATAGAAATCAAATATTGCTGCAATATCTAAAACAAAAATATATAGTTCAAGAATACAGTGATACCTTGCTTAACGAGCACAATGCATCCCACATGACTATTCATTAAGCAAGTTGCTCGCTAAGCGAAACACATTTCCCACAGGGAAATGTGTTTCACTTCGCAGGCTCTGATCCCTGCCAGGATGGGCAGCAGGTGCATGCAGACACACACCTGCAGCTTGCCCTGGGAGGGATCGGGCCAGGCGCTTGGCTCCCTCCCCACCAGGATGGGCTGTGGGTGTGATCAGACGCACACTCACAGGTCACCCTGGGAGGAACCGGGCCAGGCGCTTGGCTCCCTCCCTGCCAGAATGGGCTGTGGGTGCGCACAGACACACTCCTGCATGTTGTCCTGGGAGGGATTGGGTGCTTTGCACAGGAGCCAAGTGCCTGTCCCGCTCCTTCCCAAGGCAAGCTGCCGGGGGGGGGGGTCTGTGCACACCCACAGCCCATCCTGGTGGGGATCAGAGCCAGGCGCCTGGCCTTATCTCTCCCAGGGCGAGCTGCAGGTGTGTGTCTGCTCATACCTACAGCCTGTCCTGGTGGGGAGGGAGCCGAGCACCTGGCCCGATCCCTCCCAGGGCAAGCTGCAGGTGTATGTCTCCACACACCCACAGCTCACCCTGGGAGGGATCAGGCCAGGCATTTGGCTCCAATCCCCATTAGGACGGGCTGTGGGTGTGTGCAGACACACAACTGCAGCTTGCCCTGGGAAGGATTGGATGCTTCGCATCGGCGGCATGTTTGGTAACCCCAGTCTCATTCCTAACAGTTTTCTTGTGTGCAAGAGAACTGTTCGAGAAAGAGAAGGGGGTAAAAAGTGAACAGTTCTCTCACCTGAGCTGGTGGATAAAGGCAGGAAAGAGCTTTGCACTCCCACAGCCCAATAAGAGATGACACAGTGTTATGGATTTATAATTGGCCACTTTATTTCAGTATCTTATTTTAGTGTATGATCTTCCCCAGCCTGTGCTGCAGTGGTAACACGAGAAGGTAACTCCCTATTATCTCCTCACTTTATCAGCCTAGTTAAGCTACCCCCGTCTTTCTTATTGCTTAAACCTACCTCATTATTCCTTCATGAAAACTGGCAGGCTTTGGTGAGGCTACTAGCTTTTATCGGTTAGTCAGGCCTACCATATTTCTCCATTTGGGCCGGCCTGAGAATTTGATTTACTTGAGGATTGCTGTCATAGTCCTTTTCCTTCTACTCCTTCTCGTGCTACCCGCCATACGAGGCGCCATTCCTAACTGTGCCTCATCCCCCCCTTGCTGTAATCTCAGCAAGGATACCGCAGTGCAGGGCCCCCAAGAACAAACTTACACCCTCCTCGGAGAAGTGCACCCCGTCCCCCCTGAACAAATGGGCAGCCTCCCGCCTTGTGTCCGGATGGCGCACATCCGAGCCCATCCCCTCGTCTCTCAGGAACATGGCCACGGCCCCGTTGACCCGCCGCCTGGCCCGGTCAATCTTTTTGGGACAACGGAATCTATGGAATGGAGCCGAGGGGACCATCCGTGGGGTAATGTGGGACCACAGCAGGCGGACCGCCGGCCACCACTGCTTGAAGAGGTGGAAATCCTGCTTAATAGACATGATAAGGTCGAGCCCCGTGAGTTCCCCCAGGTCGTTGCCGCCCAGGTGCAATACCAGCAACTCCGGCGGGGCCTCGTGCCTGCGCACCGCCAGCGAGTGCATCAGCTGCCATCACCTCATTCCCCTGATGCCGCACCAAGTGATACACACCAAATCCTGCAGTCCCAGATGAATGGTGCCCGCTGTGCCCGCCTGGCCGCCCAGTACATGAAGCTATGCCCATAGATCCACACCCGGCAACGGCCGTCCTGCAAACCAAGGGCTATAGCAGAATGAAAAAGAGGGGGGAAGGGGTAAAGCAGGGTGTAGGAGAATGGAGTCAATATCAATCAGCGAGCGTGCGGACATACGCACTGAAGCGGCCAGAGGCCCATCTGTCCATCTGCTTAATGTCATCTGGCTGATAGCCCAGGGCCGTCACCGTAGAGGCTGCCCCAATCCGGAATGAGTGAGTGCCATACCTGGCATTCCTAGCCCCCACCTTGGCGAGGGCCTGACGGGTGACCTCCCAAAACTGGTAGCGGGTAAGCGGGGACCCATCTCAATGGCAGAAAAGGGGGCCTGACACAGGCCCCTGGAGTGACAGGTATTCCTGCACTGCTCGGACAGGGCAGAGGTCCAGGACGCCGCAACGGCCCAGTGACACTACGGCCCCTTTTGCCAACTGGTCAGCTTTGGAGCACCTGATCGTAAGACGCAGCCAATCGCCGCCGACCAATACATCTGAAAGCATGAGGGCCCTGCCCGAGTCGTCCGCCTTGCCACGCACTAATGCGCAGGGCCCCAAAAAATGCCACCGATGCTGACGCATGGAAAAGTACCACCTCAAAACGGCTGGCACATAGCAGTGGCCACTCCATGGCAAGAGCACCAAGCTGGGCGGGAGAAATAAGGGACCTGCTATCCCCCGTACAGCCCCGCTCCCTCAACCACCCCTCCAAGACCTTGGTTATCCTAAAATCTGAAAGGGCAGTGGGCAGACCCCTAACCCTGGAATGGAAAGACAGAGCCGATAGGCGGCCCCTTATGGTCCATGGGGCCAGGCCTCGCCCATGCAGGGCCACCATGTAATGCAGCACGTGCTCAACGGGGACAGGACAGGTGGCCGGTAAGCCGACCGAGAGCCGAAATAGTTGGAAACCCTCGACCGCAGCCTCATAAGCCTTACGAGAACGAGGGGCCAAGGACCGGCTGATCGCCCTCGCTACTTCTCCTCGCCAAGGCTCCACATCTGCGCTGGCAGTTCCGACGGCCGCTCGTCGGCCCCCAGTGCCAGGGTCCTGAAGCGCTCCATCTGTAGACGGGACAAAGCATCAGCAACAACATTATACACCCCGGCCACATGCCTGGCCCTAAACACCAAGTTGAAGTGCAGGGTCAGAAGCACCAAAGCGCGAACCAAGTGCATGACCCTGGGCGACCTGGACATCATAGAATTAACCACCTGTACTACGGCCAAATTATCACACCAGAACATAACCTCCCGGTTCCTAAACTGTTCCCCCCACAACATGAGGGCCCCCAGGATGGGAAAGAATTTCAGGAAGGTGAGATCCCTGGTAATCCCTTTGGCGTGCCATGAGTCTGGCCACAGGCTGCAGCACCAGTGGCCATCGAAATACATGCCATAGCCAAAAGCCCCTGACGCGTCCGAGTGTACTTGGAGACGTGAACCAAGTGTCCCGGCAGAACGGCAGAATGCTGTGTCGTTAAAGTCAGCTAGGAACCGCAGCCACATGTGTAGGTCGGAGTGCATCCCGGCCGTCACCCTGGTAAGGTGGAAAGGCTTCTTGAGTCCCTTCATGGCATCACACAGCCTGCGTGCAAACACCCTGCCCGGTGCAACCACCCGGCAGGCAAAGTTAAGGAGGCCGTGCAGCTCCTGGAGCTCCTTAAGGGACACCTTGCATTTACCCAGGACGTCATCAATGCTGTCCCGAATATGCGCCACCTTGTCCTGTGGCAACCGGGACGTCTAAGACCCCGCATCCAATTCGATCCCCAGAAATGTCAAGACAGAGGCCGGACCCTCCGTCTTCTCCGGGGCAAGGGGCACCCCCAGGTCAGCGGCTAGCTCCTGGAATGTGTAAAGCAGCATTTGGCAAACACCAGAACCCTTCGGGCTGCAGAAAAGGAAATCGTCGAGATAGTGTACCACCCCTTTATCCCCAGTCCGCTGTACAAGGCACCAGTGCAGGAAAGAGCTGAACCGCTCAAACGCCGCACAGGAGACTGAACAGCCAAACGGCATGGCCCTATCGACGAAGAACTGACCCCCAAACGAAAAACCCAGCAGGTCAAAATCGAGGGGGTGGACCGGGAGAAGCCTGAACGCTGACTTGATGTCACACTTGGTCATGACCGCGCCGCGGGCACGGGCCCGCACCATGGACACGGCGTCATCAAACGATGCATACCGAACAGAGCACAACTCGTGAGGTATGTGGTCATTGACCAAGTCACCTATAAGAAAGGACAGGTGGTGAATTAAGCGGTATTCCCCTGGCACCTTCTTAGGCACGAGGCCAAGCGACGAGACCCTCAAGTTTTCATACGGGGGCAGGTCAAAGGGGCCGGCCACCCTGCCTAGGGAAACCTCCTAGAAGATGTGTTCCCGAGCCACCAGTTCCAAACCACGCAGTGATCGGAGGCTGGCCGCCCAGTAAGGAGGCCTAGGTCCCACATACGGTATGCGGAAACCAAAGGTAAAACCGTCGTGGAGATACGACGCATCGGCCCGCTTGGGGTAGCTCTCCAGCCACCGGGCCAACATGGGCAATCTAATTGGAGTTGGCCCCCTTTGAAGCCTGGGCTGCATCAGGAGCTGGGAGAAGGGCTGGGCCTTGGTATCTACCCCTGGCGCCGGACGCTTTGGGGCAAGCCGAGGCTGTGTGAGGCCCGGCGCAGATGGAACATTCATGCCGGAAGCGGCACGGTTTTCGGCCGTACCGCCCCGACAATGCAAATTCCCAGCACAGCAGGGATTGAACCGCCTGCCCCGCCAGCTGGCGGGGAAAAGGTGCTTGAGAGCGCTGTAACAGGTGGCCGCTATCATATCACTCCCCCAACACGGGCCGTGACGGGGTCATCAACTGCAACCACAAAGGCATGTGCTGCACATCCCACTGCATCCCTGGCCACATGGCGGCCATCATGCAAAAGTTCTGGTCATACATGAGCCAGGACTGGCCAGGGAAATCCACATAGGCCCTGTATATGATGTCCAAATATTGGGTCAGGTGGGGAGCGCGCTCAGGGTGTGCCCTCAACATAACCCCCATGAATATCAAGTAGCCAGGCAGCCAGTTGGCCCAAATGCGGGGAGGCTTCTTACGCTGCAAAATCTCCAACTCCTGTTCATGCTTTTTATCCTTGTCCCCCTTATCAAAGTCCCTATTAAGCAGGCTAAATAAGTCCAGGCAGGAGATGCGAACCAAGGGGAAGTGACTGATCGCCGAAGGGGATTGTGGTCCTGTGGACCACGTTATATCCGGCGTCATAACCCTACGGGTCCCCCCTGTCCCATAAGTAAGATGGGCGTGCCCAGCCTGCGGGAGGCCGGCCTGCGCCCCGGTACGTCCCGGCCGGTCCCGGGAATGACAACGTGGACCGGGGCCAAGGCCTGACCCCCTTTTTTCATGGCCCCACGGAGCCACATGCTGGCATCGGAAGTGTACTAACTTGATCACCATACTAACAAAGTTGCGCATCCCCGCCAGGATCCTTGACCAGGTATGGGTCCATGGTCCAGGCATCTGGGTCCTGTTCCCCGGAGTCGAACAGCTCAGCTTCTGGATCGCCATCGTCCCCCTCCTCCCCAGGTGGGCCCGCCAGTGGGATAGGCGCCTCACCGCCGTAGCCTGGCGATGGGCCAGACAGCTGATGCGCCTGGGCCAGGTCAGCCTCTAGCTGCACTATGCACCGCTGCAGCCCCCCGACCAGCCGCTCCAGGCTGGCCCAAGCCCGTGCAGGCGGGGCCTCTGAGGGCGGATGCCCAGGGCACCCGGGAATGGTCCGGCCCACTGCCCTGGGTCCCCGGAGGGTGCAGGCAGCTCTGTGGGCTGAAGGTGCCCTGGCCCGAGGAATCAGGGGGCATGAGGGTGCAGCAGGGGTTGGGGGCAGAGTCAACGCTGGGGTTAAGGCCATCTCCCCCACCTGGGGTCCCACACCTACCACTGGTAGGGGTGGCCCCCCTGGGGGAGGTGGTGCCCCACTTGCCGCATCCCTGCCGCCATTGGCGCCACCCGTCGGCGCTTGGGAGCCATGAGGAAGGGCCGTGCACCAGCCTCCGCCGGGCCCTGGTACCTCGGGCGGTTGGGCGTGCAACCTGGCACGAGGCAGCCGGCCTGGCCCCCTCGCCGAGAGACCCGCAGAGGAGGACCGGGGGCCGCAGCTCCCTCCCTCAGGAGCCGGGGCCGAAACCGGAGACCGGAGGCCGACGCGCCCCCGGACCAGCGTGGACCTTCCTGCCACACGGGTGAGGAAGGATGCCTGGAGCTCCAGCGGGCTAGCGCAGCCGAACGCCGCAACCTGCCTCCCGCGTACTCGCCACGTGGCTGGCCGACAGTCGGTCCGACCGATGGCAGCCACCAGCTTCGATCCCAGAGCCAGAATGGCATCCGGGGCCTGGACCAGCCCTTTTATAGGGCTGTTCTCACCCCCGGACGTCATCGCTGTGCGTCCGGGCTGAGTAGCGCAAAGCACGCGTCAGAGGCATTTGCCTCCGTCGCGCGTTCCTTCGGTTTCTCTTCAATGAGACTGGAATGCAAGCTGTTTCCTGCCTTTATCCACCAACGCAGGCTAGAGAACTGTTTGCTTTTTATCCCCTTCTCTTTCTTGAACAGTTATCTTGCCTGTGCTAGCATTAGCGAGATTTGCTGATTCGCCAGCGCAGGGGAGATAACTGTTCTCATTAAGCAAGTTTTTGCTCCTTCAAAGAGGCAGACCTTTTTGGGAAAGGTCTGCTGGTTAAGCGAGTTACTTGCTTAGCAAGATGCTCGTAATGCGAGGTATTACTGTATAAAACAACAACTTAAGGAAACTGGAAGCAATGTAATGTTGTACAACAACAATAATTGTGGGTTGTCAAGCAAATTCTGATCCATGGTGACCCTTTTTTTAGGATTTCTAGATAGAGAGTACTCAAAAGTGGTTGTTCATTCCCTTCTTCTGGGGGCATCCGGGGACTGTGTAGCTTGCCTAAGGCCACACAAGCTGTCTCTTCTGGACTGCTCAGTGGGGAATTGAACTTGCAACTTCTGGCAGCCAGATACTGAACCCACTGAGCTATCAAGCTATCATTGTATCACTTATTAATAAGCTATACAAGCTCCCCTTCTCAGGGGTTTTTGAGGCAGCGAAAGCCCTGCAGCATCTGTCCCTTGGAGCAACAAGCCTGAATACTCATTCTCAGCAGGTCGATCTTACAAGGAAACTAGAAGAAATAGTTTCAGTTTTATAGAAAATGTCTGTAGAGGTGAATGGGAATGCATAATGTTTAGGGACAGTGAAAAAATATCATCAATAGACAAGGTAGTATCCAGCAACAGTAGTAAAGCTGCACTTGTTTTCAGTTCCCCTGCCTTCAGATCTCTTGAACTGAAATAATACCTAGCTGTATTTTGGGAGGTGTTCTGATAGGAATGCATTCTGTTATTCTCACTTGCAGTGTGACCAAGGTTGGGGAGCTATTCTGCTTTTAGAAATGTTCAGTAGCTGCTGGATGCCTCCTCCGTGCTGAAGGGAGCACAGTTGGAGACAGCACAGCTGCCAAGAATAGATGAAATAATTAAGAAATAAAAGCTGACAAAATGGCATGGTGGTGGGAAGAGGTCTGGCTCTAGTGATATTACAGGCAGATCTCCAAGAAGTACCCTTGACACTTGTATAAACACATTCAACAGGACACTTGAATATCAATGGACACAGTAGCTGGTGGAGAAATTTAATTTTTTGGCCCAAATATTGCAGCGTGAATCTTTGGAAAATGTCATATGCTCCCAATAGTAATAGTTCTTTTACTGGTAATGTCTGGATGTGCTTCGTTGAATTAGTTACAGTCATGCAGTTACGGCTCTATAAAATGAATGTCTGGAAAGGGCCATTGTTTCTCTGTATTTCCTGGCAGCAGAAATAACAGTGCCTCGTTTTTCATGGATAATTTTACATATATCGGGATTGCAATAAATAATGCAGAAAGAAATGTGAGTGTAGAGAGAGTGGGAAACTTGAGCAGCTTGATAGCAGAGGTTTATAATATCTGCAATTACTTTGCATCTGTGTATGTTACCCAGAGCACAAATCAGCCTTTCATCCAACTGAGAAACAATTCAATTTACATATACAAATTAAATGCAAGCCTCTCCTGGGCCAGAAATGGGATTTGAATCTTGCAAATAGGATTTTTTATATGCAGGGAATTGTTTTTTTAAAAAAAGCTTTTTCAGTGGTGAGTGTAACATGATGGGACTAGATATCCTCTAGTCTTGATATTCAAACATAGAAATCAACATTTTGAGTGCTCCTATGCAGACAAATCTCCATGAGCTGATCTGTTTGCACAGTGCTTGTAAATTATGAGCTGGGAGTTGGGGTAGGTGTGTGGATTCTCTTGAGCAAAACAATAATATCCAATTTGCAAAATACATGGTTTGCTCTGGGGGGAGCTTCTGCTCATCACCTTTTTCACTATGAAGCTAACCCAAGTCATTCAGATTGAAGAATACTACAGTAATAGTCAGCATGGAACATAGTTAAAAGTAGAGACATCACCTTGCAAACAAAAATCTGCATATTCAAAGCAATGGTATTTCCAGTAGCAATGTATGGTTGTGAGAGCTGGACCATAAGGAAAGCTGAGCGCAGAAGAATAGACACCTTTGAAATGTGGTGCTGAAGGAAAATTTTGAGAGTACCCTGCACAGCAAGGAGAAATCTACCCCAACTGCTCCTTGGAAGGTCAGATATGGAAGACAAAGCTAAAGTACTTTGGACATCAAATGAGAAGAGAGGATTCACTTGAGAAAGCCTTGACGTTGGGAAAGACGGAAGGCAAAAGAAGGGGGCGGCAGAGAATGAGATGGCTAGATGGTATTGTTGACACAATGGGCACAGAGCTGAGTGGGTTGAGGAGGATAGTGGAGGATAGGGATCCCTGTCGTGTGATGGTGCATGGGATCTCAAAGGGTTGGACTCGTCTATGTGACTGAAAAACAACGAATGTCAATAAGTTTCATTTTTAAAAATGCAGTTAGGTGATCAAAGTGATTGGCAGGGAGGTAAAGAATACATATTAATGTTCCCATTCTTGTCAATCTAGACTGTCTTGGTTCAAAGAGGTGCATTAAAAATGAATGTTAAAGTCCCTTAGGATTCCTCACTGCTAGGCATGAAGGAGCCTTGTTTTTTCTTGACAAAGTCCCTTTGTGCAAACTGTCTCTGTACACAACTAGTATCCTTTTTCTCTGAGAAGGAAAGCAAACACACAACAAACACAGAACACCTGGCTGATGATTTAAAACAGGGAGACCCAAACTGTGGCATGGGGGCTGGATGCAGCCCCGGATGCCAGTTCATTCTGCCCACGAAGCCCTTGTCCCTCCTAGAAGCAGAAGTAAAACAGCTCCCTGAACCACGTGACTGGCCCATGGATTGAAAAGTTTGGGCATCCCTGATTTAAAAATACACAGATAATCCCTTGTGAGGGTTTCTAATTCCTCAAAAGTATGCATAACGAAGAGCAGCCATCAGCCAAAATCAGGTTGTGTACTTGTGTACCAAGACGAAATGGCATAGCTCACAGAGGCACATAGCCAGTAATTCCTCATTGCACTCTGGTCCATTGGCATGGCATTTGTTACTTAGTGACAATATGCTTCTGTGAGTTATACCATTTACCTTCCGATGAGATAACTATGCAACAAGAATTTGACTGTCATCATTTTGCTCAAATACACAAAGGTGTGTCTTTGTGATTTTGCTTAACTTACATAAAAGATCTTTTGCATATTGTGTCAGCAGTTACACAAAATAAATTGCTTTGTTGCAGGATGAAGAGAAAGAAGAGAAAAAATGTGTATACCTAGCAGTGAGTCAGCTGTAAAGTTAAATTTAGGTCACCCTTGCTCGAAAGCCAGTTGTATCCGACTCTAGGGTTCAGTGCTCATCTCTGTTTATTGCCAAAGAGCTAGTGCTGTCTGCGACTGCAGACATTTCTGTGGAGATGTGGCAGGCAGGCATGGGGCATTATTTACCTTTCCACCAAAGTGGTGCCTATTTATCTACTTGCAATTTCTTGCTTTCAAGCTGCTAGGTTGGCAGGAGCTGGGATAGAGACAGGAGCTCACTCCATCGTGCAGTACTCAGGAATGGAACTCCAGTCTTCCAGTCATTGAGTTCAGCGTGTTAACCACTTGAGCCACCACAGTGGTATAGTCTAAAAATGGTTAATTGCCATCTTGACCTGGAGACATTTTTTTCCAGCCCTAAATGTAGATTATCTGTTAGATACTAAGTATTAAAACAAAACAACTTCTAGTGAGTTTTCCTATGACAAAATTATTGTATTAGCTTTATCATATAATTAAACCCCATCCTTCTGTGGTGAAGACCACCCTAATTTTTTCACTTAAAAAATCTGTTGTCCTTTAAATCCTCTAGTGACACTCTTCCAGCAAAAAAGCTCCATAACCCCCAAAACCTAACATCTTTCAGTTTTGCGAATGAATGTGTGAGAAATGGCAGAGAAGCCTCAGTGGTAAATGTGTTTCTGCTTATAAACAGGGCTTGGAAAACTGTGGGGTGAACTATAGCTTTCTACTCTAAAGGAGTAATTTTTCTAAACTTTCTCCTTACAAGATGCAATAGCTAATTTGCCAGGCTGTTTTTTTTTTTGCCAGAGTATCAAGGGATTTATTATTTTCTCTAAAGATTAGAGCAAGAAAGGATTAATCTTATTGCCAGATTAAAATGGATCTCAGATCCAGGGTTAGGAACTGACCAGTGGAGCTTCAACTCTCCTGTCTCAACATCTGAGAATGTGTATACCTTTCATGATGACGGTGGTGGCTTTATCCTCGCCCAAACTTAAATACTCATTGGTACATTTTTCTGGTAGTAATTGGGAGACCAGCAAATGGATTGGATTCAGTATATGTGTTGTTGTCTGGCAGCAGCCCTGACTTGAGCATGCTGGTCTTACATTTAGGCACTCCGACCCTCAACCTATTCAGGATCCCCATAGTGACATGGGGAGACAGACGCATTGTTTGATTAACAGTAATGTCAACTTGTTTCACATGTGCAGATGTGCTTCAAATAATGACTTTTAACTAATTACTATTGTGTACCACACAGCCAGTTCAGTCCTTTCTTTTCTTTTCTTTTCTTGTGGCTCACAAAATTACTTGAAACAGGCTTTAGGCAAACCACAACAAGTCTGTAGCTGAAAGAAAGGGGGGAAATGATGGGCAAGTATCACTCTTAAAAAGGGCTGCAACATCTTAAAAATGTTGGATTGGTGTTATGTTAAATATAAAGGTCACCCTAATGTGTGTTTTGACACCTGTTCTCTTCGCTTGTTTATGCCTTTGGGCCTTACTTATGCATCTCTCTTGGTGGAGCTGAAAAATCTTAAATAGTGCCTTGCTGCTTGTTTTTTAAGATACATGTCATTTCTCATCAGTGGGCATTTGAGCAGGTTATTAGTTTGTTTTCCCTGCTTTTAACAACAATAGGTTGAGATGTATGGCTGCCCTTTTCCCCTAATCCCAAAACAATAGTTATCCAAATTTTGGATGCCCTTTTTCTTATCGAGATAACTTTTGCCATCACAGTTTCCTCGCTTTGATTTTAACTCCTTTGACTTGCTCTAGATCAGTGGTGCCAATTTCTTTTTGGCCATTCCCCACTTAAGCATCTCTAAAATCCTGACCACCACCACCCCTTGACATATAATACTTATTCAAAAAGTGAATTCCTATTCACTTGGAGGAAGCTAAAAGGCCATTAGCTGTTAATAACCCATTATCGGGGGGGGGGGGAGAGGAACCCATAAAAATCAAATTGCCACCCTGTGTGGGGGGGTGCCCCTTGTTGGGGACTATGTCCCTAGATATAAGGACAGGGATCTTAGACAGCCATAATGAATAGAGCATAGCCTGTTTTGAAAATTCTCACATCAGCTGGCCATTAACATGTTTTAAATCCAAAACAACCTATTATTTCATTCATTCATTCATTCAGATTTATATTTGCCCACCCTGGCAGCTTTCCCTAGCCTAGTATCTTTCAAATGTCTGTCAATCCAGTAACACAGAAGATTCCCCCTACTTAAATATACCCTCAAATATTTTTTTTCCAGTACACTAGTACCTTGGATAACGATGAGACTTGGTTCCACAAGTCTCGTCGTTCTCCGGTTTTTAATGTTGTGCGATGCATTGATCGCACAACGTTAAAAAAAGCCCCGTTTCCCTGGATGCTGCAGCAAGCCAGAATGTCGGGATTTGAATCCTGATGTTTTGGCTTGCTGCAGCCTCCAGGGAGGTGGGGGAACTTTGGAAACAGTTTGGGTTGGGTCTTCCAACCTCCCTGGTCCATTTTTTTACCCATTTTGGGCTCTCTGACCCCCCTGCCGGCTCCAGGGAGGTCGGAAGACCCGATCCAAGGCTGCAGGGTGGCCTGGGAAGCTGACAGGGACTACCCATTGGCTTCCCTAGCCACCCGCCCATGCCTCCACAGCTGTGGGGTGGCTAGGGAAGCCGATGGGGGAGCCCCCCATCAGCTTTCCAGCCACCCCACCCCTGCCTCTGCAGCTACAGGGTGGCTGGGAAGCTGAACAGAGAACCCTATTCAGCTTTCCAGCCACCCTGCTGCTAAGAACAACTGCATCGGATAACGCTGACAGATCGTTGTCCGATGCAAAATTTCTTTAGAAATTTTGCATCATTATCCGATGTTAGCTTTATCCGATACAGTCGTTATCCGAGGTATTACTGTATTCCTAAATATAAATCCTTCCGACAACCCCACACCAGTGGTGGGATGTCAAAAATTTTACTACCCCACCGTGATGTCATCACACTGTGGGTGGAGCTAACATTATGATGTCATGATGTCATGGGCAGGGCCAAAGAAAAAATACAAAATAATAAAAAATTAAAAAATAAACACACACACACACACCACTCAGCCCAACCAACCATCCCAAACACAAATCAACCAGAGCTTTTAAACCAGAGCTTAAAGCTTATTCTGGCTAATCTTTCTCACACTAGGTCAGATGGAAGGAACTACAGAATGAACTCACCACAAGATGGCTTCATTTTGGCACTTTTCAACTCTTCTACAGTTAAAGAAGTTAGGTACTAAGTCTTTGCCTAACCCGTTCTCTAGGATAATATGCCTTAATGTAAATGTAAAACAGCTGTACCTCCTTAAGGGTTCTCCAATTGGAACAGCACTTGGAACAGCACAGGTGTAGCTTATTAATGAGGTATCTCCAAGACTTTGCTTAAAAACCCCAAGGCAGGCCACCAGGCCTTTTTAGGGACTGTGATAGTACGTCAATATAGGTAAAGGTATTAAATACACATTAAAATACACACAGACACACCACAACCAAAGGTGAGTCACTTACCCTGGGGAGCAGGCTACAGGGAGCTTCAGGCTAGCAGCTTCTCTTCCTCCTCCCCACTTGGGAGGACAGCAAGGAGGCCATGCATACACGCCAAGCACTGTAGGCGTGCATACACACCAAGTGCTTGGTGCGCATGTGCAGAGGGGGAACCAGTGAAAAGGTAAGCCCCGAAGGTGGTTAACCCCCCCCCCCAAAAAAAAAGCTGCTACTGGTTCTCCGGGACACTGGGAAAAGTTACTGCCAGTTCTGGTGAACTGGTGAGAACCTGTTACATCCCGTCACTGCCCCACACCCAGCAACTGATGTTTTATTTCTCTGCTATGGGCTAGATTGTAGTACAAAATGAAATGCCCAAGTGTAGTTGGAAAGATTCTGCAACATCCAGAAGCACATAGCCAACAAGGCCATGGTGTATCTCAGAGTGATAGTTCAAGAAAGTAATATTCCCAGTTGTGGTTGTCATTAAATGCAGTACATACTTATCTATCTCAAAGGCACATTTACTTGTGTGTTAAGACCTATTTACTAAAGTGGTACCTATTTATCTACTTATAAGTTCTTGCTTTCAAACTGCTAGGTTGGCAGGAGCTGGGACAGAGATGGGAGTTCACTCCATCACACAGTATTAGAATTCCGACCTTCTAGTTGTCAAGTTCAGTGTCTTAACAACTTGAGCCACCACAGTGTACTCTGGTGTAGAGGCATGCTTGTCATGTGTCCATGGAAATGTCTGCAGACACAGACAGCGCTGGCTCTTTGGCTGTAAAAAGACATGAGGACTGAATCTTAGATTCGGATATGACTGGTTTTCGAGCAAGGGTGACATTGACCTTTACTAAGACTTATTTATCTTAAGGCATACAGTATATCTGGTAAATTGTTCCAAGGAGAATACCATATTCCCAAGACAAGTAGAAGTAGAACTACAGTGGTACCTCACTTAAAGAGCATAATGTATTCCACAGGATTGCTCTTTCAGTGAGTTTGCTCTTTAAGTGAAACACCATTGTAAGTGACCAATTGTGACTTGGGGGGGGGGGTGTTGTTTACCTTGATTTAGTTGTTAAGCAGGTTTTTGGTTGGTTTTAGTTGTTAAGCAAGGCGACCATTTAGAGAAAATTCTGCTCCTTAAGTGAATTAGTCTCTAAGTGAGGTGCTCTTTATGCAATGTTTTACCGCACTCCTTCCAAAATAATGTTGCTGTATCATTGTCATTATCTGAAACCACTTTACAGAGAACTACAATTCACCTCAAGCATAATTTTGATGTTTCTATTTTCCTTTTGGTTTTTTCCTAACTCCCTCTTTCCTTAGGTTAGCACCCTGTTCACATTAAAAGATGTCTGTGAAAGATAAAATGGAACTCAGTTTTGTAGTGGGGAAATACTAAAAATACTGCCAAGCTTACCCCATCTTTGTGCATTGTGGATTAGCTAGCTTTGATTTTTTGATTGGTCACCAGGAGGTAATCAAAGTTTTCATTTGCAAGACTGATAGCACAGGAATGGGGTTTTGAAGGAATTATTGCAGAGAAATCATGTTTTTAATTAAGAAGCTTTAGTAGTTTGACCCTCAGTGTATTGAATCATCCATCTCCTTGATCAATCACTACATTTTTTCATTTTATTACAAGCATGCACTAGTGTCTTTCTACTCAAAGAGAACTACAATAAATAATTTTACAAAATTAGAATTTTCTTGTGCCCTTTTTTCTTCTGACAGAATTGGTCAATTTCACCTAAGAATGCTGTGATGTGAACTATTGTTTTTCAATACATTTTGGGCTAAGGAGATAAAGGTAGCAATGTTTGTCTTTTGCACCAAAATGATGAAGAATATGCAATTTGAAATCTAATACTAAACTTTTGTGAAGATTCTTTATTAGTTTTTCTTCTGTATCTAGACCAAAATGAAGCCACCATTTGGTAAGTTCATTCTGTAGTTCCTTTGGGCTGGCCTAGTGTGAGAAATATTAGCTGGCAACACAAGTTAAATGTTACCAGGGTATGCCCGATTGTGGTTCAAAAATAACACAATCTTCGAGGAGGCTCTTTCTTTGTACATGTACCATGAAGACTGTCCTGAGAATATAATGCAGTAGCTCTTCATCTGCCTCCTGCATCACAGCATGACACCCATACCACCGATCCAGTTCCGCTAGTCACTTTCTGATCCTGAGCCTTTTTGGCACACAAAGTCCTCCTCGGCCCTAGGCCAGTATTGATGAAGCTGCTACCCTCCATCAAGATGAATTCAAGTGAGGTTTAATCCACTTGAGGACCGTCATCCATCCCTGTGGGCTTCAGCACCCAAGGCCATTAGTTTTCAGGGTTGTCATGTTAGTTAACTGCTGCCTGACACTGGGCATTGAGTTGCTGGTGGTATTGTCTACTCTATTGCCATAGCAGGATAACCTGCCCAGACTCATATTCCTTATTGATCAGAATATGTATGTGTTCTCAAAGGAAATATTCTGTTAAACATTAAAACGATGCTAGAATTCATGAGACCACAAATTCTTCACAAATTGCCAACAGTACGTGATAACACTAGTTAGTGAGTTAAAAAATAAAACTTGTGGCATTAAGAAGAAGGTCAGTGAATCTTTATGCAGTTATATGTAACAAAGCTGGTCTTTGCTAAAGATAACTGCTTTGTGAAACAACTAAAAAAACCACACTTGTGTCTGGTGGTCACATTGTTTCCCTAGAGAGAAATTGTTTTGTAGCATGCCTTTTTACCCTTCCTCTGAAACTTGTAGTATAATCTCCTGATGTCCTTTCTAGAACAATATAATGTGCTCTTAATCTATCTAAATGAACAAAAGGGGATTCGTTTTATCTCTACACTTGATTGTGTTTATAAAGTGGATGAAATAGCATTAGATGGTAGCCTGGTGGCTCATGTATTAAGAAAGATGTGGTTTCCCTTTATGTTTTGCTTCAAGAAGTTCTCCAAATAATGCATCATTGACATATAGCCTGAGGAATTCTGCTGCACTGCTGCTCATGGGTTGATGACTTGCATGGGTTGATGACTTGTCATATTATATAATTTACCAACTGGAAGGTGAACAAGGTCATGGAACATCAGTCTTTTTTTCCGCAGAGGGGGGGATCATTCTGGTCTGTCAGCTTTTGTTTTATTTATTAAATGGTCAACACATGGAAGCAAGACTTCTTTGATATTTTGGCACTGCTCACTTTCTTTAAGAATCAAATTTTTATTCATCTGGGAAATGCATAGTGTGGCTGACTGTTGATAGCATGTTTTCTGACTGCCAGCAAAAGATGAAAATTTACCCATATTTCTTTAGAAATGTAGCACAAGCAGATTTCTTAAGATAGAAGACAAGAGCAGTGTTGCCGATAGGATCAACCCCATTGGATATTGTGAGAAGTATGTAATGAAAAGGGGAAAAAGCAGTTGGTTTGTTAGTATGATTGTAATTTTATTGCTAGAGCAGAGACAACTCACACGTGGGATGTGCTTGGGGCCAAAATAAATTGACAAGTTTGTTTTTCTTTCATTTCATTTCAGTGTTGCCTTTCCCCCCAGAAAGGGACTCATGGTGGTGGTAGTGTGTGACTCAATTTGGGTGTGAGTGTAAAATGAATGTTATCTATACAGTATGAGATGTGGGGGAGCAGAAAACCAAAACCTTATCATGATCTGGAGATGCCAATAGTGGTTATTAATATATTATGGTCAGAATTATGGAGAATACCCTATGTGAAATGATATGGAAGTTTTTCCAAAGCTTTTCAATCTAACTATCTTGGACTTTTGAGTAAAGATATTTCAAATCAGGCTGTTGATATATGTCAAGTTTTACTATCCTCAAACACCCTTTTTAGTGAAAAAAAGCTTGATATTTAAAGAGGGATTTCCTGTAATACATACAGACCAGATTTTTAATAGGATTGCATGAAAACATTCCTACAAACATATATAGAGCATAGTGCTATCATCTTGCCCCTAAGTTATTTTTTCGTTCCACCAATTTTTTTCAAGTTAACTACTGCCATTGTTGGATTTTGCATTTGATGTCTTGTAGTTTTAATTTTGTAGTGGGATGTTTTGATATTTCTTTGTATTATATTTTATCTTCTGTGTGCACTGCACAGTAACACTTAAGACAAATGAGCATATAAAAATACACCTCTCTCTCTCTCTCTGGCCCCTATCTGCTGGCTGATTTAGTAAGAACACTCTCTCCCTCTTTAAATCTATTTTAATCTGTAGGGGTCAGAGTAATTTTTGGTGGCAGTTTTAATGGGGTTTTTATTGCTTTTTAAAATGTGATTGGTTTTATTTTCTGTGAGCCACCCAGACTCTTTGGAATTGGGTGGCAATATAAATAAATAAATAAATAAATATCATAAAGCTCTGTGTCCCTTGATGTTTCTCAACTAATGTCAAAAGATAATTGAAGAAGTAGTTCCTCAACATATGACCACAGATTCCGCACTTTACACCTGTGGTGCCCAAACTAAGGCCCAGGGGCCGGGGCCGGGCCCCGACGCCAGTTCATCCAGCCCATGAAGCCCTCGTCACTACTGGTAGTGGAAATAAAACACACCCCTGGATGCGTTTTCTTCTGCTTCCAGGAGCACTGAGGGCTTTGCAGGCTGAATGAATTGGCATCGGGGGCCGCACCCGGCCCCCGGGCCTTAGTGACCAGCTCCCTGAACCACATGATCAGCCCACGGCCCAAAAAGTTTGGGCACCCCTGCTTTACACCCTTCCATTTTTTTCAAAGTTTGCATTTGCATTTTCCAAAATGAAGAATGGGTTTGAAGCATGTTGTCTTAGAGTAGGAGTTCTCAACCTCTTTAAGCCAGGGGCCAGGTCATGCTTCAGGGGCCAGATGGCCATTTTGCACTTCCTTCACCACATGGAACTTCCTGGTGTGGTGGAGGCAGTGGGGGGACACATGAAATGGAGCCATGGGCCATATCTGGCCCACAGGCTACAGGTTGAGAATCACTGGCTTAGAGAAAGCTGAAGTGCTTCAGCTTTACATTGGGAAATAACACCATTTACTTCTGAGTCTCTCCTTGAAAACATGGTTTTCCATATACAGTAATACCTCGGATAACGCTAAGACTTGGTTCCACAAGTCTTGGTGTTATCCGATTTTTAGTGTTATCCGATGCATGTTAAAATCCTATGGGATGGATCGGATAACGTTAAAGCTCCATAGAGATACATTGTAACCGCACAAGCTTTAGCGGTTGTTATCTGAGCCATCCCATAGGACCTTAATGTTATTCGATCCAATTCTCCTCCCCAGATTACTTAACGTTATTTGATTTTAGCGTTATCCAAGGTAAATGTTATCTGAGGTATTACTGTACACACTCATCAGTGGAGTATGACAAGACAATGTTCTTTATTTGAATCAGGATTAAGGAAACTGATATTGCTAGCATATATATCCCATAATGTATCCGATATATCACATAATTCCTGAACAAAAATATAAATATTTTCTTATTTCATCCTGAAAGACAATAATTATTTTTTCTCTACTGCTTTGGCAAATTTATCCAAGTGTTTGTGATGTGTAAGTGCATTTTGCATAGACAACCTTACATTCTGTGCAAAATGGTTTTGTATTTTGTGTGGAAAGCTTTGCATTTTGTGCCAAATGCAAGTTTTATCACAAAATACAAGTTGATAGCATGTACACAAGTATTTTAGATTATTTTGGCAACTGCTGACAACAAAATGAGATGCTTATTTTCTTATTCCCGTGTAGAAATGAAAAATCTCACAATGGTTTTCATTTTTTCAAAGAGTGTCTGAAAGTGTCAAGACATCCTTTTTCCTAAGAAAATTCACACATATTCATTGCATGGTGATTTCTGACCCTGACAGTGCTGCTATGGAATGGTGGACTCTAGTAATAGCTGAAGGGTCACTCATTCCCCAAACATGATGTAAATATTAATGTTTGCCCTCTCCTCCATGCAAGATGGAAACCACAAAAGTTTAATCATCTAAAAACAGACTACAGTGGGTCTGCTACTCTTAATGATACTGATACAACCTGCACAGAAATTCTGTTCAGGGCACCTCCAAATGAGACTTCTTTCATGGCTACAAGAGCTAGGACAGAAACAGGCATTGAATCCATCATGCAGTGCCTGGGTCTTGAACTGCTAACTTGCCAGCATTCCAGCTAACAAGGAGAGCTTCTTAACCACTGAACCACTGCAGCGCCTAGTGGCATGGTTTACTTATGTGTCTTCTGTAGATTGCAGGATGTGTCCGAAACCATTTATCTGCATCAGTATCGCTGAGCACCAAAAACCTTTCTCATGTTTATTTGCTCCATCTTTCTCCAGCCCTAATTCTATTACTTCAAATTAAATTATAATACTAGGCTATTTCAGTTTATTATATTGGACAATGTCTCTTCCCCCCACCCTCACCCCCGGAATTCTAAATCTTTACTTTGCATGTTTCTGAGAAGCACTCAAGGAGCAGAAAGGTAAGAAATTTCGCTTTGGTTCCCTTCATTCTTACAAAGCTCTGTTGCTCTTAAACACAACCAGGTTTGCAGCTCAACATCATCACACCATGTAGTAGAGAAGGGCATATGGGTTGCTGCATCAGTTATAACAATCTCATCTTCATAGAATATTCCTGCAGTGCTGGGTGATTTAGATGCCATTATGTGTTGTGTAAAGGAGTGGAAAATTGTTTGTCATTGCTCTTTGTTGTTCACAGCTGGTTATATGACGGGTTTTTGCTCATAAACAGGTGGTTAGACTATTGCTTCAGCAATGCAATGCAGCCTGGGCTGTTTTGAATCGATTTCACTCTTGTGTTGTAGAGTGTGTTTTCATTTTAACACATTTACCACATGGAAAACAGTGGTATTCCCAGTGCCTCAAAGCTGTTGGTATGAATGTAAGATTTGCAAAACATATTATATGACTAAAATAAATGTATCCTGCTGTTTGTTTGTTTTTCTAAAGATAATCACTTTGAGTATACTTTGAATATCTTCCATCAATGTCCCCCCCCTCCCCCAACAACTTTATTAGTGGCTTGACAGGTAAGTTATTTCTTAGGCTGGTTATAGATCTCTTATTCTAAAACTGTTTCTTGCTTCGGAGTCCAGTAGTAAGATTCTTGTCTATTCAAATTGAATTCATCTTATAGCAGGAATACAAGCAATGTGAAATAAAACTATCTTTCTGCAATGGAAACAGGTAAGATGGCTTCTCCTCCATGAAAGTGCTGCTCCTGATTCTGTCCAGTGTACTGGAAGGATCAGATAATGCTTACAAGAAGAAATACTATGCAATTTATGTTTCTGACCTCTAGTGACCATCATGCTTGATAATTTTTAGCCTTTAATCACACTAATCATTTCCGTGATAAATCCCATTTACAGACACCAATCAGAGTACCAAAGAGACCTGTACCATCCTCAAGACCAACATATATCTTTCATGAACTAGGGGTCATTTAATGAAAACCTCTTAGGTTGTTTAACTGTATTTGATAGTAAGGAGCTGCAAACTCCCAGAAACGTACCAGAAAATACCTCACACATAAGGAAATTCTGCAAGCTATTTTTCCAATTTTCTGGCTTCCAGGCATACAGCTGGGTGTGGAACTGCATGCATCATCTGAGTCTTTCTGAGCTAATGACAGACAGTTGAGCACACCTATTGTGCTCTTGCGGGTTTATGCTGCAAATCCCAATAGGATTCCAACCTATAATGCTTAAAAAGCAATGACTACTATTATTACTAATAATCATAATGGATAAAGGATTTGCCATTTAATTTTCAACAAAGCTCTGTCAGATAAGTAGGATTCTGTCTATTGAACTAGGATAGGCCATGGAGAACTCATTTTAGGCAATCCCTTAGGAGCTGCAGCTCAAAATACATACTCAAATGAACAAAGGATTGCTACTTCCAGATATACAGAAAATGAACACTGCTTTAAAAAAAAAAAGATGTTGTGCAATAAAAGATGCATTTTCTCTTGTAGTGCCCATGAAATGCACTTCTACAATTTTTATGTTTATAGAAAGGGGCAAAACAATTTCAAGAATCCATTTCTCCTATAAATACAGTTCATAAGAGACCCAGAGTAACACAGAGGAAAGGGAGTGATGATCATTGTGTTGGTGAGGACAATATTAAACTTTTCATCCTACTTAATAACAGGATACAAAACCAAGTTAAATGAAATACCAGCTTGTTATATAAATACTATGGTGTTGTACGGGTAGTACATACTTTGTAGTAGAAGGGACTGTAAGCCTCAGAGTAGGCATCCTAAAAAATATAGGATAGGTGACTTAAAGAGGAGTGGGCACTCTGTGGAATGTGTGGAGACTGAAATCGTAAATCTATCTTTATTGTTTGCCTTGTGTCTACTTATAATGGTGGGGGATCTCTCTCACACACACTTGAAAAAAAGCCTCTCCTCATGTCTCCTAAGGATCATAGCGGAGGATTTCCTCAGGCTTAAAAATATTTCTGAGGTCTTTTGGCAACTTAATGGCATATATCATCAACAAAAGGTCATGAAGACTTTACTCCACAAAGCCAAAGAGATCAGAAATCAGTTCCAGCTTCGTGGAGAGGGTGGGAGAGACACTTTGGTCCTCAAACAACTAATAGGGTCATGAATGTAGTGACATTGCTTGATATAACTTTTAGTGGAGTCAGGCAGGTTTTCTGAGTATTTTTTCAAACTTTTGGGAGGATGTAGAGCAGGAGTTCTCGATCTTTTAAAGCTGGGCCCGGGTCACAGTCCCTCAGACAGCTTCGGGGGACAGACAACCATTTTGCCCTTCCTCCACCACATGGCACTTCCTGGTGTGGTGGAGATGGTGGGGCCCCCTCATGAAATGGTGCCATGGGCCGCATCTGTCCCATGGGCCGCAGGTGGACAATCCCTGATGTAGAGGAACAGGGGTTGCTTTGTATAATTATGGGCCACTCTTGGGCCCTTTGTGTATGGAGTACTGGTCACAGCCTTTCCCTATCTTATAGCATGGTTTTGGGCCTTTTTCCTCAAGAGCTTAACTCGTTTAGGAGATGAGAGTAGTAAGGTGCCTTCATTTTGGCAGTTTCACGTCTGGCCTTGACTTGGAAATAGTAGAAGAAATCATGTCTCGCATGCTA
The DNA here is from genome assembly GCA_030440675.1 of Furcifer pardalis. Lineage (NCBI taxonomy): Eukaryota > Metazoa > Chordata > Lepidosauria > Squamata > Chamaeleonidae > Furcifer > Furcifer pardalis. The sequence continues at coordinate 32,595,780 of CP126894.1, read as the reverse complement.
ATTTCATATGAAGGACTGATACACCTAGTGATATGACCAATCAACACTACCATTAAATGGTGAAAACCATTTGCTGCTTCATCTCAGACAACAACATTTCTGGCACTGGTGTCAGCAGTTTATTTTATTATTTATTTTAGTATTAAATTTATATATCACCCTTATGGCCGAAAGGCTTCCCTTTCCCTTTTGTACAGTACTTGGCATTCTGTGGATATGTCAGCTCAAATTAAGCTATTCAATAGTTTTCCTTTTTTTAAAAACTCAGTTTTATTCAACTTTGTGACAACTTTGGAATTGTACGTATATTATTTCCTTAAATTAAAGAAAGAGAGAAGAGAATTTCACAAATAGCAAACTATTTTATTTCCCATTGACCATGTCTCTCCTTCATTATTCTCCTATATTAGCAGTGAGAACATATGCTGTGGTTCACGTTTCTCCTGCTATTAAAAACATTGTTTAGAAATTGTAAGGGATATATAAAAAAACACCTCTTTGCCTTTTGATTGACAAATAAATTTCAAATATGTGTAACATTTGAAACAGTGAAATTTCAATGATGGTGGCATCTCAAAGTTTAAAATCTTTATTCTGTTGCAGAAGATTCTTTTTCTTTGTAACTTAAATCCATATATGTTTGAATACAAATTAATGCTGTAGTGAACATCCCTCCCCTATCCTACAAATATATTCTGGTCCCCTACAAATATGTGAATCAATTAATCAAATATTTGCTGCTACTTTTGATGTAGTGGTGGGAGATTTTTGGTGATTACTGCTACATTATGAAACTGTGCTCATGATATTTTATTCCTTTTTTAAAAAAAAAAAAATCTTGACCATGTGGCAGTACAAAAAATGCTTCTTGTGTGTCGTAGTCTGCTGCACTTCCAGGAATGCCCCATTTTAATAGCTTGGGCATATCATCTTCCTATAGGTACTCCAGGGAATATGGCCAGATGGAAACTTGCAACTTTTTTGAGCAGCTGCATTGCTGAAAGAAGAATGGGCCTTGCCTCACAATTTCAGCTTTGTTTCAGCAATTAGTGTAGTTGAAACTGATGCTTGAATTTGCCCTCCTTTTTAAAGAAGGGCTAAAAGGAAGAATATATACCTTCACCCACTTGCTGCCATCTTATAAAATAACAATAAGTACCAAATACAGTAATACCCCGGATAACGATTGTACTGTATAGCGCTAAAACCGCATAACGTTACAAGATTTTTGGAAAAATCTTGTATCGAATAACGCAATTTTAGCGTTATCTGGAACAATCGTGTGGGGGGGAGGGGTTGGATTGGGTAGAACATCTACCCAATCCAACCCCCCCCCCCGGGGCCCACCCGCACGATGTTTGGAAAGGGTATAGTCTCCGTATGCTCCCCAAACCACATTTGACACATGCGCGCCAACGCGCCCGATGTTTTTTAGCGTTGTTTGGTGTATACCCCGGACAACGCTAAAAACCGGATAACAACATGACTTGTGGAACCAAGTCATAACGTTATCCGGGGTACTAGTGTACCAATATCTTCATCTCCTGGAAAAATCCTCACATCTAATATCTTTGGATAGGAGCATTTTATCTTCACTGCCATTTTCACTGCTACTCACAAAATCCTTTGATTCCTTGGTTGACCAGACTATCAAGGAAAACATTGCTGCTGGTTGCAACTAATTTTCTATTTGTTTTAGTGTCACACTCTTCTACTCCAGATTTTTTTCTTTCTGTGTATTTATTTATTGCATTTATTGCATTTATACCCACCCATCTACTGAATAATTTATTTTATTTATTTTATTTATTTTTTTGGATTTCTATACCGCCCTACTTGGTGCGACCAACTCAGGGCGGTGTACAACATAAATTAATATACAGTCGATCAATAGAGTCCAACAATAAGGCAGAAACATACAATATAAAAAATGTAACAATATAATAGCAAGATAATATTTGGTCAGGGGGGAAAGACTCACCGGGGTGACCCAGGGCAGTTTACAACATCATAAAAGCGTAACATAATACAACCCGAACCTATTATCTAAAACTTCAAAATTACAATTATAAAAATTTAAAAAGTTTTTTAAATTTATAAAAATCAACAGATTTCAATACTAATGAAAAAAGTTTAAAACAATTTAAAGATAAAAGATTAAAAGACCAGGGGAGAGAGGGAGCTCAAACTAACCAGCGAGCTGGGTTCATGGTACCACCAGGACCTGATCATGAGCAATGATCCACATATGGATAACTCAGTGGGTTAAGGTAATTGGCTCCCAGAAATTGTGAATTCAATTTCTCATTTGATCCACGAAAGCTGACAATAAAAATATAGCAGTTAGTCTTTAAAGTGCTACAGTGGTTTTTATTTTGTTTTGTTTTGTTTTGTTTTATTTTCTGATATGCCTCATTTTCTCATGGTGCTTTCCTAGGAAAAGAGTCAGCTTGTGTGACCATGTGTTGAATTGTTAGCAGCAAAATTAGTGGGCAGTGCCCTGGCATGCACCTGTGATAGTAGTCCTGCTATTGTGGTTTGTGGGCAAAAGGAGTCCAGACAGGTTTTCGTGCAAAGAAAGGGGGGAAAAAATCTCCTTTACTCATGAGTAAATTCAAAAGCGCTATATAGTGCAGAAAGTAAACTCTTGCTTGGTCTCTCAGCATTCACAGTATTTACAAAGTTTATATATACAAATCAAAGGTTCGACACACAGTATTACACTATCTGTCTGTGGACACGTGCCAACCACAAGGTCCACAGTTTCAGTCTCTTCTCAGTATAGGCTTACTCACATATTCCCACACATCATGGGTAGCCAGCTATGTTAAGTCAAAAGCACTTTGTCCTCAGGTCCATCAATGTAGCAATTACCCAAGACATTTGGACACAGGGAGAAGCAGTGAAGCAGTTTTCTTGGTAACTCCTGAGGTTGGCTTTGTGGCAGTCACGGTGTAGCTTTCCCGAGCCAAACACTTCCAGATCCTGGCTCAGGCAGTAAGGCATAAGTCAAAGGAGAGAGCAAGAGCTGAGGGCTAGCAAGCGAATGCGGGCTAGAGAACATGCTCAATGAGACCCTTAATATGCTCAGCAGTTGCTCGGACAAGGGCAGACACATAACATAACAGACACATATTCTCAGTGAGTCTCTTCTAAAGTGACACAACCATATTCTGCCTTGCAATTACATGATCAGGGCTGTGTAGGCACTTACATCAACACCGTAGGTAAGTTACACAGTCCCAGGGCACCTCCAGAAGAAGGGAACGTTGAGCCACTTCTGACTAGTCTCTACCTAGAAAATCCTGAAAAGATTTGCCATAAATCAGAACTGACTTGACAATACACAGCTATTATTAAGTAATTAGTAACAAAAGCAATTGTAAGACTTTATTGAAATGAATTTAAGTAGGAAAACAGGTTCTTGCAGTTGTGATCTAAAGCCAGAAAAATGAAAGGAAAAAATAAAATGGAGTCTCTGCCATGTGCAAGCAGCATGGACATGAGAGAAGGAGAACTACCTACCAATAACAAAGGCAATGGAGAAACAAGTGAGTACAACAGGAAGATGGCAGGATCTTCAAATGCCAGAGGTGAGAAAAGGACAATTGCCTTAGGTTGTAAAAGTCACTTTCCTAATAATTGTGTTAGTGTTTGTAAGAATATCAACTCCTTCTCAAGTTTGCATACAACACCCCTTAAGTCCATATTGCTTCACAGGTTCTCAAAATGATCTCTTGATAGAGGCTTTGTCAGGATATCTTCTGTCATCTCTGCAGTGGGACAGCAGATCAACAGGATGCCCTCTTTTCAGACAGGTCACACACCACATGGTAGCTCACACCAATATGTTTGGTATATGTGTTCATTTCTCACTCTGTGAAAGTTTGATGTCTATGGCTGTTAAGATGGATTGACATTTCTTTATCTATTCCAAAGTCCTTTAGTAGCTTCACTAGCCACAGCAGTTCTCTGCATGCCTCTGCTGTGGCAGTGAACTCTGATCCTGTGGAAGGTAAAGCTACAATATGAGATAAACGATATATCACCATATATAAACTCACTGGTGGACTTACTGTCTGTGCTATCCACTGCCCAGTCTGCATCTATGTACCCTACAGAGGGTTTCTACTTGCTGGCAGAGGGTTTCTACTTACTTATCTTAAACTCTATAGTTCCTTTCAAGTGAGTACCCAGCATGTTGGGGGGAAATGCTAATCAAATTGTGAACTGCCCAGAGAGTGCACTAAGTGCTGTGGGGTGGCATGTAAGTCTAATTACTATTGTTAAGTACCTATCTACCCTTTTGATAGCTGTCCAGTCATACGCTGGTGAACTATCTTTTCTGCTCAGCATCCCTATAACAGTAGTTATGTCAGATCAGCTGTGTTGGATCTAGTAGTTGTTGGACTGAAAGTTACTACTGTGTTTAGCTTATGTTGAGCAACAGGATTTTGGCCATTAGATCTGCCATCACCAGTTGTTCAAGAATGCAAAGAGGAGGTTTTATTCTGCTTATGTGCTGCTCATTAGCTCCATGTAGGCATCTTGTTCACCACTGTAGGACTAGAACACTGAACAAGCTGGGTCTGATTCAGCATGTTTCTTACAACCCTATGTACATTCACATTTTCCTAACAAGACCTTATTTATGCTAATCACTCCTTTGCTAAAAATAGGTACAAATGAATTAGCTGAATATTAAATGCATGCAATTAGATGTACTGGCATAAAAGGACTCCATGGCATATATTTTTTCCTTCCCCCTGTTCTCCCCCTCCCCTCAGAATGGGTTGCATGCTACCACTTAAATAATGTGTGTATGATATTCAGTGTTTGAACCCTGGAAAGGAATGGGAGAAAGAAGGAAGGCAATATAAAGGGTAAATAAGACCTGCATCTGTCTAAACCTAAGAATTTCCATATCCCAGAAAGTATTAAACCTTGCAGGTTTTTCAGGCAGTCTCTGTGTATATTTCATTATCACTCCCATATTTTTCATTTTGCAGCACTCCAGGACCTTATTATTATTATTATTTAAGTTAAAACATAAAAAGGACTGAAAAGGCCACTTTATTCTCTGCCCTTTATTCCCCTGGAGGATAAAGGAAGAAAAACCCTTTAGAGGCCAAAACAATCAAAATTGCTCTTTGGAAAAGAAATACAAGTTCTGTTTAAACAAGGGAGGTGGTAGAGACAGCATCTAGGGAAGAGTGTGGGGGAGGGAAACCCATTTCAGATCTCCAGCCAGTTGTAAGAGCATAAATATACATGTTCAAAGTGTCAGCTTTGATGTTGAGACTGGCAGTTCATGGGAGATGGAAAGCTTTTAAGAGAATAATATTCTGCCTGCTATTAACAACAAAGCCAATTTCTTGGATTGTTTTCTCAGTAGCACCCTGCAGGAAAATTAATTTGGACACCATCTAATTTCCCTTCTTCTCTTCATAGTAAGGGAAAAAGAAGAAAACAGCAACGTTCCTTTTGGGAATTCAGGATAGCTCCTGGGCAAAAATTAACTAGAATTGCTATATTCAGGGCCTACAAAAGTGGATGAGAATTGTAGGAATTATTTGCCCTGCGTAATATCACCTCAGTTAAATCGTTTTAAACCAAATGCTGCATTTTTAAACCTGGGATTGAACAAGGGACTTCATTCACTTTTTCTGCTTCCATTGTTACTGCATTATTTGCTATCCTGACCATTAGCAGTCAGAAAGCTCAGTGACTGCCAGATGGCAATGTTGGTGTCACTGGGAACTAAAATACCTGTTGCTTTCAAGTTCATTTTTTTTTAAATCTGTAAGGTGGAAAGTGTTGGCCTGTAGTCGTAAACATGCTATCATCTACTTCACCTCGCCATTGTGTCACCAAAAAACAATTTGAACCAGCACTCAAACCCTGTGACATTCATCCCAGCATTGCAAATTGGTAGCACTAACATTTTAAACATGCAACATCAGTGGAATCTGGATTTAGTTCTTTTTCTCTAGAAGTACATGAAAACAACTTATTTGCCCCTCTGGATTAGAACTTCCATCAAGAACTTAATTGGCTGCTCAGAATTAAATCAACAGTGGAATTCTCTTCTTTTGTAACAAATGATGGTTGCTCCACAGACATGTGCTTCAGCTGAAAGCCCATCCCTCTGTCTTATGCTGATTCTACCTTGAGAAATAAAAATAGGTGCTTATCAGAAATGGAATTGAGAAGCCAATATCCTAGAATCCCACACATGAATCCTACAGGAGCTGGGGTGACGTGTGACTTTTGGAGTTGTAGCTGGGGGGAAAACAGCTCTCTTCATCTTTTGTTCTGATTTCTTCTTCTTTCATGTCCTGATCAAACCTTGGACTGCCAAAACAAAGCCACTTTCTTTACTTTGTTTTTGGCAGTAATTCAATAGACAGTAAATGAGTCAGATTCTGTATCTCTCCACATCCACATCACATGTTGTTGTCTGCCAACTGCCCCTACTTGAGCATGTTGAGCATTTAGGGACTCTGACGCTCAGCCTATTAAGGGCTCTCTAAGTGACGTAAGGGAGGTTGAATTCCTCAGCCATATACTCCTTTAATGTTATCCCTTGTCCGGTGAGCTCCTTCCTCCATCTTGCATACACTCAAGAATGTTGCTCTTGCCATAAAACTCTTCCTGGATCTGAGCCAGTGGACTTGAGGCTCATATCCATTCAGAGGATGTCAAGGGTCATTCTCTTGGTTAGTTCCACATCTGCTGCTGCTACTCTCCTTATCTTAGGTGGAGTGATACCAACAATGGGGTATATTTTCTCAGCTGGTGTAGGTTTGAGGTATCCTGTCACTATACACATGACTTTATTAACATTTTGTTCTGACAAAAGGTACTTATGTGACAGCCATGTTAAACCAGCTATGAATAACCTTATGGTTTTCCTATGTATTTACGTTCTTTTATGGTGCCCTTCTGATATCCAGGAACTGCAGTGGCTTAGTGGCTAAGATGATGAACTTGACACCTGGAAGGTCAACAGTTCAAGAGCTGAGTGCCATCTCTGTCCCAGCTCTTGCCAACCTAGCAGTTTGAAAGCAATAAATTGCAAGTAGATAAATAGGTAGTGCTTCGGTGGGAAGGTAACAGTGTTTTGTGCACTCTGGTGTCTAGTCGTGCCTGAAATAGACACAGTGTTGGCTGTTTGCCTGTAAGTGGAGATGAGCATTGTACCCTAGAGTCTGGTATGGCTAGCTTTTGAGCAAGGGCAGCCTTGGTGGTCAATCACTTTACAATGGGAAGTATGCAAGCAAGACTGAGTGCAGCAGCATCCTTCTTTTTAATGACTTCAGTAACTGATATACACATGTCAACTATCTCTGATAATGGAAGTAAAGTGTAGCCATTGGACTGCTTGCATACCCTCCTTCAAGTTTTACAGTCCCACATATTTTTGCCCTTCCTCAAAGGGGAGTTACCCAGGTTCATTTCGATGAACCCTTTCTGGGCCTTTTCTAAGTCTATAATTCTCCAGGTGTGGTGACCAGGATTCCACATGGTATACACTTGATTCCACATTTGGTTGCACCATGCAGCTGTTTAATGCCAATTTGATATTGGAAGTTTTAATTGATCCCAGAATTATGTCCATTATAGGTATTGCTTTTCTTGCAAAAGCCACACACTGGATTGAACTTCCTTTTGAGCTTTATATGGGTGGTTGAACTTAGTCTGTCTCTGTGACTTGGAGACTAAAAATGATGATATCTTACTTCCATGTGATGTACTTATATAGCTGCTGCACGTTCCCTGGCCTTTGGGACCCATCCAGAGTTGGCCATGGGAATCTGCCCAAGGTTATTGTACCAAATGGGAAGAACACAACCCATCAACCTTAGGAAGTCCCACACTTTGTTCTGTGCTATTATTGTGAGCAACAGGACACTGACTGTGTGCCGGTCTGAGCTGAAATGTCGGCTTTGCTCCTTTTTTCAAAAAATAAAAATAAAGATCCAGATGACCTGTTTCGTAAGTTATTCCACATGATCTTTGATACTCTTGTGCAGTGAAAGTGATTGATACTTTTGAGTTCCTTACTGCCCTGCTTTCAAAGCCACCAGAAAGCAAAAAAGAGAACACTCATTTCTTCCAGCAGGGTTTCTTGTCATTCATTTTATATGTGCACATATTTTGTGCATTTAGGCTGAAAGCCAGGAACATGAACTTTAGAAAAGTTGCTTGATAACAATGAAAGACATGGTGTTTGTTGAGTGGCTCAGTGCTATTGAAAAGTGTTGTCTTTTGATTTGCTGTGCCTTTCAGAATAGGTGTCTCTTTGTAGCTCAGATTAAACCTTAGAATTTGTTTCAGTCTTCCTATATTCCACATGGTGTCCCCTACCCTTGAGAAGTTCAACTAAAAATTTGACCTATCCATTGCCAAAGTTTTGGGCAGCCCAGAGAGATGTAGGAGCAAGCAAAGTCCAAAGATGCAAAGACTTGTTGCCACATCTTCTTCACAGATGATGTTAGGTATTGACTTTGTATTACATATAATAACAATAATAAATGCTTATCATCAAGTCAGTTATGATTTATGGCAACCCCTTCCAGGGTTTTCCGGGTAGAGAGTACTGTACTCTGAAGTGGTTTACCATTTTCTTCTTCTGAGGGCATCATTTTGGACTATGCCACTTGACTATGCAAGCTGGCTCCTCTCCCAGGAAGCACAGTGTGGAATTTAAATCCCAACCTCTGACTCTACAGCCAGATAACTAAAGTACTGAACTACCTAGCCAGCTCATATTACATGGTTTATGTTTAATCTCTGCTCCTATTTCTCTGCCTTATATTTTGCTATCTGCCGTGTTCTGTTGCTATGATGGCATTTGTTGTGCAGAACAGAAAAACAGGATTGAAGAGTTTGTGCTTCCTGCTAGATTCATTTAACTAAAATTATCAGAATATTTTGATATTGCAGTGGCTTAGTGGTTAAGACGCTGAACTTGACAACTGAAAGGTTGGCAGGTAGGCAGTTTGAGACCTGAGTGCTGCAAAATGGAGTGAGCTCCCATCATCTGTTCCAGCTCCTGGCAACCTAGCAGTTTGAAAGCAAGAAATTGCAAGTAGATAAATAGGTACCACTTTGGTGGGAAGGTAAATAGTGTTCCGTGCACTTCGGTGACTAGTCATGCCTGCCACGTGACCATGGAAATGTCTGTACATGAAGACAGCACTGGCTCTTTGGCTGTAAATGGAGATGAGCACCAAACCCTAGTCAGTTATAACTAGCTTCCAAGCAAGGGCAACTGTTACCGTTACCTTTACCTAGGAAAAAACACTTCTTTAAGCCGCAAGAATAAAGTATCCAGCCAGTGTTGTCAGTGGCTACTTTGGCTGGAGTAAGCTGGGATCTGGGTTCCAACATCAGCTTTTCTTAACTTTGACTTTGAATCACTAGGAGAATTTCTTTTTGCATTTGTGCATACCATTCCTATCTCCCTCTATTCTCCTCTTCTTTTTGCTGAAGTTTGAGCATGATGTTTCCCTTCTATATAAAGTCTTGAAGATATGAAGGCCAGTTAAGAAAAATTGTGGCAATAAAATAAAAGGTAATGGGGAAGAGATAGATTTTTAAGGATAATGGCAAAAAAGAAAGAAAGAAGGGAGAAGGGGCCGGAATCCTACAAATATGGTACTCTGCTGTCCTGTGAGAAGGCTGCTATCTCTTGAAGCTAGTGATTTCAAACAGATGTCTCCCTGGACTCAATGTGGAATAGTAGATGTTGTGACAGACTGTGACTCAAGAGGTCTGGGCTAGAATCCCTGTTGGACCATGGTGACTAAAGAGTGGATAGAACAGGTAAAATTACTCTTTAAATATCTCATGAACCTTCAGAGCCCTATTAGGATAACTATAAATCAGTTCTGACTTAACAGCAAGTAATGACACAATAATCTCCCTCACACACACTTCCTTTCAAAACATTGTTCTAAATTTATAATTCAGAAGCATATGGCACATCTTAATTAAACTGGAGACAAAGCAAGCTAAATACTGGTAACAATATAAATCTAGTTGATTTACATTGATTCTGTAATGTAGGTTTTTAGTAACCTTATAATGCTTAGTGAATCTATCTGTCAGATGATGTGTTCGTCTAGGGATGCAGTATCTTGCCTAATCTGTGCAGAGTGACAGTCTGATCCACATGTGGCAAATGTGGTTGCCTGGTATTCAGCTGCTTATTTCAAAATACATCTCTAAGTAGGCATCAAGGTGACATTCTCAGGAAGAAAATGTCAGTGCTAATTAATTGTTGATAGGAAGTTATTAGTCACCTCAGTACAGTAACTTTCTTCCATATTATTTATTTTTTCTATATATAAGACTGCACTCTGAAAAAAGAATAGTTTTCTCAAGAATTTGGCATTCCAAATGTATTTTAACTCTGTGTGTAACAGCTGTGTGTGTAGCCCATTTCCAACACACAAAGTAGAGATGTTCATGCTTTGAGAAGGCAAGTCTTAAGAACTGGTACTGAGCTGGAGGACAGATGGACTGGTAGAAACTCTGGAAATGAGTACTACCATATTAAGTAAAATGAAGGAGAGCCTGTGCCTCAGTGGTAGAGTGTGTACATAGGTGGGATCCAATGCCCAGCACTTGTGGACAGTGATGCTGATAAATAATAATCTTTGCTTGTCTTATCACCCTAAATACAATGTTATCATTTGATTTTGGAAGCTTTGCAGGTAAGACTTGGGAGACTATGAAAGAACACTAGGGATTGCCAGGTGGGGCTCTGAAATAATTCCATCAGAAACCCTTTAGAGCTACTGACTGTCAGTGCTGACAATATTGAGATATATGGTCTGATTCTGTATAGGATAGCTCCCTATGTCCCTGGGAGACCTGGGAGAGCTGGCATCGTTCAGATAAGATAATAATAACATAAAGGACCATTTGTTTTAATCATTGAAAGTACTTATATTGCTAATAAGGCTTAATTTCTGGACAGTGTCTTCCAAGCAATAAACCTAACACTTTGTAAGGACTGAGGAAGATGGGTAGCAGAACTTCAGAGGAGAAATTTCAGCAAGTAGCAAGGTTTGTTTATAGCTTTGTACCACCACTTTAAACCTGGTGTGGAACCAAACAGGTCACAATTCTCAGAATTGGAGAATTGATCGTGCACCCATGATCAACATGGCTGCTGTATTCTGGACCCACTGAAGCTTTTGTATCAGTTTCAGAGGAAGCCCTGCATGTAGAGCATACTTTAGTAATTTTTGATACTACCAGTGCTTGTGCCAGAGTCTTTGCAACTTGCAATCAGGTAGGGATGCAACTGATAAATATGCCAAAACTGGAAGAAGGCAGAATGGACCACAGCATTGTTATTCTGTTGTCACATATCATATTCAAGTTATACACACAGTCCCTGAAAAGGAAGGTAATCTTGACTAGAGTAGGAGAGGGCCCTCCCAACAACAAGGTCACCATCTTGTCTGGATTTAGTTTCTTCATCCTCATTGAATCCAGTACAGAGGCCAAGTCACAATCAAGGCACAATGGTATCAGCTGCAGATGGACTGAAGAAGAGATAGAGATGTGTATCAGCAGTGTACTGATTTAGTTTGACATACTGTTGTTGCTATGTGCCATCTCTGGATGACCTCTTCCAGCTGCCCTGAATACATGTTAAACAACATTGGGGAGACCAGTGAGTCCTTCAGGATCCCACAGTTGAGGACCTATGGAGACAAAATTTAGGTTATCCAAATTATACCCTCTGGAGATGACCCTCTAGTAAGGAATAATGGTGAGCCACCAATCTCAAACACCAAATGTCTCCAGGACAATACCATGGTCAAGGCAATTGAAGACTGTTGAGAGATCAAGGAGGACCAACAGGGTCATTTTGTCCTATTGGTCTTGATGAGAAGATCATCCTGCAATGTGATCAGTGCACTCTCAGTATCATTATGCAGCCTGAGCCTAGTCTGTAAAGGACTGATGGATCAATTTCATCCAAGAGCACTTGCAGCTGATCTGCCACACCCTCTCCACCAAGCTGCCCAGAAATGGGACATTGGTGGCAAGCCTATAGTTGTTAAGGTCACCTTTTGCTAAATTAGGCCTCTTAAGAATGGGCCTGATAATAGATTCCTTTAAACAGAATGGCATATAACCCTCCCATAATGAAGAATTAGTGAGGCAAGTGGCTCCCTCCCACCATTTTTATGTGGGATAATTTTAATATCTAGAAAAGCCAAGGGTCAAGAGAAGAGTTAGTGGGTCTACAGTGAGCAAGCTTCTTGTCAACCTCATCAGAGGTTACAGGCTGAAACTGATCCAAAAATAACAGAACAAGATGGGGCACTGGACCTCTCAACCTGATGTACCAGACAACTGGAGCAGTCAAGGGCCCACTAGATGGCCTCAATCTTTTATTTAAAATAGGCCATGAAACAATTACAAGAGGTGACTTCTAATGATAGAGACACATTTGAATGTCCAGGGTCAGTGAGGGGAGCAGATTACTAGGCAGAGTTGAAATTGTTGTTTAACAACTTAATCAGTGTCACATTGTGGGGCTGTGGTGGCTCAGTGGTTAAGAAGCTCATCTTGTTAGCTGGAAGGCTGACAAGTTGGCAGTTTGAGACCTGGGTACTGCATGATGGATTGAGCACCTGTCTCTGCCCCAGCTCTTGTGGACATGAAAGGAGCCTCTGAGCAGAGTTTTCCCCATAAAAATCCTTTCAACACAGAATAATTTCTGACACAAACTTATTATTATTATTATTGTCACATTATGGGTTTTCCTACACACTGGGAACCACATGAAAATACCACATTTTGCTCTCAGTTTCCACTATCTCTTGCCTTGTTTTTTGCTCAAATAATCTGAGGTTCCTTGTGCTAGAGATGTGGGAACAGTGATCCTAATGTTGTCCTTACTCCAAAATGGCCAACTGGTACAGGCTGATCTGACACTTCCCACAATGATCAGCATTAATGTCACAATTTGTACTAGTTAATAGTAGTATATCTAATCATATCTGAGACCATTTCAGGAAGATTCTACTATCTTAATTTATACTTTGAACATCTTATCAAGTCATCTTGCTGAGGAAAGGAGAGAATCAACATGGTAGCCATTAATAGTATTAGAGTAGGTTTTAGGAGATACCAGTTCAAGTTGCCATTGAGCTGTGAAGCTCCTAGGGTAAGCTTGGACCAGTCACTATCTCTCAGTTCATTGTGCCTTGCAAGGTGGTTGTTTTGAAGATGAAGTGGGGAAGAGGAGAGCCATATGCATGTCTTTGAGCTGGTTGAAGAAAGGCTGCATGCAAATGTGTGGAAAGAAGTGGGATGAAGAAGAGCAATAATAATGAGGAAGGTTGTCGGATTACAGCAGGGGTCACCAACCTTTTTACATCAGGGGCCAAGCTACGCTCCCTCAGACAGTTGAGGGGGCAGGACTAGTGGTTCCCCCCTGCCATTTATGGCTGTTGTAAACAAGTCCACAGCCAATTCTGGCAGTAGTGACTGCGGCGGCTGGAGCAAGGATGTGGGCCAGATGATTTGGTGCCATGGGCCAGATACAGCCCATGGGCCATAGGTTTCCAACTCCTGGATTACAGTAAGGTGGCTAGTGTACATAAACAGTTAGGCTGCATAAAGCTGATGCTATCATCAGCTATAACAATCTTTTGGAAATAAGAACATTCAGATTTCTCTCCCCCTGGCTATTGAGACCTTTAGATCTCTTTCAATGTGGGTAAGCAGTTAAAAATGATTTAAATGGCAGTAACATTTTTTGGAATGAAATACTTCTCCCACTTCCCAACTCCTAAAGACCAAAGAGATCCTATGGGAGAGGGGAGAGAATTGGAAAATTTTAATTTCCAAAAACCCACTATTGACTTTACACAGTGTAACTGCAGAGGCAGAATTTCAGCCATTACATAAGAGATCTATGATTGATCATCTAACTTTCAAAAGCAACTACAACAATTGAAATGCCGCCTTGGAGGCACTCATGTTATAGAAAGAGGTATACAACCCTTTCATTTAGGCTTGATTTCAAAATCAGAAAGCTGCAACCACTGTGTGTCAACTGACAGGTCTCAGTGGTTGCATTTGAAGGGAAAGAAATAATAAGTCAAGAGATCAATCACAGATCACCTTCACAACAAGAAGTTTAGCCTATAATCTAATACATTTTCTTTCAGCTTGAAGTTGAGGGGGTGGCCTTTTAGTTTTTGTAGCATTCCAGCTTTCCCTGTGGTAACAGGGTCTCTAATTATTTTGACATCTTTTTGTTGTTATGTGCAGTCAGATCGCCTCTGATTATTGCAGCCATATAAATGAGAGCTCTCCAAAATGTCTGGTCCTCTACATCCCAGCTTAGCTAAGCTAATAGATCTCCTCATTTGGACCCCCTGAGGTCATTCAAAATTTTGTGGAAGATATTGCAACATTTTCTGGTACTGTGGTAGTGGGAAATTTCAACTGAGAAAACCAGATACGCTCATACTTCCCTTCTTCACAACTTTGCTTTCTTCTGTGGCAAATGCAGCAACAGTGCATTCATCAGCAAACATTTCAGTCCACAGCACTTCCATGGAAATTACATTCCTTCCAGCACCTCAATTCTCTTTACAACCCCCCTTCACTGAAAAATATTCATACCAAGAAAGCAAACAGAATAAAGGCATAAAAGCTGTTCAAAGTACTAGCTACATGGGATTAAAGTTTTCATGTGTGAGAATGAGTTCATGATGCCAAAATTCATTTTATGATAATAAATTTATGAAAGGCACAAAAGCGTGTGCACACACTTTTGAGATCTTTACATCTTTTCAGAAGACAAGATGTTGTAATAAGCTGACTAGGAAGGGATGGGAATGGGAAGAGCAATAGATATTGATTCTCCATTTGAAAATATATAATTTCTTTACTAATTCAGCACTGTTAATATCCTCTTTGAAGTTCACAAGCTTCTTTGACTGTGGAACAGCAGCCAAAAAGTTGGCTCTCAAACTGGGAAGCATACTTTCCCAAAGAGGAATGAAGAAATTTGGATGAGGGGGGCACAGAGGACTGTGAAATTTTCAAAGAGATTTTTTAAAAAACCAAGTTAAATCAATTTCCATGGCAGATACCATTACTAGAATATAGGGAGTTTCAATAAAATCTGGTTCTGCTTACTTTTAAATGCAAACTAATGTTTATTAATGTCAAGGGCTCGTATTTTAAATTTTAAGTTACTATCTGAATGTTGTGTTAAAGGGGTTGGATGATGGTGAAGAAGAGGTTAGGAGGCACAACGCTTTCTAAAAGATCAGAAGCTGTCACAATACTGAAAAATCTGGGTGCTTTTGAACTAGGCGGGCTATATTGGCAAGATGCTGGGTTAGGATTTCTATAAGAGATGCTGGTATTTACTAGTTTTGCCCACTAAGGAATAATGGATGTAAACATTTAAAAAGAAAAAAATGTTAATTTCAAAATCCTATTACTAGCAAAGTACACAAGTAAACTCCTTGACTTTTCAGTATAGTAAGGTCCAGTTCTGAGTATGAATTGAGTAAAGAAATTGCCCATTAGTTAATGAAGTAATTAGATTGGTATTTGCCTCCTTGTTTGTGCTGTGTCCCTTATGGTTTCTTTTAATGCTTTTATGTTGAATACATGACATTTTTAGCACTAATCATGAGTAGATTTGATATTTTGGCATGGGATACTTTGTTCAGCCAGCAGAGCTTTTGGATTATTTTTGTTTGTTTGTGTGATTGCCTATATCGGTCCTTTAGAACCATTGCTGAGCATGTCCAGATGACATCATTGATGTTGAACAGAGTGCACATGGGGAGAAACCCTACTCCTTTTTACCTGCATTCTGCTCATACTAGTAAGGGGTACAAGTGTGATGCAATTTAATAATTCTGTTTTTGGGGGAAATACAATTCCTTCACAAACTCATATCCTATATCAGTTATGATGAATCTTTTAGAGATGGAGTGCCCAAACAGAGGGGTGGGGTAAACTCTGTGTTGTGGGGAGGGGGGAAGCATTCCCATTGGACTGCTGGATAGAGGGGCAAGGAGAACTCTCTGCTGGGGGAGGGAGAAAGTGCTCCCTTTGGAGTACTGGGCAGAGGGACAGGGTGAACTCTGTGCTGGGGCATTGGCACACATGCCCAGAGAAAGGGCTGGGAGAGCCATGTCTGGCACATGTGCCATAGGTTCGCCACCACTGTCCTATATGCATAAGAATCACTGGAATACATTGAGCTTGGTGAGGAGTTGTGATATTACACACAGCAGTAGTCCTAACTAACAGATAAAGGCATCGTATAAGAATGATTTTTTAAAAATAGTCTCCATACCCCTAGATTTTCACTTCTCTCTGCTTTTTTGAAATTTGAGCCTTTGTTTAATTCTCGTGAATTTAATTATTTTATTCTCTCTTTCTGAGTCCTCCTTCCTTCTCTGTTTTCCTCTCTCCCTTGTACTCTGCAATACTCATTGAATTTTTACAACAGTTTTTTACAATACTCACTGCATCATGAGATGGTGCATCTGGAGAACTAGGAGGAAGTGATAAAGTACTCTACTGGTATTATTTGCGTCTTTAGTGACAAAGCTGGATGTAGGAGAAAAAACACTATCAGCTTGTCTCTCAGAAGGATTATGATTATAAAATAATGTATCCCAAATGTCTTTCTGCCAATAAACTGTAAGTGTTAGGAAGATTGTCCTGTGTTGAATATTTGAGTAGAGCGCAAAACCACCATCTTCCAAGTTTAGCTGATGAGTAATTTTCTATCTCTGCTACTTCCTTTGTTAGTTCATCTGTTGTCATACTGGCTATGCAAGGAACAGAATGAAAAGATGTGCTTCAGGTGGTGTCATGAACAAGGGCATAGATGAAAGCAGAAACTGATACATGGAGTATTCAAGTGTGGGCTCCTTGAGGTGGGACTTCCTTTCTGCCTCTACATCAAACAGCAGTACCTTGGTGAAACTCTTACAGTTGTTGACTTCTGCAATTTAAGCCTACTGAATTGGTCTTATTTGAAAAATTGCAAAAGGCTTGGTTGGGAATTCAACCCTACTGAGGCAATACTTACCCTCTTTTTATCCAGATTGGAGCAGGGAAGCACACAGCCTCTTTGTTTTCATTTTCTTAGTGTGGAAAGCAATACATCTGGAGAGGAAAATTTCCTACTAATATAAAAGAACAAACCCCAGCCTTTTTACTTAGGTCCAAATCTAATTCTTTCCCCATGTATGGTAGTGCAATTACAGATGTCATAACAGGTAATTGTGGATAATTAATGAGTCTTAATCATACAATTGACACCTTGTTAATTAGTATCAATTAGCCACTGTGAGTTACACAATTGCACTACTGGCCTGTGGGACAGAACACACTCACTTTCAATCCCCTTCATTGACTCCTCAATATCAAAAACAAAGCATGAGGCAGCAGCTCCTCATTGTGTAGTGAGGACACACTCACCCTGACTGGTATGAATGTATCACTCATTAAGTTACAGTCATAAAGAAGAGCTATTACAGCTATGATGCTGAAAAGAAGAACTAATGGGGAATAACTAGTTACAAAATTAGTTATTAGAAAGCAGTTAGTTAAAAGGTATGATAACAGAGATAATAAGGACTAGAGAAAAAGGACATAGGGAAAGATAGTATTTTTCTTCACTGTACATCATTATTGTTGTCATCATCCCAGCAATGCCTTCTTATAATAGTGTAGAATGCTCAGAGTATTCCACAAATGTTTGTGTGTGTGTGTTTGTGGAATATTACATGAAATCAGATCCAGCCTGCTGTTTTTTTCCTAACTCATCTCTAAGAAACAAAGGTCTGGCATGATAAGTTGCCTGTTGACAATTTTCCTGCACTATCTGCAAAAAAATGGTATATGCCTGAAGAAGTGATCTTGAATCACAAAAGCTCACATAATCTTTGAATTTTTAGTGATTCAATAAAGGTATCACCCTTCTCCTGCTTTATTATCACATGGCTATCTTTGTTTCACAAATGTTACCCTTTTTGAAAGGGCCCTGGAGATCAATTTGTTATTGCACCTGTGTTATATGTATTGGTTTCAGATTGATAGAATGTAGTTTGCCTTCATTGTACAAACAGATTTGAAATGGTTACTGTCTAGTTTGTAGTGAAGGGATTCTCAACTTGCAGTCATGGGCTGGAAGTGGCCTGCAGTACCATTTCATGTGATCCTCCACCACCTCCACCACACCAGGAAGTGCCATGTGGTGGAGGAAGGGCAAAATGGTCGTCGAGCCCCCAAAGCTATCTTGGGGAGCATGATCCAGCCCTCAGCTTAAAAAAGTTGAGAACTCCTGTTGTAGTGTATTCATAGTCACTCCTCAAACCAGCTTTTAAGTTTCATTCTCAACTAACCATTTCAAGATCTCATTTCTAACAGGTCAGCATCCTAGGACTGCTAGAATGAACCTTCTCCTTTATCATTTCCAGTAGTACTGTACATCACTCTCTGCTCTCTCTCAGTTTCTCTCCACACAAGCTCTCCTTCTTTTTCACATTCCTGACATTGTTTCTGCTTTTTATGTTCTACTGCTGACTTCACCTGAAGACTAAGAGAAGGGCAGAATGCTCATCCTGCCTTGTGATTCTCCTTTTGAGCAGTGGAGTTGGACATGGAGATGAGGGATCCTTGTTCTAATACTCGTCTCTTGTAGTTTCTAGATATCATGTACTGTATAACAATGACTACCTGCATTGTTGTTCCTAAGCAATAGTCCCATCCTGCTTTCAGATCATGCATGGCATTAGAAAGAAAGAAAGAGTTCTGTGTTTGCTCTTTAGTTTCATCTGGATGTCACTGTAGAAAATGTAGGCTCAGACCTTGCTCTCCAAATTGTCCCCTGCTGTAGAATACAGTATGACAATTCAAAAGGAAGCAACTTTGGTTATATTTATTCTGTGACTTTATTTGTGTGAAAAACAAGGAAGTTCAGAAATTGTAAGAGACAAGGAGATCTGGATTAGCATCTGTCATGTTTTTTGCTTATGCTACACGTGCTTGCTAATGCAAATTAGGTTTCTTTGTGTGCATACTTTAAAGATAGGGAGGAACCAGAGAATGGCTATAATGTGCAGTTTGAAAGATATAATTTTGTTGTATGGACCAGCTGGGTTTGCTGACAGATTTGGGAGGGGGCAGGAACATGCATAATGAGAATGTTGAAGGAAAGAAATCATGGTAGAATTGTCATTTTCAGGTGGTAAAATTATCCTCTGGGGAGTTATACAGTAGGTTTAGGCACACAAACCCTTTGTTTACAAGAATAATCTTTATTTTAGGCAAACAGCTTTCCATGCCAGCTGCAATACTGAAAAGTGACAGGCTGAAGGAGAGGAAGAGGGAAGATGTACAGAAGAGCAGTTCTGGCAGACTCTCAGCCAACTACTTAACTGAATGTGCATTTTCACCCACACTCCCTTATTCTTCTAAAAGGTTAGAAATTTAAAGGGAGAGGCTAGGCTGAGAAACAGAATAATGGGACACTGACTTCTAGCAATGTCAGAGGCCCTTCTAATAGAGCCATGTCACAAGGTAAGATACCATCACCAGTATTCTCAGGCAAGGATGATGTTAATAATAATGATTGTGTGCCATCAAGTCAGTTCTGACTTGTGGTGATCCTTTCTACGATTTTTGAGGTCAAGAGTACTCAGAAGTGGTTTAGCATCCCTTTTGCTGGGACTGCTATGGGGCTGCCCATGACTACACGGGATCGTTTTTTCCTCACAGGAGGGCAGAATGGGGAATCAAACTTCCAACCTTTGGCTCTGATACCTGAGCTATCCAGCAGGCTAGGGATGATGTTAAGGAAGAGAAAATCTCTCAGTCTCAATTACATTGTGCATCTATAAATCCCACCTGTATTTTATTCCTGTCTCTTTTTAAATTCAGGTCAGTGAGACTTTCTGTTTTCTTCCACACAGAGATTCCTGTGTCTTTTCCACAGCGCCACATTCATTTTCACTTTTCCCCTAATAACCAAATTCCCCCTTTTGATGAAAGGGAATTAACAGATTTTTCCTCAAGCTGCATACATTTTAGCTATTCATATTTTAAAATGTGTGTATTGCTTTTTGTATACTTTATTCTTCTCAGAAAACCCCTATAAGTCTCCCAAATTGTGATCTTGAACTGCATACTTATTTTGATTTTAGCTTGTTTTGGGGTCACAGTTCCTTTTATAGAGCTGGCTGGTCAGGAAAGACCAATACACTACCTGACTAAGAATCTTATAGTGCAAATTTTGTTTTAGGAGCCTTGCAGATTAGCAGCCCTACAAAGAATTATGAGAGCACAAATCATTAAAAGTTCAACCTTACGCTGCCATATTTAGATGTGAGCCCCCCTTCAACTCAATGGAACTTACTCCCAAAAGCACATACAGACTAACGATAAGAAATCTACTTGTTGCATATGTTTGTGTTTTTGGCTCCCAGAAGATATAATACAAACTTCAGACAGGGGTGATTTGGGCAGACTGTGGAGGATGTTGGGTGGTAGAGAAATGTGCAACTAAATAACAATGCACATTAAAGTAGAAAAACTGTTTGTCAAAAAAGCATCACTTTATTATACTCAATTATGTCCTTCCAAAGGGGTGTTATCCTTTGAAAGGGAGACCTGTTAGACCAAGTGCATCATGTAGTTCTGTTTGTATTAAATTTTTGCCCCTAAGAAATGCTTCTGTAAGTTCTCACATATTTATTTTTTTTGCTGGAGTGCAACAGCTTATAGCTGTTTGCCCCCATGATTGGACAAATGCTTGTTTTTCTTACTAGCTGTACTTCATGATAGTAGTCTGTAGCTGGACTGGACTGTTGTGACCTAAAGTAGCCCTTTGTGCATCTAAATAAGTTGACACTAGGCCTTGGAATGCTTCTTCTTCTTCTTCTGCCATATCCAAATCCGAATATAGGCAATCATCATGGCTATCAGCCATGAAGACTGACCTGAGAATATAATGCAGTAGTCTTCCACTTGCCTTCTGCATTGCAGCATGACCCCTGTACCACTAATCCAGTTCCGTGAGTCACTTTCTGGACCTGAGCCCTTTTGGCACACAGGCCAGGATTGCTTCTGCCCTCCATCAAAATGAACTCAAGTGGGATTTAATCTACTTGGGAACCACCATGCTTCCCTGTGGACTTAGGCAACCAAGGCCATTAGTCCTCAAGGTTGTCAGGTTAGTTAACCACTGCCTGACACTTGGTATTGAGTCACTGGCAGTATGGTCTACTCTGTTACCATAGCAGGATCACCTGGCCAGACTATATAACCTATAGTCATGCCCCTAACTTCATAATTAGGCCATAGTCTGGCAGCAACAACAATGAAAACACTCTTTGTATGTAAACATCTGCTTAAACCCTAGAGGTTTGCTGCCAGTATTAACTTACATGGATCTTGATGCTGGGACAGAATAATGAAGGCAGTTTCAAGAATCCCTTTTTTGGGAATCACTACCTGTATGAAGAAAGCAGTGATAGTATTCCTATCCCATCCCTTATCTGAATGAAATGTAGAGTCTTATGCATCCCTTCTCATCTTAAAATATAATCTTGACTTCTTTAAATATATTTATTATGAAAAATACATTATTGTTATATGCTATCAAATCACTTCTAAATTATGATAACCACATCAATTAAGATGTTTATAAGGTCATGTCATTAACACCCTGTCCAGGTCTTGCTACCTGAAGACTCCTTTATTGAGTCAATGCTGTCCCAGCTACTGTATTTATTTATCATTTCTTTTTTGTTTAGATGTAATCAGCCCAGTTTACTAGCCACATATTGTAAGCTACAATCACACATGTAACTAGTCAACAGGGCTTCTCCAAGGATTACTTCTCCATCTCTGAGATGTAAGAATTGACCATTATGTTTATAGTGATTAGGTTCCAGTTCTTCACTAGGTATCCCCATTTTCTCTGAAATTTAGTCCACTAGCTCTGTATTGTGTTATCAAGTTTTTCTATTCATTTCTTGGTGATGATATTAGAAATCTGCTTGTTATGGACAAGATTTTATCTCCAGTTGATAGAAATAAAAAAGTTGTTCAACATAATACAGATAAAGTAGGACAATTCTGCAGGTCCAATTACCATGGTCTTTCCCTCCCATCTTTCACACTTCTTGCACCAGCAGCTGCTTTCTCAGAACCTTATTTAGCAATCACTGTTTCTGCTGCTATTTGTAAATAACAAATAGTGAATAATTGTTTGTGTAAAAAGTCCCCATGCACAGAAGTCTCTGCAAAGCTTTCCCTCACCATCCATCTATCAATCCCCCTTTTAAGACGTGAAAATGCAACTACCATACTCTATGGCTGCCTCCAACATCAATTCAACCACTTTTCATAGTTTTCTCCTCCTATTCTGCTTCCCACAATCTTTTGCCTGACCTAGTGTGAGAAAGATTAGCCAGCAACATAAGGTTGCTGTTACCGGGGTATATGCCTGATTGTGGTTCATAAATATCACAATCTTTGAGAAGCCTTTTTCTGTGTCCCCTTCTCATTATCTAATGTGTAAGCTTATAATTATCTAATGGCCTTGTTCAAAGATATTTACATTTTACTGATGCCATTTATCATGTGATGTGCACATCTTAGATTTGGAGGAGGAATTATAATAATTGTACACAAAACATCTAAAAATCACTCGGCTGTTGAAAGCTGATATATGGTTTTATGAAAGTTATAGGACAATCTTAGACATCTAATTTTTTTTCAATGGGGTTTACTCTAATTGTTTTGAAGCATCTGTTACTTGCTTTGGCCTAATTTGTAGCAATAAGCTTTCATTTCAGCTTCAGCCTGCTGTTTCCACTGCTAGATGCAAGATGATCCATTAGAGGTATGATTTACCTGTATTACGTGTGTTTAGGACTCAGGGGTAACACTGTGGTTCCAAGCATGTTTTAGTTCAGTTTTAGATGGATTTAAGATGAAAGCGTGATTTCTCATAAACGTCTAATGGCTTTATTAATTGTTGTAGGACTTGTAATGTGATTTTGTCCCCCAACCATTATAGAACTTTTATGTTCTCACAATTCTGATTCTGACACACAGAAAGGTAGAAATGATGAACAGGTTTAAAATTAGAAGTATCACAGTCAGTAGGATGTTAAAGGCACATGAGCGATTAGACAGAGAATGTATCTGATTGAATATGAGGATTCTGTACCCATTTCTATATGAGCCTCTTGATTATTTGTATAGTTTCTCTTGAAATCCATCAAGGAAGCTGGAGATTTGTCTTCTTCTTTGGAGGAGCTAATATTTAGTCTAAATCAGTGGTTCCCAATGTGGGGCACAGGGACTTCAATTGCCAGAAGCCTAAGTCAGTACATTGGCTGATCATAGCTTTGGGAAATTGACTTAGGCTTCTGGGAATTGAAGTCCAAAAACCAAAGGTTTGAAATACTGGTCTAAATCATTGTCTTCTGATTTATATCATTCAATTCACATGCAATTGCTCCTCCTATCTATTTCTCATTTTATTCTCCCGACCACCTTTCTGCTCTTGTAGAAATAGTGATGGTAATCAACATTTTAACTCCTCCAAGAGTTTATTAGTAAGATGAACTGGGGAGATTTAACATGTTTCTCCCTTGAAAAATTACAGTCTTTGAAAACAGTTGTGTTGTTTAGAAAATTCAGGTAATGTGTTTGTGATTGTTCTTACACATCTAAATCAAATTGTGAATTACTGAAAGGCAGTGCATTACAGCCATGTATCATGCAGCCATTTAGTGTTTTTGTATACAGTATCCGCCCTGAATTACTGTCTGAACTGATGTGATGTCATGGAAAGTTCATAACCATTCTAAGTTCAGCAATAATGAGACTGACAACATGAAAGGTTCAGTGTGTGACAAATTGTGAGGGAAGTGAGAAACCAGTTTGTTATGACTGAAATCTCACATAGATCTACAACAGGTAGTACCTGATGGATGTTGTTAATGGGTAAAATTAGCAACAATTCCTGGAATAACGAAGCTAAAGGTCAACAAACTCAGAAGTAGGCTGGATAAATGAAGGACTACGAGGCAGCAGTAAATAGTTAAGAGGAACATGCAGGAAAAGCAAATAGAGAAAAAATCATAAATTAACTGGACAGGTAATTGAAGAAAGAAAGGACTGATAAATTGGATCAAACAACATGATGTCTTTTGGAAGAAAAGAGTTCTGGGTATACTGTATAAAGGCCAAGTTCAATAGAAGCAAAAGAAGAAACTCAAAAAAATCAGTTGAGGGGTTGAAGAAAGGGGAGAAAAAGGAAGAGAGAAATGTAGTGGAGAGTCAACTCAGACCAATCCCAAGGTAAATTACCTGATTCAAGTCATTATCTACTCAACTATAAGAGAATGAAACAAGGTCTCAAGGGAAAGAATGGAGTATGGGTATGTACCATCCCCCAGAATATGCTCTTTAAAATTGCCATCTGAATCTGCTTAGTAGTAGGGCTGACTTTGGTCATCATAGCATGACCAGAGGATGTAAACTATTTTTAGAGGTAGGCAGCAGAACTAGTCCCACACTTGTGCACATTTAGTGGATGAGCCCTGGTGGCACAGTGTTTAAACTGCAGTACTGCAGCCAAAAGGTTGTGAGGCTTCATTTGGGCAGTTTCACATCTGGCCTAGACATGGAAGAAGAAGCTCGAGCCTGATGGGGATCAAAGTTGACTCAGCCTTCCATCCTTCTTAGGTTGATAAACTGGATTTAGTGAGTAAATCCTTTATTTGTTCTCTTTGCTGTCCAGGGTACTCTCAAAAATTTCCTCCAGCACCACATCTCAAAGATGTCTATTCTTCTGCGCTCAGCCTTCCTTATGGTCCTGCTTTCACAGCCATACATTACTGCCGGGAATACCATTGCTTTGACTATGCAGACATTTGTTTGCAAGGTGATGTCTCTACTTTTAACTATGTCCCCCAAATTTCTCATAGCTTGCTTCCCAAGAATTAGTCACCTTTTTATTTCATGGCTGGAATCACCATCTGGGGGAGGTGGGGACATTGAACTAGAACTGTGATGGGGGGGGCCCTCACAGATATATGAATATAAATATAAATCAAATTCTTTGCTTCTTCTGCTGTGACAAGTGGCCATTCTGATTTGGAAGACTGTTTTATACTCAAGTTGCTTGCAAAGGTGTTTTTAAAGTGGGGAAGCCCATTCCTAGGCTTTATTTTTTGTTGTTCAGTCGCACAGTCAATTCCGATCCTTTGTGATCCCATGGACCACTGCCCGCCAGGCACTTCTAATTGTTGACAGTTTCTAATTATTTTTCCATATTAGCTTCTTAATCTCATTCTTCATAGTAGGGATCAAATGCAATCTGTTTTAACTTGTCCTCTGGAATAATACCTTAAACATTTTATAGAACACAAAAGTTCCTTCCCCAAAGGCTTCTAATTGATGCCAAATATACAAGGCAAGGTCTGGGTACAGGAGGCTCAGGTTTCTTCACTGCAGTAGCCAGCAGGATAAAGACAAACAAGAAGAAGGCAAGTGTTAATTAGGTGAGCATGGCATGGTTCAGGATTTTGTTGAAGATGTTGCAGTGGGGAAGATGTTGCAGTGAGGGAGGGAGAACAGATTCATGGGCATATTTCCAGGCATGGTTAAGATTGTAAGAGTAGAAGAAGAAACATGGAAATATTGACAAACAGTTCCATTCTATCCAAAGGAAGTGTCACAAGATCCATGAAAATGAAACGTTTTCATTTCTCCTGAAAAACAACTAAAGATTAGGGGGGGAAGTTAAATGCTTGGAAACCCTGGGGAAGATGTTGCAGTGGGTTTTTGGGGTACCGTAAGTGAGATCTTCATGGAGTGGGTTTAGCCCAGTTTGTTTTCAGGGCCAAGGAGAGATTTCAACACAAATATCCTGAATCCTAGTCTAACACCCTACCAACTACACCATAATGATTCCAACCTTACTGCAAAGGAAGAAGTAAGAGCAATATACTATGTTTGCTGGGCCATTTCTAAAGGTTACTATTGCACAATGAAGTTGCAAGACACCTTTGGTAGTGGACTAGCTAGTTCTGAGATTCAACTAGAAGGATGTTGCTACGCGCTGTAAAAATGGCACCATACTTTCTAAGGACTTGCTAAAATGCACCATATCTTTCCTGTGAGTCTCCTGTATTTGAGGAACTACTTGATTGATGGATGATTTGAATAGACACTTGTAGGGATTTGTGCAAGATATCTCAGCCAGGGGAGCTGAAGTAATATCCCTTAGGAGAATTTCAGTAGGTCTTGTTGAATATTAAAAGTACCACCTTCCCCCACACAAACCTTTAAATTTTATTTCAAAGCAATTCAAAGTCTTGCTTGGTTTTTTTTTTTTTGTCCAAAGCAAGTAAGGGAGGGGAGAATAGGAGAGAAATTAACCCACCAAAGCAATACCTGCAACTTTCATTTGCTCTTGTTGGTGTTCTGTATATTTATCTATACATATGTCCCTGCGGGAGATCTTTCCCAACTCAGTGCTGTTCCAACTTAATAGAATATCACAGCAGTCTCTCTCTCTCTTTCTCTCTGTTCTTTCTCCATTAAGAGTGCTCAGGCTGTTGTGGGCAATGGGGAGGCCATTTTAAATTCTCATCCTTTTTTCTTTTTCTGGCTGTTGCTTGCTGTTGTCTTGCATGTGACTTCCTTTTAATACTCTGGACAAAAGTTTCGCTTCTCCCTATTATTGCGTTCATGGCACATTTGTCAGGGCGAAAGACAAGAGCATCTGAGAACAGCTTTGAAATTCAGTTGTGCTTTGGAGAGGCCATTTGCAGGCACCCGCAATAGTGCTTGCAATTGCTTCTTTTGTTGTTCAATGCTCTGAAGGATTATTCTGTTCAGAAGAAAAGCAAGAGGTCACTCTAAAATACCAATTTCAGCACAAAGACCTACAGTTTGCTGTTCCTTCTTGGCTTTGTACTGGGGAGAAAGAAACAATTCCCTCCTCTTTCTTTCTCAGCCTAACTGTCACATTGTAATTACTTGTTTGGACATCCAACTACCTTTTGGTAGCAGTCCAGCTGCCCTTCCTCTCTCTTTTCATGGACTCTCAGGGAATATTGCTACTCATCACTCATTTTCTTCTTTCAGCCCACACATCACCTCCATTTTTCTTTTCCCCTAGCCCCTATACTAGGACTATTTCCTTTTCCTTCTCTGTTTGTGCTCTTAGGCTTGTCTTATTATACTTTTCTATATCCTAGCCTTGTGTGATCATGTCTTTATAACACATTGCCCCAGTGTGCAGAGGTGAGATGAATGGGGATTGGCTTGTCTTCTTTCAAAGACCCCCCCCCCCAACAACAACAACATTTAGAAAAGATGTATCTTTTCCCTACTTTGTTCTAAGCTGGCAAGAAGTACTATACAGTAATACCTTGGATAACGCTAAGACTTGGTTCCACAAGTCTTGGTTTTATCCGATTTTTAGTGTTATCCGATGCATGTTAAAATCCTATGGGATGGATCGGATAATGTTAAAGCTCCATAGATACATTGTAACTGCACAGGCTTTAGCGGTTGTTATCCGATCCATCCCATAGGACCTTAATGTTATTCGATCCAATTCTCCTCCCCAGATTACTTAACGTTATGCAATTTTAGCATTATCCAATTCAACGGTTATCAGGTGTTTTACTGTATATGACATAAATCCAAAATAAGCTCATCAGATTTAAACTCATTAGATTGGAGTGTCTCTTAGGGATTTGAAAAACCTGGCCATTGCCAAAAATTGTGTCCAGATGAGGTATCTCAACATGATAAGACAACTTGCCAAGGACTCTTCAACCTCTGCAAAATATCTTGGCTCCAGTGCGAGTTTGGTTTTTTTAGGTTTTTAATAGTAAGAATTTAACCAAATAACTCTGCAGAAAGCTAGTGACTTTTGGCTTTGTGGAGCTGTATGCATGTGTTCTCTCTCTTCACCCCCTTCTCTCTCTCAACACCGGCGGTTTCAGGTATCCGTGGAAGGTCTTGGAATGTACCCCCTGCAGATATAGGCAATGAGGCCAATATTCTCTAATTCTAACTGGTCACCAGAAAAGTTTTCTGCCCTTAAATTTCCTGAAATAGAGTGAATTAAAGTGCTAGACATTGTCACACCATTTTGAGTTCCTTTCTGGAACTATCTCTCTGCTCAGTTTATTTCATTCTTTCTACATGTGCAAAAATCTTGTCTGTTTGTGGTTTCGCTTGTTCTTTACTCTCAGTGTTATCCATTTTTGGAACTCCAAACATCTTTGAAACTCATGTTTCCCCACGGATAAAATATTGTTTTCAAATACCTCCTAGTTGACAAGCTCATATGCAAGTTGTTTCCAGTTGAAACATTGTTTTGGTTTTTTAAAAGAAGAAAAGAAAAACAGCAAGTTGACTGCACGGGGAAAGGGCAAAAGATGGTTTTACATTTGGTTTCTCCCAATAACATTTGCAAATGTCCTCTTTATCTTACTCTTATTCCCCTTTGTTTTTTCTCCTAGAACATGATTAAAATAAGAAGCAAACAACAGTAATAAGATTGGCTTCTGTATGGAAGCTGTTGCAGAGAAAGAAAGCAGATGTTAATTGTGCTGCCCCAGGGGGTTGTCAGGAAAGAGTAGACAATGTTTACTTTAGATCAGTGTTTCCCGACCTTGGGTTTTTGGACTTCAATTTCCAGAAGTGTACATCAGTTCCCCAAAGCACTGATCTGCTAATGTACTGACTTAGGTTGCTGAGAGCTTAAGTCCCCCTGTGGGGCGTGTGTCCCATGTTAGGAACCACTGATTTAGACAAAGATTCTTGCAGGAGAGTAAGGCTTATGCAGAAGAGCTCCATTCCTAGTGCTCTTATTTTTAATTCAAAGTAGGGTGGCAAATGCACTCTTCTTGAGAGCTTGGGCTAATAGAGCAGTTGAGGCACCGGTGGCTAGCAAGGGGGAAAGAAGACCACATTTGTCCAAAGGAGATAATCAAATACAATAGTATAGAAGTCTGTTATACCACCACCATCAACAACCTATGTATTTCATGTCCTTTTGATATTAAAAATTAAGGACTAAGTGTCAACTGGTTGTATACTTCAGTGGTTTAGTCTCTGGATGTGGAGCCAGAGATTGGGAGTTCAATTTCCAGCTGTGCCTCCAGGAATTAGAGCCAGCCTGTGTAGCCAAGGGCAAGCTGCAAGTCCTAGGGTGCCTCCGTTGTCACTCAGTGTCACTGAGAAGAAGGGGAAAGGAAACAAAACTTGAAGTAGTCGGTCCCACCAGCTTTTGACCTTAGCTTTCCTTCCATTGAACAGTCTGACTTAGCAGTCTTGGTGGGCATGCTTGCTACTGGTAGAAAGGTACTTTGTGTCATTGACTGCATGTACTAGACTGCTATGGAATTCATTGAACTCTGTGACAAGCCTTGATCTTCCTTAACATGTCCTCCTCTCTCTAGATCAATGATGGCAAACTTATGGTATGTGTAGCCCTCTCTGTGGGCACACATGCCATCGCCCTAGCAAAGAGTTCACCCTGCCCCTCTGCCCAATGGGAGTGCTTCCTCCCTCCCCCCAACACAGACCTCACCCCTCCCCTCTGGCATGTACAGAGGCCTGTTGAGTTTGGGCACTCGGCATCTAAAAGGTTTGCCGTCACTGCTCTAGATTTATGATTGGGAACAGAAGTCTAGTAAATACCTGTCTCACTTACTGCTCAGCAAGAAAAGGAGACAACTAGCTGACTAAGTGCTTGTAAGCACACTCTGGCCAGCTCCCAGAAAGTGATTAGTTATATCTATTCAATCCAAAAACCTTTATTGGCATTACAATCAGCACTACAGTGGACAGTTGATACAACAAGGTGTGGTACAATTACAACCATGAGGAACCTGGCTCACAGTGAGCTAAAGACAAACTTATAGACAAACACCTGTACCAGATCTTCTAGGCCAAGCTGTGACTGAAGGAAATCAGCAAGTCATATATTTTCAACTGTTTTTCTCTCAAACTAGAGGTCAAGTGATGGAGAACCTTTTAGAGACTGAGTGCCCAAACTGCAACCCAAAACCCACTTATTTATTACAAAGTACCAATACAGCAACATGGAAGGAAACACTTCCATTGGGCTTCTGGGCAGAGAAGCAGGGTAAAATCTGTGCTGGGGGGGAGGAAGTGCTCTCATTGGGCTGCTAGGCAGAGGGGTGGGGCAAACTGTATGCTGGGGTGACTGCACAGGTGCCCAAAAGAGGGCTCCAAGTGCCACCTCTGGCACACATGCCATAGGATTCGCCACCACTGCTCTATGGAATATGAGGAAGCAGACCTAACGTGTGTAGCTCTTACATTCACTTGTATATAATGACTGGAAAATGGCAACACATTCATACTATCTTGAACTAGTCAAAATGTACATCATTTAGGACAGGCATAGTATGCAACTCAGTGTCATTCATAAAGTTTAGGAATCTTTGGAGTCTTAGTTGTTCTTTACTTGGGAGCCACTCCCAAGTACATTTCAAGGAAAGCTTGTCTCTGTTACCCATTTGTAGGAAATTTGTCCCTCTTAGCTTGAGTTACATATTAGAAAGCAGTGAAATCTTGAAACTCAGCCTCCATAGAAGTGAGGGTTGGGGGTGGGGTTACAGATAATTTATTTGGTATTCATTTTTATCCAACTGTATCTGATTCACAATTCATAGATTAATATTTAGATCAGAACCCAGATATCTTTTGGACAAATCTTTTGTGAACTGCAGTTCTAAGCTCAAAAATTTTGTGCAAGGTGTTTATGTTGGGAAAAGCAACTTAATAAAAAAATCCATATTGAGAAATGATGTGTATAAAATGTAGGTGCCATTTTTCTCACATCTGAGGATGCCCACTTTCCTCCCTTTTTTCCATCCTTGCAAATAGCCCTTTGGGGGCTATTTCTTCACAGTATATATTATGAAATGTCTATGTTAGACAAAATATCTGTGTTAGGGAATTCATGAGTTATGACTGAGAATGTTCATGCTTTTTTTAAAAAATGAAAATATAGCCAGGAAAAAACAGGACACTAAGGACTCAGAATTGAATACATGTAAAAGTTGGCATGCCATAAATAGAGAGATTCACCCAGTCCCCTGCCATACACTGTCTGTCACTGCTAGAAACTATTTCCTCATGATCATAGGGAAACATTACAGAGCTAGAACTGAAACACAAAATTCCTTTGCTATCTATTTTAGGAAATCTTCAGTGTGCATTTTTACTTCAAACAATCACATAGTAAGTATGAAAAAAATTGCTATAATGACAGTCAAGGACTGATGTATCTCCCTTTAGGGAAAAGACAATACTCTTTTATTTATCACAGCACAATCAGCATCATGATTTGTAGTCTTGGAATAAATTGGGCCCTGAAGCATTTGCCTTTTTATTGCATTTACAAGAATGTCAATCTTGTTGCCTTATTGGTTGGTCATGTGTTCAGTTTCTCTATAGTATATTTTGAAAAGCATAATAGTCGGTAAATTTCCAGGGAATAGACATGTTAGTTTATTGCATTAAAATGTCAAGGGGTCTTGTGACACCTTAAAGGCTTAACATGTTCTATTTGGAGTTAAGCTTTTATTGATGGTAGCTCACGTTTTCAATTGCAAAAAGTATAGCTTCAGCAGGCAGACATTTAAAATTGTTTAGGGAGATTGTTACAATTAAAATTACTTGTCTTTTGAGCACAAAAATAATTGTCCTTCGAGCACAAAAACCTCTTAGAGCAGTGGTTCCCAATTAGTTTTTTCTACGTACCACTTCAAGAAAGACCTCAAACTTGCGTACCGCTTATTGCAGGAACGTTAAATAAAAAATGAAATCAGGTGTATTTTATATATATTATCATCAAAAGACATTCTAATGATAGAGAACACATGTTTCATTAATGTGACAAATGTGCACGTTGACAATTATGTGCAAATAGGCAGGAACGGGGGCGGCCGCGATCGGGTGACGTGAGACGCGGGAGGCACGGGAGAAACCGCTGCCGGGGGAGAAAGCACTTGATGTATACGATTGACTTACCTACTGATCGTTTAATTAAATTGAATAATTTTTTTGGCAATTGTTATTGCATTATTGTTTTTTAAGGATTTAATATTTTAGTTAAGAGATTGTTGCGCGTACCCTTTGATGCAATCTCGCGTACCCCTGGGGGTACGCGTACCACTAATTGGGAACCACTGTAAAATACACCAGATTTCATTTTTTATTTAACGTTCCTGCAAGAAGGGGTACGCGATATTTAACGTTCCTGCAATAAGGGGTACACAAGTTTGAGGTCTTTCTTGAAGTGGTACCAGTGGTGGGATGTCAAAATTTTTACTACCACACCATGATGTAATCACAGTGTGGGCAGAGCTAACATCATGACATCATGGGTGGAGCCAACATCATGACATTGTGGGCAGGTCCAAAGAATTTTTTTTATAAAAAATAAAAAATAATAAAAAATAAAAGAAAATCAAAATAAGCACACACACACCTCAACTCACCCACCCACCCACAACACAAACCCGTAAACAAATTAAATAAATAAATAAATAAAATAAAAAATAGATTAAAATACACCCCAAAAAGGTGCTACCGGTTCTCTGGGACACTGGAGAAAGTTACTACCAGTTCTGGCGAACTGGTGCGAACCTGTTGCATCCCATCACTGAGTGGCACATAGAAAAAACTAATTGGGAACCACTAAGCTGATCGGCAGACATGTCCCAAAATGTGAGTGTCAATCATCATTGGCTTACCCATGAATTTCTTACTCTGACAGTGTTTTGAATTACTGATAAAATTCCCTTTAGATGCATAGTAGAAGTACAGAGACCCACAGAGAATAATAGCTACATGTCTCCTAGATTCCACCCCTTTCTTATTAACTGTCACTCACTGATTGTAATGCATTCTACATGGGGCTGCCCTTGGTGACCATTCAGAGGCTACAGCTGGTCCAGAATGCAGCTGCACGAGTAGTGTTGGGATGCGGGCATTATGCCTGTGCCTCATCGCTGCTGAGGGAGCTGCACTGGCTTCCAGTTTGCCTCCAGGTGCAATTCAGGGTGCTGGTTATTACCTTTAAAGCCCTATATGGTAGTGGACCAGGATACTTAAGAGACCGCATCATCCCAAGGACATCTGTCCGTCCCACTAGAGCAGACTGGAGAGGCTCTCTGGTTGTGCCATCGGCCAGAGAGGCACACCTATCTGGCACTAGAAGGAGGGCCTTCTCGGTGTTCACTCTGGCCCTATGGAACCTCCTCCCAATAGAACTACGCCTGCAGACGGAGCTGCTGTCATTCAGGAAAGGAGTGAAAACCTGGCTGGCAGGTCAGGTCTGGGGAATGGATGGATCAATTTCCCCAGCCGGCTGGATGGTTTGACACCCAGTGCCTCCTAGCTACAACGCCTAGTTTTTAATGTTAATTTTTAAGCTTCTTTTAAAACTTTCAATTTTTGAACTGGTTTTAAATTGTTGTCGATATGCTGATGTGTTATGAATCGCCGTGGGTCTCTTTGGGGAGGAGGGCGATAAACAAATTTAAATAAATAAATAAATAAATCCAGTGAATGTTGTCAATTTGGCCTCTAGTTCCCCTGCCCCTGTTATCCTGTAGGGCAGTCCTAAGGTTCCTCCCTAAATAATGTGGTTGTAGTCTGACACTTTGCATTAGGAAGCTTTTCTCTCTTCCCAGAGATTGGAACATAGAAAAAAATTGCAGTTCCCACAGTCCTCGGTTAATACAGGCTGGGAATTCTGAGAGGGATAATTCAGTAAAGTTCCTTCTCTTGCCCCTGAAAAGTTCTTCTGTTTCTCTATATTTTAAAAGTTGCACACACAAACTCCTTGTGTTTTGCAGTAGTGGCAAAACTGTTTTGTAACCTTAAAAGTACTACGTTCTCTTAGTGCCACCTGCAGTAGTAACAACAGAAGTTGCAACAGTGCCCCTGTTCCAGCCAATTCACATGGTCTAAAAAAGGTTATTTGTGTGGTTCCATATTAAGACCAAACTCTTTGAGTGACTTAGAAACAAAGAGATTGTGTAGTTTCAGTATGGTATTCCTCCAGTTACTCTCAGTCATGGAAACATTTTTTTACATGTCAGCACTCTGTGCTAGCAGCCCATTATTTGCATTGAACATTGCCAGCAGATAATCAATATATAAAAAACAACTCATGTGCCTAAGACCTTCAGAACTAGATCCATTTAAGCATGGCATAGGATGATTTGCATGATTACCAAACAGATGGTAGCAAACTGTTTATCTGCCCTTGTGGAAAGAGACACTCGTGTTCATGGGAGTTCCATGCATCATGTAAGCATGAAAGGCTATAGGAAACTGTGGTGGCTCAGTGGTTAAGAAGCTTGCCTTGTTAGATGGAAAGATGGCAAGGTGGCAGTTTAAGACCCAAGTACTGCATGACAGAATGAGCTCCCATCTCTGTCACAGCTCTTGCCAACCTAGCAGTTAGAGAGCAAGAGATCACAAATAGATAAATAGGGACCACTTTGGTGGGGAAAGATCTTGGGGACATGAAAGGAACCTCAGTCAGGTGTCCCCTGAGTGGAATTCTTCAAGAAAAAATCCTTTCAACCTAGAAAGCACCTTTGTGTGCCCCTCCCCCCTCACTCTCTCTCTCTCTCTCTCACACACACACACACAGACACACACACAGAGAGAGCTTTCCACCCAAAAATAGCAAAGTATTCCTGGCAGTTGTTTTCCATGGCAAATCAGACTACTGTATTTGTCTAATACCATAGAACAAAACAAAACATTTCCTCTATAGTAAGAATGAACAGCTCTTAATGGTCTTGATTAGTTTACTAGTTAGTATTCAGCAATACTATTTCTTGAGGAACAGGAGTTTACATTTTATTTTCCTAGTAGTACTGTATATCAGAAAACAAAAATGCTAATGCACGAATTAAAATACGCCTGGTGGGTTGTACTTGGTCCAGTATTGCATCCTGTAAATCAGGGGTTCCCAACGTACGGGCTGGCCCCGGCCTGCAATGCCATTCCAACTGGCCTGTCACCATCTCTCCCACACCAGGTAGTAGAAACAGACACGTTTATCTTAGACGCAAAACATGCATGTGCAAACATGCATGCTGCTGATGTATACACGGAAGTCGACCGTAAATGTGCCCGCTTCTACTTCCAGGAGGCATGGCCCGGTCCACGGTGCAGAAAAGTTGTACACCCTTGCTGTAAATTGTTGTTCTTCATTAAATCCCGTCTAAACAGGTAATTGGACTCGTTCCACCTGTCCCCAGGACCCCACCCTGCTGGGGCTTTAAGAGATGCTGTGCAGTGGGTGGAGAGGCTTGCCACCCGTCGTGCGATTTAGTAATTGTTTTTGTTTAGTTCTGTTTTTTGTGTATACTTGATTGAGATGTGGAAATTTTTGACTATTGCTTTATATTGATGATTATTGAATTTTTTGTTACTGTAATGATATTGATATTTTGATGTTCTGTGATATTGATATTGATTATTTATGATTTATTGACATGTTGTGTTTATGAGCTTGTACCTTTATATATGTTGTGAACCGCCCTGAGTTGGTCCTACCAAGTAGGGTGGTATAGAAATCGAAATATTATAGCAGCAGCAGCAGCAGCAGCAGCAGCAACAACAACAACAACAATAGCAACTATGCCTGCCTTAGGGAAGCTGCAACTTTTCACAGAAGTGCATTCTCTGAAAATATGCTGGCTTGTTGTCCAAGTAGATTTGGATTTCAAGTGCAATGACTGGATGTGTATCTCTGAATGTTTTACCATGTTAAGATCCACAGTTCTAGCAGTTTCTCTCATCTATATTTCAACATATATGAGCAACAGTGATGGGATGACAAAAAATCTACTACCACGCCATGACGTCACGGACGTCATGGGCGTGGCCAATGTCATGACGTCATGACGTCATGGCCGAAGCCGACGTCATGACGTCATGACGTTGTGGGTGGGGCCAAAAATAAAAATAAATAAAAAATAAAAATAAACATACACACACACACCCCTCCCTCTCAGCCCACCCACCCAGACACAAATAAATAAATAAATAAATAAAATAAAAACAACCACCCACCCAAAACACAAATAAATTACCCCTCACTTACCTTTCTTGGGACCCGGCACCCCGACTGCATCCACAGCCACCACCGCCGCCGCCAGAGCTGCCTGCACCCCTGTGGCCTCCTCCTCCTCCTTTTTAGCCCGGCTCCAGCCATGGCCAGGGGCGGCGGGCAACAGTGGCTCCAGCCGCGGCTGCCGAGCCTCCCTGGGCCGTCCCCATGCCGCACCACCGCCGCCTGCATTCCTCCTCCGCCAGGCGCCACAGCTGGGCTAAAAAGGGACCGGCCCAAGGAGGAGGCCACAGGAATGTAGCCAACGGCAGCTCCGGCGGCGGCGGGCGGCGGTTGCAGGCACCCAGCCCACAGGCCGGCGCCCGGCGGCGGAGGAGGCGTCAGCGGTGCGCCGCGCCGGGCGTCCCCAGGGCATGGGGCTTGTCGGCAGCGGACGGCCCAGGCAGCCCTCAATGTGCCGCGGGGGAGGTGCCCTTCTCAGAGGGCTGGTGCCGCCTCCGCCGTCCTGAAAGCTCTAAACAATTTTTTTAAAATCGGAGCTAAAATGGCTCCAATTGACTGCGCATGTGCAGAAACTCAATCTGACGCATGCGCAATGTGTCAGATTGAGTTTCTGCACATGCACAGTCAATTGGAGCCATTTTAGCTCCGATTTAAAAAAAAAAATTTCTTTCGGTGAGGCGTCCGGAACCTCACGGAGAACCCTCCGGAATTGGTCCTACCGGTTCCAGGGAACCGTCTGGAACCGGGGACATCCCATCACTGATGAGCAAGGTTCTTTTATGCTCTCTTTTAGGATATCGGTTTATTAAATACAATTCTGCTTCTGGAAACCTTAGGCTAGTGGTGGCCAGCCTTGGCACTCTAGGTGTTCTTGGACTTTAATTACCAGAAGGCCAAGTCACCACTCCTGCTGATCAGGGCTTCTGGGAATTGAAGTTCAAGAACAACTAGAGTGCCATGGTTTGCCATCACTGTCAGGCTGAAGCTGTTATGGGATGTATTTGTGGGAGAGAAGGATAATTGTGGCCCCAATCCAGAAAGGTCCTTGTATAGCAATGAATTACATGCTCAAGGCAAATGTTTTGAGGGCATGGCTGGAACGGTGATGGAACTAAACAGTTTCTGTATCTGGAGCACTGGCTTGAGGGAGCTAATTCAAAATATTTGCAGAGGAAATTGGTCTGACATTTTGGATTTCTAATACAATAATACCTCGGATAACGATTGCATCAGATAACGATGCAAGTTTTTTGCAAAAAACTTGCATCGGATAACGATTCTGGATAATGATTCTTAGCGTTATCTGATGCAATGGTCTGCAGGTGTGGGGTGGTTTGGGTAGAACAACCCAATCCACCCCCCACGCGCAGCGGTCTCTGCGACTGCAGTAGGGTCGGGGGAAAGCACCCACCTTTCCCCCCGACCCTACTGCAGTCGCAGAGACTCCTTGTCTCTTTCCCTCCCTGTATTTAAACTCTAGAGAACCAATCACATCTCTCTCTTTCCCCCTCCCTGTAGTTTAAATACAGGGAGGGAAAGAAAGACAAAAGCAGTTCTCTCTCTCCCTGTAGTCTTTTTTCCTCCCTGTATTTAAACTACAGGGAGAGAGAGAACTGCTTTTGTCTTTCTTTCCCTCCCTGTATTTAAACTACAGGGAGTGGAAAAGAGAGAGATGTGATTGGTTCTCTAGACAAGGAATCTCTGGGACTGCAGTAGGGTCGGGGGAAAGGCGTTTTCCCCGACCCTACTGCAGTTGCAGAGACCGCTGCACATGGGGGGTGGCTTTAAAGGCAGGAAGGTCTCTTTCTTTCCCTGCCTGCCTTTAAAGCGTTTTGTCCCTGAAGTCAGGGCTTTTTTTCTTAGCGTTGTTCAATGCATGCATCGGACAACGCTAAAAATAGGATTACGTCATGACTTGTGGAACCAAGTCATAACGTTATCTAGAGTATTACTGTCTTGTGTATTTGGAAATATGGAAGACCTCAATCGTTGCCATTAATTCTGTCTTTAAAAAACAATAGTCTGACATCTTTATTGTCAGGTGTGACATTCTAGGTAATAGAGGTCACTGAGGTATAATACTCTTGAATAGAAAATAAAATGGAGAAAGTTATGTGACAAACGCTTTTAAAATGGGAAAAGAAAAATGTCTGTTGTTTGCCAAAGTTCTTCATAACAGCAAGGAGCCCTTCTGCAGTGACAGGATTATATACCTTTTAGACAAAAGGATTTCAAGTGGAGAACATCTTCAAGTCAGTGCAGGTCACAGAAGGGCAGCCATGCGGGGAAAGGGCCTCCTTTGAAACTACTGGAACTATGCCACATACTGTCAAACCTGCTGTTGTGCCATTGGAAAAAACACTTTCCCTTTAAAACAAGGTGTGTGGAAGCCTATATATATATTAGGTTTAAATCAAGATATACTTCTTGGAGGTTTTCCCACATGCTGTTTTAAATATATATTGTGCTTTCTTGCTTTTGTGACAGATCTGTTTGATTCTCACCCTTAGAAAAAAGGTCACCACATATTCTTAAACAATTTTTTTAAAAAATCTAGTCAAGAACCCACAGAAAATAATTTTCAAGTAAGGAGAAGTATATTGGACAAAATACTGTTGAGTAACATAAATAACATTATTAGGTTCAGCCCAGTCCTCATTGGTAAATGAAGAGACCTCTCCCCAGTGGTGGGCATCAGCAGGTTCACACCAGTTCACCAGAACCGGTAGCAGAAATTCTGGCTGGCCACACCCATCCAAGTTTTGAAATAGAGTAGTCCAAATTTGGGTGCAATGCAGGGCTTTCCCCTTGGCCACACCATCATACCACGCTCACAGTGTGGTAGTAATTTTTTTGGAAGCCCACCACTGCCTCTCCCCGATAATTCTGCCCTGGTACAATGTAGGTGGACCACTGAAAATGAGAGTTCTTTATTTACCAGCAAGGATCAGACTGAAATAGCACTAGAAGTTGCACTTATGTAAGGTCCCATAGTGCTTAGAGGACTCTCTAGACAATTCACATGTTAATTAGCATGCATGCACACACACGTGCAGATATGCATGCACACGCACCACAAAAGCTGGTACTCATTTTACTCACCTTGGAAGGATGGAAGGCTGAGTCAACCTGGATCGTGGTGGGAGTGAACTCAGATCACAAGCAGAGTTTTGGTTACTGCACTTTAACCACATCACCATGGAGGCTTTGCAAATAGATATACTGTACTGTACTATTTTGCCTATGTTATTCAACACAGTTTTGAGTCATGTGTTCCTGCATGTGAGGATGAGATGAGTGAGGATTTAAATTTCCAGCTCAGACTGACATTCCAGCTAGTCTTACATCTTATCTTGTCTATGGCTTATAGAACATCCTCAAAATTTGAACAAGATTAAAACATCCTTCCCCTCCCCACCGATTTTCAGATCTTGGATTTTAAACTTGTGATGATAGAACTTGATTCTCTTTCTTGGAGCATTCAAGATATAATAGTAGAAGAATGTGAATACTTACTTGCTTGTTGAGAAATCCTCTCTACCTTGCTTTCTCCCACATTTGAATTTTTTTGAATTTCATGTTTCCATATAAAGAAATGTGCAAGTTTTATATATTCTTTTAAAATGAAGTGAATCAGTATTCTGTTGACCCTCTTCCTTAATGTAATGTAATGGAGCAAAAAAACAATTCCTCTCCTTAGTCTGTCAGCCATACCCAGACCTAACAGGTACAAGATATAAAAGAGAATTCTAGAGTTAATGGAGTTGATAAATTTAGAGTTTGAAAGTAACAGTGAAGTTATCCAAGTGATGGGAAACCAGAAGAGAAGTACTTTTTATAAGTACACTGTTGTCATCTACAAGATGTATTGAGCTAGCTTAATAAACAATGGCTGAAATAGTGTTTGTAGAGTAAAACCAAGAGCAGATTTCCAGCTGTTCCTTCCTCACTAAACCAACTGCCATTGCCATTATCCCTGGCGGCAGCCAGAGGAGGGGGGGGGGGGCGTCAGATACACACACTAACTGGATATAGGCATGTGCACATCACAGAATTATGGCAGTTCTGGTTTGGTTATGAGGGACAAACAGAGAGAAAGTTACACACGGGTCTATGATGCAAATGGAATTTCAACAACAGATTTACCTTCTGTAAATAATACCGGAGGGTGTGGTCACACAAGTGTCCAGCCTGTAGTTTTCCCATATCCAAGTACAGTATGTGTCTATTATATGAACAGAATGCTGGAT
Organism: Furcifer pardalis; assembly: GCA_030440675.1. Classification (NCBI taxonomy): domain Eukaryota; kingdom Metazoa; phylum Chordata; class Lepidosauria; order Squamata; family Chamaeleonidae; genus Furcifer; species Furcifer pardalis. The sequence goes on along the minus strand of CP126894.1, from coordinate 32,555,319 downwards.
TAGTAAAATATGCCATTTGAAAAAGAAATCTCATTTTCCAAAGGAAGCTACTCTAACACATGAATTAAGTCACGTAGATTCAATGTGCATGGAGTTTTCAACAATGAGCCTTTCCTATCCAAGACTTGCTTTGTATGTTAAAAGTGTGAAGGGTTTATGTTATCACCATGCTTTGTCAGCTTGACGTTCAGACTAGATTATAAGAGGAGCACTGGGGATCATTCCAAAAGCCTTTCCTGTCCAGCATTCTGGCTTTCACTGTGGTCAACCAGCTTCCTTTGGAAAATCACAGACAGAAGAAGAGGATGGTAGTCCTCTCCTAGTAGGAATACAGCGACAAATATTCAGGAATATATTGTCTTGGATACTAAAGACAGCATGTAGCCACTTTATAATAGCCTTTGACAGCCTTAGTCTCCATAAACATATCCATTTCCTTTTCTAATCCACTTAATTGGGTGAGCATCATGATTCCTTGTTTCACTATGCTTTATGTGTATTTGTCCTTTCCAGTCCCCTTTCTGACTCTTCTACTACTTGGCTAAATCAAAAGACAATGAAGGTCTAAATATTAAGAGAGCAGGAGAATCCTTTTATTCAATTTTTGTGTGCATCATGTATGTTATGAACTTATTTCATGTCCTCCCACACTTGCCTTTTCCCTCCTAAATTAAGTAGCCCTAAAAGTTGAAATGTTTTCTCTTTGGGCAGTTATCCTTCTATACTTATGTTACACAACAGTGGGGATGTAAGGAATACATGATGATCCTAGTGGTTTATTTATTTATTTATGTTGACATTCCACTACAGCTGGGAATCTTTCCAGGTCTCTCACCAAGATATATTGTAGAAGAAAAGTGGGAACATATGCTGAGCACTTGTTTTGGGTTTTCTTTTCTTGTCTTCCTAATTTCCTTTGTAAAACTCATTTGATAGTTCTGCCTTGTTTTTATGGCTGAGGTTTCTTCCTCCATAGATCTTTCTTTTCTTTGTTTCTTTTGTCAATTTTAGGCTTTCAAGTGGTCAGTTTCAGAGGGTTCAGAATGATCCCATGCACTGACTAACAAAATCATTTGAAAGTGATCAGTTTTAAGAGTCTAAAATTGGATAGAGAAAAGAAGAAATAGTCACAGTTAGGGCAGGACTGTGAAAGTGAATCTTGTGCTGGAAGCAATCAGTAAAATTTGCCTAGCTGTTGATGAGGAATGCTGTAGAAAATGTCACAAAATCTTTCACATCATCTAAGGAATTATGAACAGTATTTCAGAGGAAGAAACTGAAGGCTTTTCTTTTTGACTGAGACATCCTAGCAGAAGGGAGAATAGAGGCTGAAAATTCCACATGAAGTTGTGGTTCTAAGAATTTTCACAAGAGTCACAATCTTAACCAAAAGTTTCCTCTTCAGGATACATCTTGCTTTTTATGTTTGAAATATGTAGAAGCAAACTGTAGCTTGCATGATATGGAATACAGTTCATATGATAAAATAGAAATTTTTGTTGTTGCATCAAGCGTTATGGTAGAAAATATGGGTTTGTAAAATGTACGTATTAAGACACCTATTAGGGATGGTTAGCTCTTTTTTCACCATCTTCATTGCATTGTGTCCTGCAAACCACCAGAGGGCACCAGAATATCAGTAATTACAAAGAAGTACTCTTCTATGAAGAGAGTGTGTATGAGTCATTGTAAAATCACTGTCAAAACATTTTCTTCTCTGCTTTGTCCTTGCTGTTGCATATAAGTTAGAAATCTGGACTTAGTTCTAGAGTTTATAACTGGGGAGCTATGTCAGTCTTACAGCAGGCATAAAAGAAATGAAACTGTTCAATTCCTAGCAACTTGTTTTATTGTATCAGAAGCACACAAAGGTGCTTCCTGGGTTGAAAGGATTTTTGCTGGAGAAACTCAGCTCAGGGGACACTCGAATGAGTCTCCTTTCATATTCCCAAGATCTTTTCCCATTCACGTTGTCCCTATTTATCTACCTGCAATCTCTTTCTTTCACACTGCTCGGTTGGCAGGAGCTGGGACAGAGATACCTGGGTTTTGAACTGCTGACTTGCCAACCTTCCAGCTAACAAGGCAAGCTTCTTAACCACTGAGGCACTGCTTAACAACTAGAGTACAGTAATACCTCATATAACATTAGTATCGAATAACACTAAAATCGCATAACATTAAGGAATCTGGGGGGAAGAATTGCATCAGATAACATTAAGATCCTATGGGATGCTTCAGATAACAACCGCTAAAGCCTGTGTGGTTACAATGTATCTCTATGGATCCCATAGAGGATCAGATAACACTAAAAATCATATAACACCAAGACTTGTGGAACCAGGTTTTAGTGTTATATGAGGTTTTACTGTATGTCCATTTGAATCATTGAAACTTACAGGGGAGTTGATTAATCAAATCCCCACTGTTTCAAAGGGGCTACTCTATGTGACTTCCTACACTAAGCAACATGATTTTCGCCAATAAAAAAATCTTGTGGCATTTTAAGACTAGGAAGATTTTTTTCAGAGTGTGTTTTCATACCCCACCATCCAGTTCTTTAGACAGCTCTTCTGCAGCTATAACAAAAAGTAAAGTCAAAACGAACAGAACAGATAGCACCTGGGAAGCTAATATCAGCTCGGTAAAGATTTGGGCCTGAACAACCTGGCAAACAAATGAGACCCATATATTTCCACCTAGTGCTCAATCACAGATGTCTTTTATCAACTAAGGAATTCCTGCTTCAGTGATGTGCTAAAATGTTATGTACTTTGAGCCCCAGACTATTTCATATTCAAATCCACGACTTGGGAATGTTACCACACTGCAAACATTTAATGGCAGTAGTTTCTGCCAGCTCTCCAAGTCCCAGACTAATTTTTATATAGCATTTTCTGGGGGCTCTTCAGTGGTCAGCACAAATCACTGGTGAACTGTGAAAGAAACCCAAGTGAATAATTTTTCCTTCAAGGATACCTCTTACTCTTAAGGGGTTTTCTTTTCCAAGGAGACTTTTCCTACAGCTTAGTGCTTTGCTTGGAAGCTTATATCTTGGCTTGCAGCTTCATCCTTGTACCTTTCTTGCAGCCTGGATGGCATGGTTTCACATACACTTTGTCCACCTTGATAGATGGGGATAGGGTGTGTCTTATGATTTGATCAGCGATGCCATGACACTCCTACCATCTTCCACATCATTTGGGAGCACCTTAATTTTCTGGTGAAACAATTGAGGGTACTTGGTGACAATCAGTTACCTAAATGTGGCATAAGTCAGGATGTTTTCCTTGAATTCATTGTATGCAGCCAAAATGTCTATGATTTATAAAGCAACTCCATCCAGGTATTTGATATTAACAATATTAGTTCTTCTCATGCATGAGTTTCATATATATTGGCTTAAATCCTGTTGCACAGTTATGTGTCCATAACACAAAGGAGTGGAAGCAGTGGGAAAAGACTGTGGCAGAATGGAGGTAATAATCACAAAGTACTTCCTTGGGCATGTCATGCAAGAGTCCCAACATGAAACAAACAATCAATTGCACAAAGTGGGCTATCTGAGCATAAAGCCCGGTATCCTTCACAGGCATAATTTCATGTTATGCCATCTTGCAAGAATTTCAGCCAGAGTCTAAAGACTATGGTTATGTACAGAATTGGGGTTGAACTTCACTTCCCAGAAGCCCTGATCAGCAGGAGTGCTGACTTGGGCTTCTGGTAATTGAAGTTCAAGAACACCTGGAGTGCCAAGATTCAACAACAGAGGTGGGCAACCTGTGTTTGGGACCGAAGGCTCATTATTCCTGACTATGCTGGCTTAGAGCCTGTGTCAGTCATATTCCAAAACATCTGGCAGGCATCAGATTCCCTACCCCTCCTCTTTGGCTCTATGTTTGCACTGCTATATGATTCAACAAATCTGTATTGTTTTCAAAAATGAAAACACAGTTTACTTAGCCAGCAACAGTATTCATTGCTGTTATTGTTTTTTTAAATGGCAATTAAGTGCTTCAACTCTTTTGGTATTTAAGTCTCTTTCTGCCTTCCTCCTGAAATAACTACAAGGATTTCTTAGAAATTAATGACATGGAATTATTGCCATTAACAAGGCTCTTAAGACACATCACAGCTTTAATATCAGGTGCATAAAATGGGTGTTAAGAGGATTGCATAAAAACCTTATGATTTGCTTGTATTGTTCAGCCGTAGTAAAAAGTGCAGGCATACAATAGATGTAATGTAAAAAAAAAATTGTTCTCATGTGAGTTTCTTGCTGGAAGGCTTTGTGTTGGTCATGAGAAATAGAACCAGGTCAGTTTAAAACCAAAGGTCAAAATACTGTTCCCTAGCAGCTCACTCTTCACCCCATAACATTTTAAAATTAAATGTGCCCTCTAGAGCAGGGGTCCCCAATCACCGGGCCATGGACTAGTACTGGGCCACAGGCTATCCTGAATCAGTCTGTGGGTGTGGATGTGCTGGGAGGCCTGATGGCAGCCTTCTGCCCTCAGTGTGCTCTGCTGGGTCTGCACAGCAAACGGAGCGAGAGCACAGGCTTCAGACACAGCAGATAGGCAGGTGGCCAGGCCCTTCCTCTATGTTGCTTAACTACACAGGGGCCCTGGCCACTGCCTGTGTGCAATGTGATATGATGTGCTTGCACTGTCCAATCCCACCACCCCCACTTACCAGTCTGTGGTGTAAAAATGTTTGTGGACCCCTGCTCTAGAGAGTATGGGAAGAAATTTTGTTATGCTTCATAACCACACCACCCACCTAGGCTACCGTAGGACATGAAAGGTGTTTAAAAACAAACAAACAAACAATGTCTTTAAAAAACAATTAAAACAATTATTTTTAAGAGAGCAGAGGGCAGGAACAGATATAGCCTTCCAAAGTTCAGGAGGTGGTCATGCACATGGTGGATGTACGTGTGATCTTTCAAATACAGTATTTGAAAGTTGCTATTATATCCCCTCTCGGTCTTCTTTTCTCAAGGCTAAACATGCCAAGTGTCTATAGCTCTCTGGCCCTTCTTTGAGCCTGAAGGTGGTCAAAAAAGAATATTAAAGAGGACTGTGAAGTGGTCATGTTAGAAGTGGCCTGAAAGACTTCAAAGTCCATAGCCTTCCATATATTCTGTTACTTTATGACTTTTTAAAAATATCTGTCTATTGCATTTTTCAAAGCACTTCCTAATACTTTTGTCTCTTAAGGGCAAATATAGGCAAGCAGTAAGTGCCCTCTTCCTCATTTTCCCTTGTGGCACAGTGGTTAAACTGCTGTACTGCAGCCACAAACTGCTGATGATGTGAGTTTAATCCTAACAGGAGTCAAAGTTGACTCAGCCTTCCACCATTCCAAGGTTGGTTGAATGAGTATCCAGGGTGTGGGGCCAAAATGCCAGTTACCTTGTGATCTACCCAGAGAGTGCACTAAGCATTATAGTGCAGTTTTGTTGTTCAGTCACACAGTCAATTGCGACCCTATGGACCACTGTCTGCCAGGCACTCCTGTCCTCCACCATCCCCCTCAACTCACTCAGCTCTGTGCCCATTGTCTCCACAATACCATCTAGCCATCTCATTTTTGGCCGCCCCCTTCTTCTTTTGCCCTCGACCTTTCCAAACATCAAGGCTTTCTCAAGTGAATCCTCTCTTCTCATTTGATGTCCAAAGTACTTTAGCTTCATCTTTATTATTTGACCTTCTAAGGAGCAGTCAGGGTTGATTTCTTCTAAGATTGACCTATTTGTTCTCCTCGCTGTCCAGGGAACTCTCAAAACTGTCCTCTAGCACCACATCTCAAAGGTGTCTATTCTTCTGCGCTCAGCTTTCCTAATGGTCCAGCTCTCACAACCATACATTGCCACAGGGAATACCATTGTTTTGACTATGCAAATCTTTGTTTGCAATGTGATGTCTCTACTTTTCACTATGCTCCCCAGGTTTCTCATAGCTTGCCTCCCAAGAATCAGTCGCCTTTTTATTTCATGGCTGCAATCACCATCTGCAGTGAGCTTTGATCCTAAGAAAGTAAAATCTACTTTTCCCCCGTCTATTTTCCAGGGACTGATAGGGCCTGTTGCCATGATCTTTGTTTTCTTTATATTGAGTCTCAAGCCAGCTTTTTCACTTTCTTCTTTCAACCTAATCAAGAGCTTCTTTAAGTCCTCCTCACTTTCTGCCATTAGGGTGGTATCATCTGCATATCGTAAATTGTTGATGTTTCTCCCAGCAATCTTGATCCCAAATTGGGATTCCTCCATCCCTGCATTGCACATTATGTGTTCTGTGTATAAGTTGAATAAGCAGGGTGACAAAATGCAGCCTTGTCTTACTCCTTTTCCTATTCCAAACCACTCCGTCATTCCATTTTCTGTCCTAACTGTTCCTTCTTGACTCGTGTACAGATTTCTCATGAGGCATATAAGGTGCTCTGGTATTCCCATCTCTTTAATTACTTGCCACATTTTGTTGTGGTCGACACAGTCAAAAGCCTTCGTGTAATCAATGAAACAGAAGTAGACTTGTTTCTGATATTCCTTTGTTTTTTCCATGATCCATCTTATGTTGGCGATGTGGTCTCTAGTCCCCCTGCCTCTTCTGAAACCCGCCTGCACTCCTGGTAATTCTCTCTCCACATACTGTTGCAGTCTATCCTGTATTATCTTGAACATCACCTTGCTAGCGTGAGGGATGAGCGCAATTGTTCGATAATTTGAACATTCTTTGGCATTACCCTTTTTGGGGATTGGAATGTATCTAAAATCTGTTCTTGCTGTAGTTTTGTAGAAGAAAACTACCTAGAAAGAGTTTGGTGTGCATCTGTGTGGTGCTGGAGGAGAATTTTGAGAGTACCCTGGACAACAAGGAGAACGAGCAGGTCGATCTTAAAGTCAATCAACCATGACTGCTCCTTGGAAGGTCAAATAATGTAGATGAAGCTGAAGTACTTTGGTCATCAAATGAGAAAAGAGGATTCATTTGAGAAAGCTTTGATATTGGGAAAGGTCGAGGGCAAAAGAAGAAAGGGATGGCAGAAAATGAGAAGGCTAGATGGTATTGTTGACACAGAGGGCACAAAACTGGACTTGTTGTGGAGGACGGTAGAGGATGGGGGTGCCTGGCATGCAGTGATCCATGGGGTCGCAAAGGGTCAGACTTGACTATGTGACTTAACCACCACAACCACAGCCACAACCACAACAACAAGCATATGTGAGTGTACTCTCTCTTTTCCCTCTTCTTGTTTCTGCAGTGGCACTGTCTGCTAGTGACCTTGACATGACACTGTTATGTGAGCATTCGTTTCTCATTCCTAAATGAAAAAGCAATTAGCTATGTTTTGTGGGTAATAAATAATGGTTGAGTATGTGTCAGGAATAGCCAGGCCAGACCCAATTTGTCTGCCAAACGTTGAGGGAAGTTATTAAGTCCTAACATTGGGGTGGCTTCTCTTATAGTTTGCAGAGGCTTGTCACTGTACTCTTCTTCCCTTTCTTCAGGGCTCTGAGAAGAACCCAATTTTATTTTTTTTATAAGGAGCCTCCATCAGATTGTAAAAGTGTTTATCCAACAAAATTTGCTGTAACACAAAAAAACATAGAGAGGACCTATACAGCTACACAGGGAATGTGGTAGCTTATGATTATGATGCTGAACTTGATGACTGGAAGGTCAGCAGTTCAAGACCTGAGTGTTGCATGACTGAGTGAGCTCCCATCTCTGTCCCAGCTCCTTCCAACCTAGCAGTTTGAAAGCAGGAAATTACAGGTAGATAAATAGGCACTACTTTGGAGAGAAGGATAACAGCGTTCTGTGCACTCCCATATCTAGTCAGGCCTGCTACATGACAATGGAAACATTTGCAGATGCAGACAGCACTGGCTTTTTGGTTATAAACAGAGATGAGCACTGAACCCTAGAGTTGGATACGATGGGTTTTCAAGCAAGGGCAACCTTTATATTTACCTATACAGCTACATCAATGGGATGAGCTATGTACATGGCTTCCTTTAGGGCTGGTGCAGAGAGACAGGGTCTCCTAGAAGGTGTATCAGAGAGTAAACAAAACAAAAAGGCAAAGTCTTTAAGATGCTACAATGTTTATTTTCTGCTTTGTTTACTCTTTGATGTCCTTGCACATACTAATGTGGTATCCACTTCAAAAATTTCAATCTTGGAAGGTGCCCTTGTGAAGCAAAAAGGAAAGGTTGTAGGAGTCCCAAAAGTATGGCAACTCCAGGCTTCCAGGCTTATTTTTCTCCCCCTCAGCTCCTCCTGACAACTTTTCTTTCTTTCTTTCTTTCTTTCTTTCTTTCTTCCTTCTCTTTTCTGGTTTGTTTCATTTTGGTTTGTTTGGTTTTGTCCTTTGTGTTTGTCTTTGGAAGCACCTCCCCTCCCCTCCTGAATGAAACACCTGAAGTCTACAATCAGATCCAGACTAACTTATACACACTTGCATCACCTGTTATGATTGGCAGTGACAAACATGGACCTGGACATTGACTATCTCATCAGCCAAAAGCAGGCTCACACTTCCCATTGAAATGCATCCCATTCAGAAAATAGTCTGGCCTCTCAACAGTCTGAGGGGCCATGAACTGGCCCCCAGTTTACAAAGTTTGAGAACCCCTGCCCTAGACAATCCTGGGGAAATGACCTTTAGAAACCCCTAGCCATTCTAGAAACCTTTAGGTATCTAAAGGTGGTTGTCCCGAAGGTCATTTTCCCAAGCTCTGACATAAGGAGATGTTAACAGCTCAGCTTTCTGGCATATCCAAGTACCGATTGAGATTCTTGCTTTGTGCCTTTTTAGGTTAATGGGGTGCACTTTGTAAAGGCTACAGAAATGACATTTCAAAGCCAATAATTAGACAGAGAGTCATGTTCCTGAGCCAGGAAGCAAGTGTAGCTTTTAATTTTGGTAGAACACATCAACCATCCATGGGGTTAACATGCAATTACTTCCCTCTGTTTCACTAACCCCCAAGAGACTTCCTAACAACACAGGTTATAAATGTCAGCTTTAGCACATTTAGCACATTCCAATGAAGGTTGTTAAGGAGTGGGGGTTGTATGCACATTCCCCAAAATAAATGTTGATCTAAATGTAATAGCTCAGTAGGACTCATTGATTACCACAGATAGCTTATCAACAGAATCTGAGATTACACAAAGGATGTTTAAACACTCATATGTTTATGTTTTTTATTGCTATGAGAGTGAAATGGATTAATTCTCCACAGTGTCCTTTTGATCAAGAGAGGCAGAAGTAGAAGGGAGCACCTTGTTCCTTACCAAACATGTAGCAACTGCTTGGTTGTGTATAACAGTTTTACGAGATGGGCCACAAGCTATTGATTTGCCTCATTTTCACAAAAGAGAGGATTTAAAGCACGTCTAATAGATTTACCAGTTCTACTGCCTCCCATTTCCTGGTGAATCTCCATGGTCAAGCAGAGATTTGAACACGCATCTCCAGAGTCCTAGTTTATTATTCCATCTATTGCATCACATGGAATATGTACATTGATGCATAGGTTATTAAAAACATAAGTATGGATTTTGTTTGTGCCTTTCTGAACCATCCACCTTTCTTTTTGCACAAGCTCTGTGCATGCTTAGCTTCACAAAGGGAGAAGCTGCAATTCCACGAAGCAACAAGAAGGCAGGGAGAACTTTTGTTCCACTATGGTACTGGAAAACTTGGAAATTCCACCTAAAATAGTCTCACATTGTCTAGATCAGTGTTTCCAAACCTTTGGTTTTTGGACTTCAATTCCCAGAAGGCTAAGTCTACTCCCCAAAGTACTGATCAGCCAATGTACTGATTTAGTCTTCCTGGGATTAAAGTCCTCTTGTGGGATGTGTGCCCCACGTAGGAAACCACTGGTCTAGATATTCTGTCTCAACAAGAAAATAAAGGTTAGCCTGTATTCTTCATGTTGTTTTAAAATATAATCAAGACATTAAATAACTCATTTTGGTCCCTTATAACAAGACACTTTAAAAAAAACTAATGTACCCTTAGTGTATATGTGTCAGACTGGTATCTGGCAGATAAAGTTACAAGTCTACACTGAACCCTCAGACCTGCTGGTTTGACTTCACCCTGTTCACTGTCTCTCATCCTGTCTACCTCACAGGCTTGCTGTGAGGAGAAACTGGGGAAGAGAGCCATGAGCAACACTCTGAAGTAAGTGGAAGAAAGGCATGATATAAATATCACTGATAAATGAATAAATTGTTGTAATAAATAGTCATTGTTGGGCTAAATGGGCCAGTGAGCTAATTCCGTACAAGACAGCTTTCTGTGTTTATACAATGATGAATGAAATCAATACTATAAAGTGGCACCATATAAGTTTAATGGCATCATCAGCACAGTCATATATAGCAATAGCACTTATATACTACTCCAGAGTGCTTAGAGCAGGCGTTCTCAACCTTGGGTCCCCTTGGATTTTAGTTCCTAGAAGCACTGGTCAGCAAATGAGCTGACTCGGGCTTCTGGTAATTGAAGTCCAAGAACACCTGGAGAGAAAGTAGAGAAACCCTGCCATAGAGCATTCTCTGGGTGGTTCACTAGGTAACAAGCATTTTGCCCCTAACAATCTGGGTACTCTTTTTACCAACTTTGGAAGAATGGAAAGCTGAGTCAACCTAGATCCCACTGAGATTGAATTAATGAATGTTTATCAATTGATTAGTCTTACAACCTTATCAATAACATAACAGAAGTGTTTAAAATCTGTACAATGCAATGGAGTGCAATAAAATACAATAAAAATACAGTAAAATACAATATGTACATACCTGAGCTACTTTTAAAGAATGTAAACTTGAGAAGGTGCCTTAATACACACTGAGATTGAATTAAGACTGTGAGCAGAGTTTTGACTGCAGTATTGCAGCCTAACCACTGCACCATGGTATCAATAAATACAAATTTCCTATCACAGTGGTTCCTAGGTTGCTCTAGAATTCCTTTGGTCCTGGGAAAGCCTTTGGGGGCTGTGGTATGGGTGTGTGTGTGTCACATGGATGATGGTTTCTGTGTAGGTTTTGTCAGGGGTGTTCGGACTGGTGGCAGCCATTTACAGAAATTTAAGACTTCCCATCCCTATTGTGCTTCCACCAAAGTCTTCCTCAGGACCAATGAGAACCCAAGGAAGCCTAGAAATATCATGGGGGGATAGGGAACTTTTACTATTGAAATATAGACATAACTGATGACAATATTATTTTACATTACAGTTGTACCTCGCTTAAAGAGCATAATGTGTTCCACAGGATTGCTCTTTAAGCAAGTTTGCTCTTTAAGCGAAACACCATTGTAAGTGACAAATTGTGAATTCTGGTGGAGGGGATTGCAAACCCCGATTTATTTGTTAAGCAAGTTTTTGGTTGGTTTTATTTGTTAAGCAAAGCGAAAATTCAGAGAAAATTCTGCACTTTAAGTGAGTTACTCTTTAAGCAAGTTTGACTGTACTTGATTTTAGCCAACTGAACTGGGTCTTAGAATCTATTTTTATGTGCTTTATTTTACTAAATTGCCATAAAATTTCATGGATTTGCAATGTGTGAAGGCCTGTAATCCACCATCACTACCAGAGAAGTTAGCTTAAGGATGTTCCTTCTACCCAGGCTTTCACAAAATTATTTAGTGCCAATCCAAACCCTTGAGAACGTGTTCTTGATAGGCTTAGAGGTATGAAAGCAATTGTTTTTATCTTAGCTTTTGCAGGGTTAGAACAGCCAGCCAGGAGTAAGTACTTAATTTTCATCTATTCTGCTGATTCATCCACTAAGATGCATGCCTGATGAGCTTTCAGTCTCCTGAGGCATTTAGAAGTGGTCTTTATCAACTGATGGCTGAGTGTCTTTGCTCTTGCTGTCATTTTGTTCTTTTCTGGTGAGTGTAGGCCAGGAGAGAGGGTGGATACTATACATTCACTAGTTGGAAGAGTAGCCAATTGGCCACAAATTTAAATCAGGGAGAGAAAATCTTTCTAGACCATTTCCTTATTTTCTGACAATGCTTCTTTTAGCAATTGTTGTTTCGATGTTCTGCTTATTTGGTCTGGTGGTAAAGTAGGTGCTTTTGCTTTCAAACTGCTAGGTTGGCAGGAGCTGGGACAAAGCTCACTCCATCAGGCAGCACTTGGGTCTCAAACTGCTGAACTGTCAACCTTCCAGTCATCACATCCAGTGTCTTAACCACTAAGCCACCGCAGTTCCCATTGTTCCTTAGACCCTTCTAAAATTCACTTCCAGTCCAGGGGAATTACAGCTGTGCTTCTAAACTAGGAAGCTAGGTAAGGATTTTGAGGAATTGTTACCTTGCGAATTAAGTGTCTTTGCTCAGCATGTTGAATGGGGGGAGGGAGGGTGAGATCTAGCTGTAGGATTAGGTATATTCCTCTTCTTTTGGTTGATACATTTTCTAGCTCAGAATAACATTCTTCTATGGTAACATTCTTCTGTTCCATGCACTCAAGTGTCTAGTTACGCCTGCCACTTATCTACAGAAACATCTGCAGATACAGAAAATGCTGGCTCTTTGGCTACAAACAGAAATGAGCACTGAACCCTAGAGTCGGATACAATTGGCTTTTGAGCAAGGATGACCTTTGCCTTTGCCTTTACCTATGGTCAAGTTCTGCTGGCTGATATCAAAGATCTGCCAATATATTTGCTAGCTTGCCTGCTTAGCTAGCTAAGAACATGCACCAGAGTTATGAAAGGGAACAGTGTGAGAGGGAAACAGAATTACAGTAAAACACCGGATAACGATTGGATCAGATAACGCTAAAATCGCATAACGTTAAGTAATCTGGGGAGGAGAATTGGATCGAATAACGTTAAGGTCCTATGGGATGGATCAGATAACAACCGCTAAAGCCTGTGCGGTTACAATGTATCTCTATGGAGCTTTAACGTTATCCGATCCATCCCATAGGATTTTAACATGGATATGATAACACTAAAAACCAGATAACATCAAGACTTGTGGAATCAAGTTTTAGCGTTATCCGGTGTTTTACTGTATTTCAGTTCCAAATCTCTTTTAGCAGAGAGATAGAGCTCACAATGCTGGCACAAGTTTATACCCAGAGAGGTAATGTTTTAAGTATCCTCACGTCACTTCGAACTCATGGTGACCCTATGAATATGACCTTCAAAATTTCTTATAAACTGTGCTCAGCTCTGGCAAACTCAAGACTATGCCTTCTTTTAGTGAGTTAATCAATTTCATATTTAGTTTTCTTCATTCTTGTTGCCTTCAACTTTTCCTTGCTTTATTCTTTTTTCCAGCACATCTTGTCTTCTCATGCTGCTCCCAAGGTACAACAGCTTCTGTCTTATTTGAGTAATATTTTTGCTCCTTGAGAGAGTTTAGATATTATGTGATTGTGGACCCACTTTTTGTCCATGGTGTTTGAAAAGCTTAGAAAATTCTGAACAATTTCCAGCATTCATAGGCTGGGAAAGGTTTAGCATAGCTTCAGGTGGCCTAGAATTGCTATACAGTACAGCTCTTTGACCATATCAAGTCACATTCTAAACTAGTCAGCACTCTAGGGCAGGGTTTCTCAACTTTGGGCCCCCAGATATTCTTGGACTTCAGTTCCCAGAAGCCCAAGTCAGTACTCCTGCTGATTGAGGCTTCTCATAACTGAAGTCCAAGAACAGCTGGAGACCCAAGGTTGAGAACCCCTGCTTTATGAGATTTCTATCCTCTATGCTGGTTGGTATACTCATGCTGGCTTTAGCCCATTCCAGTGTAATTCAGCTTAGATTCCTTGTTTGTAAGAAAAGTTCAACAGTAGAATAAATTTTATGTAAAGAGTAGCACTTTTCTCTTTCTCAGAGGTTATCAGTAAAGCTCTTCTTCTTCCATGTCTAGGCCAAACATGAAACTGCCAAAATGAAGGCACCTTTTGGTGAGGTCCTTCTGCAGTTCCTTCTGCCTTACCAAGCATGAGAAAGATTAGCCGGCAACACAAGGTTGCCATTAGCATGGTATGCCCGATTGTGGTAAAAAAATTAATAATCTTAGAGGAGGCTCTTTCTGTGTACCTCATCAGTAAAATGGTTAGGCCAGTGGTTCCCAACCATTTTTTTTGTGTGTGGCCTTGCCCCACCTAAGCATCTCTAAAATCCTGATGCCCCCATTGTGATATATAATGTTTATTATTCAAAAAGTGAACTCCTCTTCACATGGAGGAATCCTAAAAGACCATTCATTGTTAATAACTCATTCTCAGATTGTCACCCCTACCTTAAAAATCAAATTGCACCTCTGTGGGGCATGTGCCCCATGTTAGGAAACATGGGGTAAGTCAGACATCTGCCAAAGTTTTTTCTACAGAGTGTAGTGGGGGAAAATTGAATGACCCATGGGGAAGAAGAAACAAAGATTGCCTCACACTCTATTCACACAGTTATGGGTTGTATGACAGCTGTAAAGAAAAAGCTTTTGGAGAAACTTGTACAGTCTGATGCTTCTTTAGTAATGGGCAGTATCTGACTTGTACACATTTATCACAACAACAGATGTTGGGAGAATGAAGAAAAAGGATATATAATATCTTCAAGATGTGGTGTGTGAGAGAGTTAATAGCAGCTCAAGACAGCACTAGGGATGTACAGAGTACAGTATGTGTTAAATTCCTTGTTCTATTTGACCTGGGCCAGTTGATGAGATTGCTTGGCAAGAAAGTTTCAAGCTCCATTAAGATTGCTTGTCTTCAGGAGATTGTCTGCCTTCAAGCGAGGGCAAGAGAAATAGTGCTATTCTGACTCTGAGTCTCCATAATTTTCTCAGACAATCTCTGCGCAAAACACAGTGCTCTTTCCGTTTGAGAGACAAAGCACCTGCACAACAAGTACAGAACAATGGGCAAATTATTTTATAAGATGCAAACACTCCCTCTCTTGCTTTCTCATCTTGAAAAGTCCTTGTAGAAAAGCAGACATTAGCAATGAATGCAGTTTGTGTTGTTTCTGTTAAAGTGTGATTTGCCCTATTTTCTTAATTTGTTCCAAAAAGAAGTTGTTCTTCTTTTCTTCTCTTGCCAATAACTCTTCAAAACACACCCTTGCCACAGAGGAGAAAAAAATATGAAGTTTCTCAGATCCTCACACATGAGGACAGGAGAAGCAAAGATTTCCTTTCCTAGTGTTAAGACTCAGAGGTGAGCAGAATCTAATTTGGTCAACAACTAGTATAACACACTTAACGACTGAATTGCACTCTCTGAATACATGCATATCAGGAAGTAAATCCCATGGATATCACCTCTAAACTCGAATGTTGTATGGTGTTGACACAACAATCCCTTATTTTACTTTAAATCTGTACCTATATACAGTTGTATCTGGCATTGTTATCACAGATAAGGTTAAGGTAACCCTTGCTCGAAATCCAGTAGTATCTGACTCTTGGATTCAGTGCTTATCTCTGTTTCATAGCTGAAGAGCCAGCACTGTCTGCGTCTGCAGATGTTTCCGTGGTCATGTGGCAGGCACAACTAGACACAAGAGCACACGGAATGCTGTTTACCTTCCCATCAAAGTGTTCCCTATTTATCTATTTGCAATTTCTTACTTTCAAACTGCTAGGTTGGCAGGAACTGTGACAAAGACAGGAGCTCATTCCGTCCTACAGTATTTGGGTATTGAACTGATGACCTGACACCTTCCAGTCAGTGTCTTAGCCACTTGAGCCACTGCAGAGAGCAGGGCTAATTCTGTCACTTCCCTCATCACTTTCTCCATGAAAGCAGGTCTGACTTTGAAGAGGTTTTTAAGGTTTTTTTAATTGCTTTATATTGGTTTTAACTTGTGTACACTGCCCAGAGTCCATTGGATAGGGCGGTATGTAAATCTATTAAAATCTATTAAATTAAATTGAGAGGAGAGGTTGTTGCATGTATGTAGGATCTACATGCAAGCAGGAATCCAGATTCTCCAAGACTTTAATCAGAAGCCTCCATTCTTTATCACTCACCCCAGTTCAAGTGGAGAAAGTGAAAAAGGACATTGCTGGCCATTTCCTTGTTGATGATGTTGGGGAAAAGGAATGATTTAACAGGGCTTCTGCTTTGAACAAAAATGGTAGTTAAGGAAAGGTAAAAGTGACCATTTTAAACTTTTCCTCTAAGAAGTTTATAAGACCATTGGAAGCCCTTACAGTTCCAATGAAACGGATGGTTTCTGTTCGATTCTTTCTCACTCTCATTGTTCTCCTTCATTGTTCATCACACTTGGAAAAAAACAGAACAAGCCCAGTTCATTATCTCTTAAACATGCTCCCTTACTAAATTATATCTTACAGCCTATACTATCTGAATGTTAAATGAGTCTACAGAATTTACCTCAGATGCTTTCCTCCCCCTTGCCTGTCTCTAAACCTAGATTGCTGTTTCACTGTGTCATTTACAGAAGCGATAGATTTCTCTTCATGTTGTTCTACCCCTGAGATGTCTGACTCAGATTGGGTTCTGCTCTGAAGGCTCTTATCAACTAAGGTGGAGCAAAGCCCTATGCTGTGGCATTCAGGGGCAGAGGAATTAGCAAAATAGCAAAATTACTCTTTTGAAGGAGATATAACAAATTCAGGGAACTCATTCTGTCACTGCCTAGTATTGGCCATGGTAGATGGTGGAGGAAAGGGGTGCCTGGAGTGTGATGGTCCATGGGGTTGTAAAGGGTTGGACTCAACTATGCAACTGAACAACAACAAAATATGTCTTCTCTAAAGGACTGCAGGTGCCTTAGTGGTTTAGATGCTGAAATTGATGACTGGAAGGTCAGAAGGTCAGCAGTTCAAGACCTGAGTACTGCACAACGGAGTGAGCTCCCCTCTCTGTCCCAGCTCCTGCCAACCTAGCAGTTCAAAAGCAAGAAATTTCAAGTAGATAAATAGGTACCACTTTGGTGGGAAGGTAAACAGCATTCTGTGCACTCTGGTATCTAGTCATGCCTGCCACATGTCTATGGAAATATCTGCAAACACAGACAGCGCTGGCTCTTTTGCTATAAACAGAGAGCACCAAACCCTAGAGTCGGATATGACTGGCTTTTGAACAAGGGCAACCTTTACCTTTACTAATGTGCTAAGATGGTGGTTTTTTTTAATGATTTCTTGAACTTCATACTGCTGCCTAAAGGTTAAGCAAAGAAGGTTCTTCATTCATATTTCATTAATAACCTATGAATAAAATTAGAAGAATTAGATGGATTGTTTGCATTTCTTTATGCAAGTGTGCTTAACCTCAGAAAGGAAAAAAATAGTATAGACATTTTGCACAAATTGTGCAGGATATAAGTTTTTTAAAAAAGTCGTCCATGTTGTTTTCTTGGTGTGAGTACTCTCACAGCTGTTACAGAATCCTTAACAGGATTTCCCACCATTCTGACACAGCCTGTCTTGAGGTACGGGCAAAATTTATTCATGGCCCTGCTCAAAACCCACTGGTATCCGACTTTAGGGTTCAGTGTTTATTTCTGTATATAGCCAAAGAGCCAGTGCTGTCTGTGTCTTCAGACATTTCTGTGGACATGTGGCAGGCATGACTAGACACCAGAGTGCATGGAACACTGTTTACCTTTCCACTGAAGTGGTACCTATTTATCTACTTGCATTTTTGCTTTTGAACTGCTAGGTTGGCAGGAGCTGGGACAGAGATGGAAACTCACTCCATCATGCAGCTTGGGTCTCAAACTGCTGATCTTCCAGTAGTCAAGTTCAGCATCTTAACCACTAAGCCACTGCAGTCCCTAGCACATTTGTAGGTAACATCTATTAAAGAAAGAATGGGAAGGAAAATTAACAAAGGGACAGTGGCTAGAGATGGGACAATAAGTTAGAACACAACTAATATGCTTGGCAGTTTATATCCCTCATTAAAAATTACTGACAATGACTTCATGATGTCATATATATATTGGAGGTCTATAGCTAAAGGGTAATAACACCACATGTCAACCTCTTCTACAAATTTATGAATAATCTGAAATTATTATCTTTACTGAGAACATTACAGCCCTGGAGACAAATAGACACACTCATAGGCACACAGTGAAATGGAAAGGAGGCGTACTAAAAGCATAAGCTACCTTGATATGCAGAGCATGTGTTGCTGAAAATGAAGCACATGTTGACAATGTCAGCTTAAGTCAGCTGGGTGGTTTGCATAGCTCCATTTCCCTTTCTGCAGCTTGGGGCAATTCTGAATGCTTTAGACTCTTTAGAGCACAGGTGTCCAAATTTTCTGGGCCACTGGAAGCAGAAGTAAAATGCACCTTGAAATCTGTTTTGCAACAGATATGTTTTGCAACAGGATGAGATAGATTTTAGGCTGCCATTTTCTCTGCTTAAACCAGGAGTGCCCAAACTATGGTATGTGGGCCAGATCTGTCCCCCAGCACCAATTCATCCAAACCACACTGCCCTTGTTGCACCTGGACAGGCTGGATGAATTGGTACTGGGAGATGGATCCAGCCCATGGATCATAGTTTGGGTACCCCTTCTTTAGAGGCAGTATGTGAGAGGAGAGAGAGAGGCAGCTATTTGTTTTGTTTTAACTTCTTGTCCTTTCTTTGGCTTGGGTTTTGAAAAGGCTACTGGGTAATTGGTGATGTTCCTTTGATTCTGTAGTTTGCATTATCCTACAGATTTCAGATTCTGGAATAGCTTACTTGTGCTATAAACATGATGAGAACAGTAGCGTGGAGTAGGTTTCAGTCACCCGGGGCCACAGGCCAAACTCACCGCCCCACCCCCCAGGCCCGCCAGGTAGGGAAGTCCTACCTTCGGGCTTCGCCGGTCTAGGATGTGGGGCGGCTGCGTGCCTGGGACCCCGACAGCACTGGGAAGGCCCAGGGTCTAGGGCAGTGCAGGCCCAGTGGGGAGCCCACTGTCGGGGTCCCAGGCACACAGCCGCCATGCTTTTGAGCCAGATGGCAGCAGCTCAGCCGCCTTCGGTGGCAGCAGTGCCCAGGAAGGCGGGAAGCAAGGCCCGCAGTCACCATGGAGCAGCACCCGCGGCTGGAGCAGTGCCGGCCAGGCCTTGTGGAAGGAAGATCCTCGGCCTGGCCGGCACTGCTCCGGCCACAGGCACTGGGCCGCAACGACCATTGGCCTCACCCATCTGGGTGCCGCTGCCATTGAAGGTGGATGAGCTGCCACCACCGGGTTAGGAGGCAGGGCAGCCATGCACCTGGGGCACCAACAGTGGGCTCACCACCCAGACCCTCGCTCCGCCATCAGGGTCCCAGGCACGCGGCCTCCCCACCTCCTACCCTGGTGGGGGCGCTGGGAGCACCCAGGAAGGTGGGAAGCGAGGCCAGCAGTCATTGTGGCCCAGCAGCCGGAGCAGTGCCATGGTGGTCCTCTGCCTGGCCGAGGCTGGGCCATGGTGACCATCGGCCTCACTTCTCGCCTTCCTGGGCACTGCTGCCAAGCTAAGAGATGGGGCAGCCACGCACTTGGGACCCCAATGGTGGGCTCTCTGTTGGGGCCGTGCTGCACCACCCCAGCCCAGCAGGTGGTAAGGAGGGGGTGCCTGGGGAGGAGTGAGACGGAGGAAGGGGAGTGATGCTCCCTGGCCTCTACCGTGCCATCAGGCCCACGCCCTCCGGGGTTGGGCCCAGGGCGCCAGTGATGTTAGAGGGCCCCGGTGCTCACCCCAGCCACCAGGAAGTCCGGGACAGTGGCGTCGGCCCTCCGTGCAAAGTGCCCTCTTGGGCAGGCCACCCCCTCGCTACGTCTTTGGGTGAGAATGTTCTTTCTCATGTCCTAAGGTACTCTTCTTCAAAAGAGAGGTAGCTTAAAGTGAGATCTATTTTTAGCAATGCCATGGACTCATGTTCCCTCTCTGCACCTCAACCATGCTTCTGGGATATGTTGGAGGTAACAACAACACCTACTTTATCAAGGACTGAGGAAAGTTTATAACATTTAGAGTTCTTTAATTTGACTGAAATATGAATATGTAGCGGCATGTTAGAAGTTTATGAAATAATCCCTTGTGTGAAGAGAAGGGATATTACAGTATTTGGAGACATCTCTCTTTATGTGATAAAATTGAAACTGGTAGTCATGAAATGAGACTTAATGATGCAAAATTCAAGCCAAGGGAAGCATTTAATACAAGGCATTGTTAAAATGGGGAGTTTTCTTCCACAAGATATCGAAATGACACCTGACTCAGGTGATTTTAAAGGGGGCCAAGATAGATTTGTGGAAGGTATACCTATAACTGGCTAGATTTCATCATAGCTGCATGCTACCTCTTGCATGACAGGTTACATGTTCATGAATACCTGTTCAATAATTATTACTACCATTCTTCCTGTGAGTATATTTCTGTTGTTGTTTTTCTGTGTCAGACACACACAAAGGTGCTTTCTGGGTCAAAAGGGTTTTTGTTCGAGAAACTCTGTTCAGGGGATGCCCGAATGAGGTTCCTTTCATGTTCCCAAGATCTTTTCCCACCAAAGTGGGAATTCTTGCTTTTGAATGGCTAGGTTCGCAGGAGCAAGGACAGAGACAGGCAATCATTCCATCATATGGTACTTGGGTCATGAACTGCTGACTTCTCAGCTAACAAGGCAAGCTTCTTAACCACTGAGCCACCACAGTCCCTATCTTTCTGTTTATGAGCTTCTGATGGCATCTTGCTAGGCCGCTGTGGAAAACTGAATACTTGATTTGACAGTCTGTATCCAGCTGGGCATATTTTAGGATCCATCAATATTGTTACATGAAGATTTTACCATGTCTGTTTCTTTGTTGCTTTAGTTGTGCTCCTTTTCTTATGTTTAAGATTTGAAAACCAGAAAAGTGAGCCAGTACCAATGCTAGTGTTTTAAAAGAACATAGCAAATAGCCGTTTTTCTATTCATTTGCAAGAAGAGTATTCTAGCCCAATTCTATGTTTCCATGTGAAGCATAGCCTGTATAAGAAGCAGCCTATTTCATGTAGAACATCTCTATACAATCAGGAAACCTAAATGTTCATGGTCCCTGGCCATGTGAGAAGACACTACATGTAGTAGAAGATTTCCTCGTCTGATAATCCCTTTCCCTGTGAGGACAGTGACAGTCACAATGTAGAGCTGGAACTCTCTTCCAGCATGTCACACTTTCAAATTAACCCTTTTTAGAATACTGTATGTGAATATTGTTATGTGCTTCAGTCTGTTGTTCTTATATGCTGTCAAGTCATGGTGACCTTACTAATTAATATGATTGAAAATTGTCTGTCATGAACAGATTTCAGTCTACAACATGCAAAAGATTGAGATGGGACTGAATGGAATTGTAGAGCACCTTGGCCATAGTTGAGAGATGACCAAGCTGTTAAGTACTACATTGGGTACTAATAAATTGAGGTGACAATTTCATCAGACTTGTACAGGAGGTAGAATAATTATCCAACATTTCCTTGGATATGGGGCTTACCATTAGTAATGCTAGTAGGATCATTGATTTCTTTTTCCTACTTCTCTTTGGACATCCTGGTGACTATACATAATCCATAAACCCTGTCATTTACATGGGGAAATGTTGTAATTGGTTGTTTTATGTTCTTCCATCCTTCCTTCCTTCCTTCCTTCTTTTCTGTTAAACAAAACCAGATATTATCTGTTGCCTATAGAACAGAAATCAACCAATTACAACACTTTCCCACCTAAAAGACAGGGTTTATAGAATATGTACAGTTCACTATAGTTCACTATAGTATGTGACAAAGTGATAGGCACAGAGTTACTAATGTCTACTTGGTTTAAGTTGTCATATGTCAAGGAGAGTTATTGATAGTAACTAAGCTGCAGGGATGGCAAGGAAAGAAGATTTTAAATCAAATTATGATCCTGGGAATAAGTATTTTTGCAGAAGATTGAGAGCTGGCACCAGATGCTGAGATGACATCCACCTGTCCACAAACCTCTTGGCCATCGTTTGAGCTGCTATCAGAATGTGGCATTTTCCCATCAAATATCATTTGATGGTTCTTAATACTTGGTGATTTGTTCAATAATACACTTAGGGGAATGTTTCCCTGATCTGAACATCTGGGTAGTTTTAAAAATAAATGCTACAAAAAAATGTAATACCATAACTGTTACAGCATGGACCTGCAACTGTTAAAAGTCATATGCTTATAAAACATAAAATTAAATAGGGTCTTTACTGTTCACTGTTGTAATTTAGGATACCATTTTCATTCCTTTTCATCATCATTTAGTCTCTACACATACTTTCAGTTAAATTTCTGAGCTAAATGTATTATGCCCCCTAAGAACAGAACAGATTGAGTTGGCTGTTATTCTTTCCTCCACCACTGGGAGAAAAACAAATTATGTTGTACCTTTATGAGGCAGTACTAAAAATGGGTAGGGCACCCCAAAATTTGATACAATTAAGTGAGCTTCCTGTAACCCATTCAATTTATTTAATCTTAGTCAATAATGGTTTTGTGAAAAGCACACAGTACAAATTTAGGTTATTTTCATTCAACACACAGATTACTGAATGTTTGATTTGGGCAGTGTGAGTATGTTCCACAGATTGCAAAGTGTTTTGGTAGCAACATCAAGGACTATAAATGTAACCATGGCTAATTTTTATTATGAGAATCTCTTGTAATGTTCAGCTTCTCTCAGACTGTAATAACATTGCCTCAGAAACATGGCACTACTTTGGTCAATTTAAAATTTTGATTTTAAATTAAACAGGGTTCCTAATAATTCATGCCAGATAATTCTGCACATCTTACTGGTTCTATGGCGAATATTAATATGTGAACATTTACAAATATGGCAGCTTAATGTGAAATTTTTGTTGCACTAATGGAAGTGTAGATGGGAAATCTATCAATTAAGTAGCTGAAAGCAAACTAATGGGTGTTGTATGTCTATATCAAGAGTTACAATTACAGTTAGTTACATTTCAACTTTGGGAAATTGTTAAGCATGCCATAAAAACAACTTAAGATAAGCACCTGATAGTCTATAAAGTAGCACTGGCTTCATTTCTTGATTACATTGTACATTTTTGTTCCATCCCATAATAGACTGACATGGCTATAATATAATCTGAGTATTGGAAGAGTTGGCTTTTTTATTTGAGTTAATTATTTTTGTTACTTAAAACATGGTTATTATGTTGTGCCAGAGTTTGAATTCCTCCCATCCCCCCTCCCTTAAGTAGTAATTTAATACGAAGTAGGGATTGTAGAGTCCATAGTCCATATACATGCAGGCACCTAACACACACACCCCAACACATATAAACAAAAACTGGAGAATCGCGCCCTAGGGAGTACATTTTCTCCCCTGACACAAAGTGTGTAAAACCTCCACATTGCCTGACACACATCCCTAATTCTAGAAGGGAAGATAAACTAATTTGAAACCACTTTAAAAAGCCTTTCTGCCCAGTTTCCAACTTGGCTCCCCAAAGAGGCTACCAGGAACCAACAGTTATTCATTTGTCACCAGGCAAAAAGTATGCAATTCCTATATGCCATTCACGGTTTATTTTTGTTTGTAAAAGCCTTTCTGGAAGCTTTGCTGACAGGCAGTATATAGGTGGTTTTTTAAAAAGTTAATTTGAAGAATGATCCTTTTAGTAGTCAGACAAATCACATAAAAATAGTGAGCACTTAAGACAAATCTTGCTGATTTTTTATGTTATGTTTAAACAGTGTACCTTATGCTTCTCTCTTTGAAGAGTGTCTGTGCCAGGGTTAGTTTGAAGTTAATGTGTTGTTTGTTTTGTGAAATGGACATTATCCACCCAAAGGAAGGAATGACTGCAAGAAAGCAAACAGGTAGGAAAAATAAAAGCAATGTTAGACTGATTGGACATGCCCTTTTGGATATTCTTTGAGCTTCCAGAATTCAAAGGTAAGGAATGTCTAAACCTGTCTATGAGCAAAACCCAAAGGTAAGGAATTTCTTGACCCTGCTTATGAGGAAAAAATATTTCTCTCTGTGTGAGTGTGTATGTATGTATGTATGTGTGCACATAATGTATGTTTCTATGAGCTTATTCAATTGCAGATTTAATGCATTGGCAGTGTATTTTGGATCATATAGTTCCTCTTCATAGAGCAATGCTCCTCAAGAAACTACATTTTCAGTGTTGACAGTTAGTCACAACTATTACTTCCCTAATGTATCTGAAGAACAGACACAATAAACTATGATAATATGTGAGTGAATATCTGTCTTTGAGAGCAAACACCTGCACGGATGAGCACACAGTGAGGAAACCCTCCTCAAGATGCTTTCTTCCTATGGCATGATATTTTTAAAGTGAAGAGACCAATGCACCTTAATAATTGTGAAGACCACTTATTGTGGTTTGCTATGCTTTTAAACCCCATTCTTCTTATTCTTTTCTGCTTTAATGGGAGATGCTTGAGCTGTGAAACAGCCACCTTGTACTTTCTGAGATTTCATTATTTTTCTCTTTAATGCTCGGTCCTGTTTGCCAGTTTACCTCTCCTCCATTAAGCACATTATCAGTGAACATAGATTTTGCCTGCAAGAAAATGGGAGTGAGGGATATCACTCATTTTGACCATCCAAAATACTGGTATGAACTTATGAAGTGGGCATGTAGGGAAGTCAATGCCTTAGATGCCTTGGTAAATAAATTGTGGTTCATTGATATTAAAAATAATTTAAAATAATAATGAACCAATTATTGAGCAAAAACTGTTTCTAAAGTTATGTCCTTTGGAAGCACAATCGCTACCTCAGGTGTTCATCTCCTCATTTGATTCTTACCTCCAGTGAACCTCAGCAATACTATAAGGGCATTTAAGAAGCCTGCTATGTTTCCTTTATCCAGTTGAACACATGGATTACGTGTTCTTGTGTAGGAATCAATGGGGCAACAGCTAGTATCCACTAATGTCTTTTTGCTAGTCTTTTACTTTAGAAAAACACATGTCCATCTTGTACAAATGTAATGTTCAATACCTAGATGCAGCTTTTGCAGACTGTTCCACTAGACATTTCATGGCTGTTCCACAACTTGTGGGTTTACAACGCATTGCACAGATGGTACACAAACGTGTATTTGTCCAAAGCCAGGAGTGAATTGAATCTTTATGCCTGCAAGAGTGTAATGACATGATCCAGAGTGCTAAATAGTTGCCAATTAACCAGTCTCTGAATTTCTAGTAATGTGCCAGTTACTTGACTCAACACACAAGAATTTGATCAGGAACCTGTTAATTAGCAGCTATATTCACCACATTGGGTTACACCACTGCACTTTGGCAGGCATAAAGATTCAGTTGGCTTCTGCCCTATCCATTGCTTATGCTAGTTCTGATTCTGTCAGAGGTTTCACAACTCCTATTAAAAAATTGCCACCTGTTCAAGTTAATCTACTAGCAAAACACTGGAATATTAAAAAAAAAGTAATGCTCCAAAACTGGAGAGACAAATTTCAGCAACAGGGACAAAAAGGGACAATAGCAAAATTCCAGAGCTTTAAGAGTTAATTTCCATCTCAGGCAGAATTCAATTTTTACTCCCAGCATTTTGTTATCTGCTAATCTTCTCAACACATATTTATACACCTTCATAAACATGAAGTAATGAAACAATGCTTAACAACCAGCTGCCATCTCATCAAAAACATTTAAAATAGAAAGTGTCTCCAGCTATTCAGCTTGTGTTGGCTGATACTTCTGCCTGTTCTATCACACACTGTTGCTATAGCAACATTAAGAAAGGTGATGTTGAACAGGAATTTACAGCACATGGTTGTAAAGGCAGCCCTCCCCCACCTTGCTGCAGACATCTCCCCAGTACCAAAAACAACAGCCACCAAAGCAAAGCAGGCCAGCAAAGCCTGGTAATAAAGAAGTGATGAATAAATTTGAATTTATTTTAAGTCATCTCCTGACATGCATATTCCACAAATAGTTGAAAAGCCTTTGAAGTCAGAGTAATTCCTTCTGCACCTTAGGGCTATTAGCTTTGAATCTCTGTTTTCCTCTTATTTTAAATGTTGTTGTACTCTAGGAAGTAAGGGAATACTAATAGCACATTAATTTTCCTCTGGGTTTTTTTTTTTGAGAGCCAAACCCCTGTCTTTCACCTTAATAGCTAGCAGTGGGATGTCTGTCAGCAGAATAGAAAGAACCTGAAGGCCATTTGTCTATCCCAAAAGGCACAACTGCTCAGTGATGTACACCTTATTTCATCTGCTGAAAGCTGTCCTACTATTGTGCATCAAAGTCATTCTGCCCACTCTGTACACAGTTTTGTACATAGCCTCAAAGCAGCACCAGCAGAACACAGGAATATAATTTCAAAGACTGCACATTGTTTTTCTTTTACCTTGCTAGTAAAAGAGTAAAAAAACATAGCCCCTTATACATTTTTGGTACACTTTCTACTAAGGAATATTGAGAATGGGCTCAATGCCATGTTACATTTTCTAAAAAGACGATGAAAATGAACTAAAAAATAATTGCAAGTTCTCTGTAATCTTCTCTGCTGAAGACAAAGTGTGTTCTAGTTCACTCTAATTGAATGGAGTCCCATTGGTTCCACTGACATGGCAATGTTTGTTTGTTTGTTTTTTTGTGAAAGTTGATGTTGTTATGTGCCATCAGGTCGCTCCTAATTTATGGCAACCCAAAATGTTCTGTCCTCAGGGAATCGACTCAGCTCTTGTCAACTCAAGACAGCAGTTTCCTTTAGAGCAGGGGTGGCCAGCCCTGGCCTGTGGCACCATTTCATGTGGCTTGCTGCCGGTTTTGCCACTACCAGAAGAAGCAGCAGATGCATTTAAGACAGCCGTAAAATGCACCCACACATGAATAAATGCAGCTGTACCTGCCGTAAACACTCTCATAAATGCATTTATGACAGCCATGGATGCATTTTACGGCTGTGTATGGTGGGAGGAACGACATGGCTGACCCACTCAGTTGCCCGGGGAGGGGGGGTCCGGCTCATGGTGTGAAAAGGTTCAGGACCTCTGCTTTAGAGTGTCAGTTCATCTCGTTTGCTTTTCCTCTTTCCCTGCTGCCTTCAGTCATTCCCAGTACTATTGTCTTTTCCTTCAGAATCATGCCTTCTTGTGATGTGCCTGAAGTAAAACAGTTTTGATTTCATTATTTTACTTCCAGAGATTGTTCTTGATTTGCTCTAGGACCTATTTATTTGTCTTCATGGCAGTTGAGAGTATCTGCGAAGCTCTCTTCCAGCACCATTTTTTAAAAATCAAAATTTCTCCTGCCAACTTTCTTCATTGTCCAGCTTTCTCATCCATAAATACAGGTCAGGAATACAAGAGAATGGATAATATTAGTCTTGGCCTTCAGTGATACATCCTTAAACTCAATTATTTTTTCTAGTTCCTTTGTTGTTTTGTTTTCCATATTTGTTGACATATTTTTGTTGGAATGTTAATGAATTTAGTCTTTGTGACTTGAAATAGTTCTATCGGAATTCTCTATATCCTTAGTAATTTATTTCTTCCTAGTGCTTCCAGAGAAGCTTTCATTTCACTTCACTTTCTAGAACTTCAGGTTTTTTGTCTTTAGTTTTCATCTTTAAAAGAGTATGTAATCTTTTTATCTCTTCTCTATTTCTCTTCAGTGTACTGTTTCCACCTTTTTATTTTCTCCTCATCAAAAAGTGTGCTTCCATGTTGGTCATTCAGCATTCCTAATCTAGGCTTAAAGTTCCCTTTTATTTCTTGGAAGAAATCTTGTGGAAGAAAACGTTTTTCTCCCTTTGTTATTCTCTACTTCTTTGAACTGATTATTATAATACTTCTGTGTCTCTGCATGTGACACTAGCTGAAAAGCTGCATTCAGTGTTCTGACCCTTTTTCTTTCACCTTTTACTTTTCCCTCTCATCTGTCATTTACAATTTTAAGCATCCTTCCCTTAATAATATCTTTGGTTTACATTCACAGTTCTTCTTCATGGTCAACTGGATATAGTAATGTAAATCTTTTTTCTTCCATGCACTTTTAATTTATCAGGAATGTTGTTTAAATTATATCTTAGTCCTACAATTTTTTTTAGTAAGAATTGATATAGGACCCAAAGGGTCATAGAGGCAGCCAGCAAAATACAATTTGCAGAAAACAAGAAAATTATATAATAGAACATTAACAGGGGGAAAGCAATAACTATAAAATAACAATAATTTATATCACACAGTGGCCCCAGACTGTTGTTGTTACATGGCATCAAATTACCTCCAGGTTATGGCAGTCTTATGAATGAGAGATCTCAAAAATGTCCAGTCATCAACAATCCTGCTCAGCAATTCTAAAATCAAAACTGTGATTCCTTTAAGAAATAAATCCATCTGGTATTTGATCATCTTCTCCTCCTGATGCCTTCAACCTTTCTAAATGTTATTATCTTTTCCATGGAACCTTGCTTTCTCATGGAGTACCCAAAGCACAACAGCCTCAGTTTCATCTGCTTTTGCTCCAGAGATAGTTCAGGCTTGGTTTGCTGTAGGACCCATTTGTTTGTTTTTATGGCAATCCAGGATACTGTATCTGCAAAGCTCTACTTCAGCAACATATTTTAAATGTGTGTGTATGTGTGTGTGGGAATCACACACACACACCCTTTATCAGGTTTCTTTTCTGTCTTGCTTTTACATAGCAATTGGGAGTAAAAAGTGTGGATGATCCTTGCCTTGATCTTCAGTGACACAGCTTTGCACTTAAAGCTTTGTCTTTCATTCTTAGACATATTCTTTTGTTGCTTAGAAATGGTTCAAGGTAACTGGAACTGAGAATCATGGATATTCTCTTGTCAAGAAAAATATAGCCAGGTCCTTGAAAAAAGAAGGATAGAGTCTAGGTATGCTAAAAGAGAAGACCCAAATTCCACTTTCTTTTGCAGCAGAAGCTTGATGGAACAAAGTCAATATATTTCATCATAGAGAAAAACCTAAGCTAAGACATGAGCAACATGTCATAGGTAAAGGTCACCCTTGCTTGAAAGCCAGTCATATCTCAGTGCTCATCTCCATTTACAGTCAAAGAGTCACCACTGTTTGCATTTGCAAACATTTCTCTAATCATGTGACAGGCATGACTAGATGTTGGAGCACATGGAATGCTATTAACTGTCATGCTTAAACAGTACCTGTTTATCTACTGCAATTTAGAAAAGGCCTCAAAACTTGGCTGGCCCAGCTAGTGTGGGGTGTTGCCTGTGGAGCAGCCCCCCTCCACTGGTTCATACGAATGGCCATCTGGGTTTTAGTTTTTAACTGTTGTAAATGTGGAGGGGTATTTTAACGGTTTTCAATGCTTTTATGTTTTTAATTGTTATTGTGGGGATGGTTTTATATTTTAGTATTCTTATTCATTAGATTGTAAGCCACCTGGAATCACCTCGGTGAGGGGGCGGTGATAAAAGTAGAAATAAATAAATTTATTGCTTCCAAACTACTGGTTGACATGAGCTGGGACAGAGATGGGAGTTCATTCTGTTGTGCAGCACTTGGGTCTCAAACTGCTGACCTTCCAGTTGTCAAGTTCAGCATCTTAACCACTAAGTCACTGCAGAGTCCCATCTGCAACATATAGTACCTCTTTACTATTTTTAACCACCATATCACCCTGAGTAGACCCAGTCTTGTCTGATTTTCAAAGCTAGGGACCATGAAATTAGTATTTGGATCTTCTTTTTAATTTGCACAGATTCAGTCTAATTCTGCCAGGAAATAGCAGAGATCTCCAGGAACAGATAGGAAAGAATCGTTTCTGAAACCTTGAAGACAATACCGGTCTAGCTGGACGTTTGGCTGACTTGGTATAAGGCATTTCTTTTGTTGCTATACAATAATATCTCGCATAACAAATTTAATTCGTTATGTGAGGTGGCTAGGTTGCTCGCTAAGCAAGGTTGCTCGCTAAGCGAGGTTGCTCGCTATGCGAAACAAACAAAATTCCTATGGGAAAACTCGCATCACGAGCATTTCAAGGGGGAAGACTCTCATAGTGAAAAAAAATTGCTATGCGAGTTTTCCCCATAGAAACACTCATTATGCGAGTTTTTCCATAGGGAAAGTCTGACTCGCATAGCGAAAATTTTTGTTATGCGAGTCAGACCGCTTAGCAAAAAACTCGCTCATTATGCGAGTTTTTTGTTAAGTGAAACACTCATTATGCTAGGTTTGACTGTATTATAATACAGTTTTTACAAGTACTTAATTTCTATGCATGAAACTCAATGCCCATAGCAAACAAAAAAAGACATTGCTTGCTCACAAAGACACAAAACCCCATCCAATGGGCTCAGAAATGTAAAACACTGCCACCAACTGTGAGCCAAAAAAAGTTCCAAGGTTTGCTTTTCCTTGAGGAGCATTGTATCTCAGAAGTTTGGAATATTTCTGTTTGGGTAAATGTGTTTTGTTTTTGTAGTGAACTTTTTAATGCTTGACTTTGTTTGGACACATGTTTGCCGAAAGCACACTGGTGTGAATTAGCATTAGGAGTAACAGAAAAGTTCCAATGTCAATTTCCTTCATATCCATCCAGTTTTCATGATCTTTGATTGCTACAGTAATGTTTATTGACATTAAATATGACATTTAGGTTTTTTTTGTTAAGCATATGTGTTCTATGGACTGAGAAAACCCAATGTGCAGTTTTAAATTGAGTAATGTGTACAACTCAATCTACTTAGAATTTAAATTGTTGCTCTTGTGTTTCCATTTTTTAAATTTTTTGTAATGAAGATTGCACCATCACACCAAAGTGATTTTGGTTATGTTTCCAATCAGGCAAGCTTCACAATGCATCAAGTATGTTGGATTTAACATATGTTTTGTGCTCGGCACTATCTCCAGGTAAAGGACCAGAGACCCTTTACGCTGGGCAGAAACTCAATGACAATGAGTGGCACACGGTCCGAGTGGTACGTCGAGGAAAGAGTCTGAAGCTGACCGTGGATGATGATGTCGCTGAAGGTAAGTGGGAGGGAGGACCTTTTCTGGTCTTCTTCTTGCATGTCCCGATCAAACCTTGGAAGCCAAAATTAAGCCACTTTCTTCACTTTGTCATTGCCCAAACCTAAGTCCTCAATGGAGCATGTCTCTGGCAGCAATTGGCAGACCAGTAAATGAGCCGGACTCAGTGTCTCTCCACATTCACACTGTGTGTTGTTGTCCATCAGCAGTCCCCACTTGAGCATGTTGGTCTTGCATTTAGGGACTCCAACACTCAGTCTATTCAGTGTCCTCCAAGTGATGTAGAGGAGATTGAGATCTTCAGCTATATCCTCCTTTAATGATGTTCCTTGTCTAGTGAGCTCCTTCCTCCATCTTCTAATTTGGTTTTACTCTTGTGTTCCCTCAAGAATGTTTGTTCTTGCCATAAAGCAAATTTTATGTCTCATATGGTGAATACAGTATTCTTCTTTGGCCCACTTCTTGCCTTTTGCTCTAAGAATTTACTAATTATTTTCAGTAACAAGGACAAAACATTGGGTTCAACTGTTAACTTGAGCTGGAGATCCTGTTCCAAAGGTACAACTCTAGGTGATCACTCGTAATTTAACAATCAACATAAAAGGTTTACCTTTTATGAAATCATCTCCATATAAAGGAGAGCATGATAACACACAAATCACATCATTGTTGTGTAAGTGATAAGGGCACACCTTTTTGTTTTCCCACCACTATCAACCTGATCAGCATCAGAATGAGGCCAAAATTTTAAATTGACTCCAGTTACACAGGAAACTGTGGAGAATGGGCATAACTAGCATACTAACGGGCTTACATGCCTTTGGTTTTTTAATGCTTCATTGGTGTGAAAAGTATAGAAGAAGCAACCCACCCCATAGTAACTTGCAGCATGGTAGCATTTGGTTCTTTGGCAAGTCATGCTTCTCTAGTCATGTACTTTTATCCTCTGTGATCCTTTTCTGTACTATCAGATTGTATCTTAGAAATCACACTATGAAAAGTCCAGAACCAAATCCATAAAGGTGAAGAAGGCTGGGAAAGTTTGTATGTGAGAAAGAGAGTTAGAAATGAAGTTGCAGTTGTATATGTATGTTTGTATGCACATAGGGTTGGACTTGACTGTGTGACTGAACAACAATAATGCACATATCCACAAATGAACATTCATTAAGAGATAGAGAGAGGGAGAGAAATAAAACCAATATGATAGAAGGTACTTGTATATGTAGACATCCTTCCATTTCAACATACCAGTTTTTTAGGTCAAAAGAAGAAGGGGGTGGCCCAAAATGAGATGGCTAGATGGTATTGCAGACACAATGGGCACAGAGCTGAGCGAGTTGAGGAGGATGGTGGAGGACAGAAGTCCCTGGCCAACAGTGGTCCATGGGATCGCAAATGGTCGGAATCGACTGTGCGACTGAACAAAAACAACAAAAAGATATAAAAAACCCAAACGTGTATGAGAACGATACCCCGGTGACGCAGTGGTTAAATTGCTGTACTGCAGCTATAGCATTGTGAGTTTGATCCATATGGGAATCAAGGTTGACTCAGGCTTCCATCCTACTGAGGTTGGTAAAATGAGTACCCAACATGTTCGGGACAAAACACTAATTACCTGTAAACAGCTCAGAGAGTGCACTAAGTGCTATGGGGTGGTGTAGAAGTGCTATTGCTATTGCTAAGTGAGCAGCTTTTAAAAATCAGTAATATTGAAAGCCTGTATGTTTGTTTATGTCATTTTGGTTTCCTTAATAAATATATAATCTATTCTAAAATGATTCACCTAATATTTATTTCTATTTAATGGTCTGCGGGAAGTGGATTGATATGTGTACTGGTGAAAAGTGGGCATCAGTTCACAAATTCCCTAACTTTACAAATGGCTGACAACACAACACAATCCTATGCAGGTCTATTGCTCATTAACCCAAAAATGTGATTATTCCTGTTTATACATCTTCGGGAAAACCAGGATTACAGAGGATGTACTGCTGGGTTATCACCACATGATGGCACACGCTGCATTAACACTATCACTATGCTAGCTGAAAAGAAAATGTTTGCATCTAGGAGGCTTAAAGAAAGAAAACAGCCCATTGCTGATAATCCTGGATGTATAAACTGGAATGTAAAATCCTTAAGATCTACTTTAAATTAATTTTATCTGTTAGTATACATAGCATCTGTTTCTGTATGCAGCGACTATAAATAAAATACACTAGTACCCCGGATAACGTTGAGACTTGGTTCCACAAGTCTTGTCGTTTTCCGGTTTTTAACGTTGTGCGATGCAGTGATCACACAACGTTAAAAAAAGCCCTGTTTCCCTGGAGGCTGCAGCAAGCCAGAATGTCGGGATTTGAACCCTGACGTTTTGGCTTGCTGCACTGGCTGAGGACGTCGGGGAAGGCCAGAAACAGCTTGGATCGGGTCTCCCCACCTCCCTGGACCCGGCCGGGGGGGGGGGTGTCAGAGACCCCAAAATTGGTAAAAAAAAAAAAAAAAGTCCGTCTCTGACCCCCCCCCCCGGCTGGGTCCAGGGAGGTGGGGAGACCCGATCCAAGCTGTTTCTGAGCTTCCCCGACGTCCTCAGGCAGTGCAGCAAGCCAGAATGTCAGGATTCGAACCCTGACGTTTTGGCTTGCTGCACTGGCTGAGGACGTCGGGGAAGCCCAGAAACAGCTTGGATCATGTCCCCTGCTTGCTCCAGAGAGATCAGAGGACCCGATCTACAGCTGCAGGGTGGCTGGGGAAGCTGACGGGGACTCCCTGTCGGCTTCCCCAGCCACCTGCCCTTGCCTCTGCAGCTGCGGGGTGGCTGGGAAGCTGAATGGAGAACCCTGTTCAGCTTTCCAGCCACCTTGTTGCTATGAACGGCTGCATCGGATAACACTAAAAATCGCATTATTCGATACAAGATTTTTCCGAAAATCTTGTAACGTTATGCGGTTTTAGCGCTATCCGGTACTAGCGTTATCCGGGGTATTACTGTACATGGTAACATATCCGTGTGTGTGTGTCTGTTCAAATTTATATTGCCGCCCACTCGCCGTGGTGACTCAGGGCAGCTTACAGATAATACATTACATTACATTACAATATGTTGGGGTGGGCACAGGGGTAGGGGCGGCAAGGTCCTCATCCTGCCCCGGCTTCTTCCTCCCCTGGCAGTTGGTATAGGCACAGTGGGAGGGGCAGCAAGGTCCTCATCCTGCCCCACCTTCTTCCTCCCCTGGCAGTTGGCGTAGGCACAGGGGTAGGGGCAGCAAGGTCCTTATCCTGTCCTGGCTTCTTCTTCCCCTGGCATTTTGCCCTTCCTCCACCACATGGCACTTCATGGTGTGGTGGAGGCAGTGGGGGGCTACATGAGATGGTGCTGTCAGCCACATCCGGGCCCCAGGCTGCAGTTTGAGAATCCCTGATACATAGTATTATCAGTATGTGTATTGGTGTGAATATAGTAGAAGGAGTAATTTAATTAGAACTTTTCTGGAATATTTAAAGACCAGCACAGAGACACGCCATGCCCAAATAAAGATATAATTTGCTGTTTGGAGTTAATTAGGCTGTTTTATCCATTGCCTTCTCCTGCCTTACCCGCTGCCATATTAGGGAGCAGAACCAAACGATAATCAAAATAACATCAGACTGTGTCCCCTCCTGCAAAACAGCGGGATGGCTTTCCAGCACATTATCATTTTATGACTGTGTCCTCCTTATTCTCCCCCCTCCTTCTCCTAATTCCCTTGCCCTTGACAATTTAATTGGCAGTCCTCACATTTGGAAGGAGGGTTATTTATTTCTAAGGTGTTTCTGAAATGTTGCATATGGGAAACCGGATCCAGCAAGGTGAGCCTTTCTATGATTCTGACTGGATTTGGAAAGAAGCAGGCAATCTAGTAATCCTAGTGAATGCTCCATCCCTATGGTAAAAAATACATTTATGCATGCCCTGTTACAGTCCTAAGGAATTCATCATGGTGTGCCCCTATTTTACCCTTCAATCCAGCCTTCCTCCAAGGAACTTACAGTGGTGTATTTTACCCTCTAAGTTACCTTTCTTACAGTGAATAAAGTGTGCTGTATCACTTCGAATATACCCAGTTTTTCTGATTTTTGGAAACTAAGCAGCGTCAGTTGTTATTTGAATGGAAGAGCAATATGGATTGCCAGGCAGGTAGGCCCGGGAAATAATCCCTCCCGAAGTCTTGGGGAACTGCTGCCAGTTTCTGACTGTGTGAAGTTGCTTCCTATATTCTCACTTATGCCCTCCCGTTTTTTCACACAATAATATTAACAGGTAGATTAGGCTGAAAGGTGATGCCTGGCCTAATGAGTTCTGTTGTTGAACCTGGACTGCCTCATCTCATATATACCTTCTAGCTACTACATCACAACTTGACAGTAGATAGCAGGGAACAATAGTTCCTTTTCATTCATAAAAGGAAACCAGTACAATATATTACTGACCTTCCAAAGTTTTACATGACAGATCTCTGAGGATTCCCCCCTCCTTTTTTTCATTTTTGCACAGCAAGCAAAGCAAAAATGTCCTTTGCAGTGATGAACTGGAATGCACAAAAGGCTGTTGGATCTAGATGACTTTCTTAAAGCCAAGCAACCTTATCTCTGTGTGCTGTAGATTAAGTAAGAGAGATGGCAATGAACCACAATTGGAAAAAGGTTATGCTTAGTAGCTCAGCTCTTGTAACAGAAAATGTATGTTAGGAAACAGGTGTTTTTGCTAATCAATACTTTCCTCAACTTTATTGTCTTTATTGATCTCCAGGAACTATGGTTGGTGACCATACCCGCTTGGAATTCCACAACATTGAGACCGGGATAATGACAGAGAAGCGATACATCTCAGTCATTCCTTCCAGCTTCATTGGCCACCTCCAGAGCCTCATGTTCAATGGTCTTCTCTATATTGACTTGTGCAAGAATGGTGACATAGACTACTGTGAACTGAAAGCCCGTTTTGGGCTCCGTAACATAATTGCTGATCCTGTCACCTTCAAGACCAAGAGCAGCTACCTGAGTTTAGCAACGCTGCAGGCATATACCTCCATGCACCTCTTCTTTCAGTTCAAAACGACCTCTTCTGATGGCTTCATCCTTTTCAACAGTGGGGATGGAAATGATTTCATTGCAGTTGAACTAGTAAAGGGGTGAGTGAGGTCTATCACCAGCTTCAAGGCTGGATGAGTAATTTATGTGTGTAGTCACAATTACACTAATCTGATTATCCTTTATTCTTCTTTTTACTTGTTATTTCTCACAAAGAAGTTTTGGTACATAGGATCTCCTATTTTGCACATTCTTTCCAAACTCGACCTGATTATTCTACTCCATATCAATGGGCAGTAACTTGAAATGTTTAGAAAAAGTTAAAATAGTCTTTGAAATATTTGCAGTTTCTTTCTTAGTGAGTTAATAACGCTTTCTGAGCTTTCTTCTAAGCAGGCACTATTATCATTTGCAGGTATATACATTATGTGTTTGACCTAGGGAATGGTCCAAATGTCATCAAAGGCAATAGCGATCGGTCTTTAAATGATAACCAGTGGCACAATGTAGTCATCACCCGAGATAACAGTAACACCCACAGCCTAAAAGTGGATACCAAGATGGTTACTCAGGTTATCAATGGTGCCAAGAACCTTGACCTAAAGGGTAAGTAACTCAATGAACATGCTTAGTTTAGTGCTTATTCACTTATGCACATCCATTATTTGATATTTCCTCACTTGATAACTTATTTTCCACTGTCCTTTTCAGTCACTGTTGCATAGCTCTGCAAATGGAGAGATATCACAGTTAGTTCAGTGTGAGAAAGCTCCCCATCAAAGGTTGACCTGAGGGATATAGTTTCCAAGGAGCAGCTGGAAATAGCAAAGTTGTGGCAAGGCACTTGCTGCTTCAGAGTATTCAGGGACCAAAAAAGGCATCCATCTCACTATGTTTATCTGGGAGATGCCAGTATCTTGTGGGATTCTTCCATGGTTGCTAATGGATCAGTTCAGCTATGAGAAAATCAATGTACAGTATCTATATGTATGTCCAGCATAAATTCCTGTTTCTGTTGATGTTGCATTATGTGAAAATTCTGTTTATAAGGATTCTTCTGTTAGGATCAATTCATAGGTACACACTAACATCTGCTGTTATAGTCAGATGTTGGTGGCGGCTGCAACTCTATTTGAGTACAGTTTATGTTTTTTCCCCTGCCCCTGGACACCGGGAGGCCTGGTTTTGGAAGCTAGCTGGTTCTGGCCCACCTTTGCCCTCTGAGGCAAACAGGAAAAATGTCACCGGTGTGAATTTGTTTAAGGTGGATCCCAGCTTGCCAAGAAGTGACCCACACACTATTATCTTGGAGCCATCTCCTGCGACACATATGAAACGTGACATGCAGGATTTAACACCGGGACTACAATGGCTGCTGCAGCCTTGATGATATTATTAAGGTGCATCTTCAGAACCAGTCCATCTGGCATGGCCTCTTCTGCCTCCATGACCATTGGGAATCAGAGTTCCTCTTCTGCTCATTTTGCCATTGAACCCAATATGCTGGTTTCCAGTGGCATTTCCCCCACTGAGGGGACCATCACCCCCACCTAAAGGGACTTGTCTGCCCATAGCTGTCAGCCCCTTTAGGGAGTCAGGTTATTTACTGCCACCCAACACTCAGAGTTGAGTCGCTGGCTCTATGGTCTACTCCATTACTGTAGAGAGATGTCCAGCCAGACAGTATAAAGGGGTGGGTTGGCTGAGCGAACCCACCCTATAGTCAGTGATAGTGTTTGAAGTGATAGAAGATATGTTTGTCAGAAGGAAAAAGACCCTGTCCAGACAAATGGCTTTTTACATGGAAATCAAATCCTCGATTCTACCACTACAGACTGTGGATTGGCTCATGTGTTTCACAGAAACAAACACAAACAAGCAAGTAATAAATGAATGTTTCTGTTTGCAGTAGATGGATTTGTTACATATTTTTTTTGCCAGTAAGTCCATGCTACCTCACTTCTGTACTAATTTGCATTATTTTTAAATCAAAACCAATCTCCCATGTAAATATTAAAAGTGAATTTCAAAATCTATTTTCTAAGAAAATGCACATTTCTAAGTGCATCTTCCTTTATAAGAGATAATTCTAAAAGCATTTGTACTCTCTCTCTCTCTCTCTCTCTCTCTATATATATATATATATATAAATTATTTGAGACAGGAATTAATCTGGATGCAAATTAAAATGTGTATGTTTGTTGGCTATCACTGACTCAAATCACTGACTCAAATCTGACAATATTTTGTTAAAGTCAGTGAATAGGGAAAGCTCAGTACTGTCCATGACTGCAAGAAGGACTGGTCAGATGTGTTCATAGAATTCAGAAAGACAATATTCATAAAGAATCCCTAAGGTGTAAACACACATTCACAGTTACATAAATATAGCACAAAATGCTACTTTGCTATGGAGAAGGCATGGAGAGGTCATTTTTCTGTAACATCCATAGTTTACAGAGAGATTTGTATTTAAGAACACTAAATTATGATCTCTCAACTGCAGCATTAAAATGTCCACTGATTGTGCAGTTTGCTCATATAAACAAAGTAGAAAGGTGGAAAGATAAAACTAAAGATTGGGGCTGTTGGTCTCCAGGCTGATTCATGTTTCCTGTTGTGTTATGAGGCCAATGGGGAAAAATGCAAATCAGCCTACCCCAAAAGACATAGTATCTCCCCCCACCCCCCTTGTCAGTGCTTTGGTCCTCCAGATATTTTTATCTGCTACTCTCAGGACCTTTTCACTGAGAATGACTAATGATAAGAGGTGTAATGCAAGGTAATTGGAAGGCCAACCCTCCTACCCCCTTCCCTGTGCTGCAGTGAATGAGTGTAAGAATATTATCATTTCCACGCACGATTGGTTTCTATAGCTCAATTTTCTACCCTCAACCATGGAAACATCTGCAGGTGCAGACAGCACTGGCTCTTGGGCTCTAAACAGAGATGAGCACTGGCCATAGAGTCAGACACAACTGGCTTTTGAGCAAGGGATACCTTTACCTTACCTTTACTCTGAAGCTACAAAACCTTTTTGCTCTTTCTTCCTTCCCTGGAACAGTTTTCCTGCTCCTTCTCACAAATGCCATATGAACGTTAATCTGGGATGGATAATGTACAGTTCCTGCTGTGGGTAGGGTTAACCCATGTGACCTCCCAAACTTTTCCACATGTTCATTGGATATATGGAGGGATGTGCTTCAAAGTCCTATAGAAAAAGATGTGTTTTCTCATATGCAAATGTATGCGTCTGTTGCAAGATGTTGTTTTCATTCTCATTTTGCATTTTCTTTCCTTAACATATAAATTGAGTAGAGCAGTTCTATTTTTCTATAACCAATTGCTATTTATATCTCATTGTGTTATTTCTTATTGGCAACATTGGCCTTCTTGTAAAAAGAGGAACCTTGTGAATACTGGCAGAAATGGGAAAGGTTACCACAAGAGATTTCCAAATACAGTATCCCAGTTAGCATGGCCTTTGGGCTTCTCTTGAAGTTGTCATCCAAAGAATGAGCCATTTGCTTCCCTGAATCTTGCATGCAATATCTCTGTAAAAGACATTGAGGTTTGATTTCCTTTCCTTTTGCCTTGCCCTATTTCTTGCTTTCCCTCCAGGTGATCTTTACATTGCTGGCCTGGCCCAAGGAATGTACAGCAACCTTCCAAAGTTGGTGGCATCCCGCGATGGGTTCCAAGGCTGCCTTGCATCAGTGGATTTGAATGGACGCCTGCCAGATCTTATTAATGATGCTTTACACCGCAGTGGGCAGATTGAGCGTGGATGTGAAGGTATAGCCTACCTAAAAAGTAGATCCTTCTTTCTTCATTGCCCCCTTTCTTCCTTGGTATCCTTTGCATCCTCATCCATTTCCTGCATTGATTCACTTATTGGTTTATGTTCATTGTGACACTCCTTGTACATGCAGCTTCTGTATTTATAGTCATCTGCAATGTACAACATGTGAAAGGAATGAGATGTGATTGTTTAAGGTTCCCCTACCACCACCACTCTATTATCAGGATTTCAAATTTTATACATTCTGTCTCTACTAGTTTAGGGATGGTAGACAAAGTATGCGCTATAGTTGGCTGTTTTTTTTTTAAAAAAAATAATTATGCAATTGGTTGCTAATCAACTTTTTATATATGTTAAAATATAATTTGAACTGTAACAAAAGTGCCATCCTCCAGTATGCCTATTCCTAATAGAAGTATAATGTATTATGTACAAAAAAGGAGGAGGAGGAGGAGAAGAAGAAATGTTGTTTTGTAGACCAGTAAACTTCTGGAAGTGGTAGTTTTTGCATTAGGCCAGTAGTGTTGGCCAACCTTAGCACTCCAAGTGTTCTGGGACATCAATTCCCAGAAACTCATGTTGGCACTCCTGCTGATCAGGGCTTCTGGAAATTGAAGTTCAAGAACAGCTGGAGTGCCAAGGTTTGCCATCACTGCATTAGGCAGTTGAGAGATGCATACATATTAGTATATCTTATTTCTGCAAATGCCCATTTTTTCTCTTGTTGGGAGGTAATCGTACACCAAATTCCAATACCATTCTCTTTAGGTCCCATTCAGGAAAATAACTGTGAACAATGGCCACATGGAAGAGTTTATGCTTCTAAAACCATAAACGGCATACTTCACAAGTTGCTGTGCATCTCCTAGTTTCAGCTTGTATTTTATGGGATGCCAAGTTATATGTTCACTATACCTAATTGTTATTTTATTAGCTTGTTCCTGCAAGTTCCCATCAGCTTTCCCAGGAGTTTGAGAGAACCACGGCTGTGGGACTAACCAGTCACTTGCATTTAATAAGACTTTGAAATAAACCATATACTACTTTCAGATGCTATTATTTTGTGCTGTATTTTGATTTTATGAGGAAATGAATTAAAATGACAGCACTGGATGATATGTCTTCTGCAAAAACATGTTTCTTTTGAAAAGACAAAAAAGAAGTGAGAAGGGTGTCTTGGAGAAACAGGCAAGTTCAGAGGACTCACAACATTGCAAAGTTACAGAGGCACAGAGTGGTTCGATGGTTTAATAGATAGGTTTGCAAGTCAGTGTGCTATTTACAACCAGTAATAACATACAATCAATGTGGCTATCTGCAACAGTGATAAGAGAAGATCCCTGAGTGAGGTTAGTTTGATTATCCTGGAGTTTGGTTCTGTTGAGTTGTTGCAAAATAAACATTCAGACATTACACATCTGCTAATGAGTTAATTGAGGATGCTTTGTGTGAGAGATCCAGCCAGAGGTCAAACAGCTGCCCTGTTCTGTCAACTCTCATTCTGGGAGATGCCACCCTCATTGGAATGTAAATTTGCTCTCATGCAAAATTATCCACTGCTGTGGAAGCCCAGAGAAGTTGCCATTAGAATCCAAGTCATTTGGTGAAATGCACAGGCCATAATACAGTACTTGCATTCAGTCTGAGGTTTATCTCATTTTATCCTCCTGTGAGCAGAATATTGTTACTGTTATTTCAGCAAATGTCACACTAGGGTGCTTGTAGGTCTCTAATACTGAATTTATCATTCTTTCCTTAAGTCACTCAGGTTTTTTGATACATAGACTTGCTTGTGTGCTGGTGTCTTCCTGTGCTTTGTATTGCAGAGGCAGCTGTATTTTACTGGTTTCTGCATTATGTGGGCACTTGTGGCTCGTCAGAATGGGCTTTTAATATTCTAAAATAAATACAGCTTTATGGAAGACCAATTATTTAGGTTTGGGACCAGGAGGAGGATTGCTGGCATGCCCCCGATTACATAAATTGCCCTTGTAATTAACAATAGCAACATTTGAAAAAAGTACACACAAATAGCTCAAAGGACCAGAACCATAGAAGTCAAATGTATTTGTTTGCAGGTCTCTGGTCCAGTCTTGTGGCATCACCGGTTCCAGTATCCCAACAAAGTTGGAAAAGATCTTTGTCTAAAACCCCAGAGAGACACTATCCGTTAGCACAAATAACCATGGACTTGATGAGCTCTAATGGTCTGACTCAGTAAAAGGCAGTCTCCTTTATCTTCTATTTCACATTTAGGACTGCAGTGGCTCAAGTGTTTTAAAATGCTGAACTCGCTGACTGGAAGGTCGGAGTTCGAATTATGCTAAATTAGGAGTTCAAATTAGGCTAAATTATGTTGTAACAGCAGATGATAGAGGCAGCATAGGTGGGCAACAAATAGCTACCTAAGGGAGAAATTGCCAGTACCCTAGGCATATTACTGTGGAGATCTTTTACAGACATGCTAACACATGTCCTGCTCCAAATTCAAATTCTTAGATGAAGATTTGAGGCATGAATTGAGGAATAACCATGACTGTGGATATTTCCTTGGATTTGAAGTCATGGTTTTTATGCCCTTTTGCAGCACTTGACAAGAAGATGTTGGCAGCTGCTCTTTTATCCTGTTATAGGGCTGATCAGTGCTTTGCAGGCAGCTCATGTACTCTTGAAAAGGTATTTTTGCAAAGCCAGGGGCTTTGTTGCATCCAGCTGTGAGGAATCTAAGCCTTAGCTGGTGGTTATCACACAGCCCTCAGGTATTCAGCTGTGGGATGACATAATATCTGGAGTGCCATTTAAAGCAGAAAGACTGTATCAAATTGCATGTTTTAGGCATTAGTTATATATAAACCAGGGAATTTTCATCCCCATGAGAAATCTGAGTTTAAAAAGACACTCAGTGCTGGTAGAAAGAGCTATGGCTAGATTTTAGAACCAGCAGGTTGCTTATTGAGGCCAGAGAAACCTTTTGAGTTGATTTTAATTGGTCACAGGTGAAAAAGTGAATAGCTCACATTTGTATATGTATTTATATTCATACCTCAAATCTGATTTCTGCAATAAAGATGGATCCAAATCAAAGAAATCAAACTAGATTTATTTGAATACCCAAATCATAAGAATAAGTATTCTTATGATTCTTATGATAGTCTTATGGTTTTCTTCCATTTTAAGAGGGAAATTCCATTGTGATACAAATAAAATCAGAATATATGAATAAATAACACTGTCATCAGAAGCCAAATATATCTACCAACCAACAACAACAACCCAAACAACCCACAAAATGCTTGCTAGAAAAGTCAAAGCATATGGAAGGGAAATATGGTACATTTCTCTGGAGATCAGAATGTAAAAACAAAAACACTGCTTTGATGCTAGCTAATTTGGTTTCTTGAGCTTGGTCATCTAGGAGCCATACTTTTAATTCTGGTAAGAAGTCATAAGCTATGAGCAACCTAGAGAACATAATAAAAAGTAGATACATTACCCTGCCAACAAGAGTCCACATAGTCAAAGCAATGGCATTCCCAGTAGTAATGTATGGTTGTGAGAGCTGGACCATAAGGAAAGATGAGCACAGAAGAATAGACAGCTTTGAACTGTGATGCTGAAGAAGACTCTTGAGAGTCCCCTGGACAGCAAAGAGATCAAATAAGTCAATCCTGAAGGAAATGAACCCTGACTGCTTCTTGGAAGGACAAATACTAAAGATGAAGCTAAAGTACTTTGGACACCAAATGAGAAGAGAGGACTCACTTGAGAAGGCCTTGATGCTGGGAAAGACTGAAGGCAAAAGGAGAAGGGGGTAGAAGAGGATGAGGTGGCTAGATAGCATTGTTGATGCAATGGGCTTCTAGCTGAGCGGATGGTGTGAAGAGGGGTGCCTAGTGTGCAGTGGTCCATGGGATCACAAAAGGTAGACTCAACTATGTGACTGAGCAACAACAACAAAAGAAGTCTCAGAGATTACATCTGTGTTTGGTACCAGTCATTTTGTCTATCCATCCTCTCTCCTCAGATGTTTATATGACATAATTTAACAACTCAAGAGAAAAAAGTAATACATGTGACTTGAATGAAGAGAACTTCCTCAGCTATCACTTGCTGTCCATAACTTTTGCTAGCACCTCTGAAGAAGCGTGATCTCCATGCATTGGTTATATGTGCTCTCAACTCATTTGTGGAGAGGGTTCTGAAGGAATTCCATCATGTCTATCACTGGAAATAATAACTTTGTTTTAAAATACAAAATAATAATAATAATCAAGGAAGATCTCTAGATGACAAGATTTCTTCAGAACTAGCAATGGAAGTATAATATGTTGATCTTAGTCTCAAATGCCTCTGAGGACAGAGGTGCCTGGAGGGTGTTGGTCCATAGGATTGCGAAGGGTCAAAATCAACTGTGTGACTGAAGAACAACAACAAAAATTATACCACTGATATCAAGAGAGAAACTTTGTCAGGAATCAAATTTACTCATGAGTAGGACTTCTTGCCCACAGTTGGTTGGTTCTGAGCTGGTGACCTCCTAGCTAAGCAACCTAGGATATTAGATTAATGTAGATAAGGTAGTGCCAAGCCAAATAAACACTCCAGTCATCTT
Source organism: Furcifer pardalis (assembly GCA_030440675.1). NCBI lineage: Eukaryota > Metazoa > Chordata > Lepidosauria > Squamata > Chamaeleonidae > Furcifer > Furcifer pardalis. Next base: position 32,510,811 of record CP126894.1, on the reverse strand, counting down.
TGGGTAATTTAAAAGTATATTGTAATCAGAGTACGTTACAGAAGAAATCCTGCCAATCTAGCAGTTCAGAAGCAAGAAATTGCAAGTAGATAAATAGGGACCACTTAGGTGGGAAGGTAACAGTGTTCCATGCACTCCAGTGTCTAGTCATGCCTGTCACATGACCACGGAAATGTCTGCAGAAGCAGACAATACTGGCTCTTTGGCTTTGAAACAGAGATGAGCACTGACTCCTAGAGTCAAATACGACTGGGTTTCAAGCATGGGAAACCTTTACCTTTACAGAAGAAAGTTTATCAAAAGTTCAGAAAGCACATCATAGCAAAGAGTTTTTCTACTTGGGCAAGCCAAGGGCCCCCTCTTCTGGATTTTAAGATCCTACATGTTGTCTAATTTCACAGTTCACCCTCAGCATGAAGTATCAGATCAAGAGAATGTCTTGGCCCCACCATCTGGGTTTTATCTCCATACAAGTGCTCCACCTCCTTTACATTCCCCTAAAGGAATCCAGCCAATGATCATACAATATGGCATGTCCATCACACATTAGGATTCATTTCTTCCAACCCATGAGGCCAACATGTTTACACATTCCAATCCTTCTAAGGTATGTGCTAAAGGTTCTCCCACACATGGAAATCTCCTTCTTAGATGAGGCTGAACCCAGGGCACAAATCCTGCCCTGACAAACTTTGCTCACAATTGGTGAGGTTTGGCATATATGCTGGTGGCAAATGAAAATGAGTTATGCTATTTCTACAATGAGTAACTACGTGTGCATGTTTGTTTCTGTGACTCATTTATGAACTCATAGTTATTTCATCAGTCATTTGTTAGCTGTTTCCTACCATCTCCATTTGACCCACCTTCTGATGTTAAAACCAAACTGGACTCTAGTTAATGCAATCTGTCCATAAACATAGTGTGTTTTCAAAATAACCATGTTATTAGCTACCAAGTGTTAACATGTAAAAGTACTGATTAGTTTTTCTCTTTCATCAAACCCTGTTATGACTTTCTCAAATGTATTATGTAATACAAAAGCCAGTCTTGAAATATGAGTCCAGATGTTGACAATTCTTTCCTTTGCAAATCATACCTTAGTAAAACCTTCTGTTAATGAAGATTAATGTTACAGTGGTGCTATGTCATCCCCCCTTCCTCTTCATCTCTGACTTTTCATCTGTGCTGGATGCAACCACTTGAATTTTGTGAAAATGTGAAACAGGCTTTTTTTTGTGTTGGAACCTCCTGCATTACAATTTTTAAAATTCTCAAGCAATTGTTCCATAGAGATGATATTATTCTTGGCTTAAATGGTCAGGGAGAATGGTCAGTTTGTTGACTCTACAGGCAGACATTCTAACTTAATGAACTATACATAGTACTATCAAAACAAAACATAAATTAAGATTTTTGAGCACTGGGGAGGTGTATCTCAACTGTACTGCCTTTTCTCATTTGTGAGGTAATACAGTGGTACCTCAAATTACAAATTTAATGTGTTCCTCAGGTCATTTTATATTACAAAAAATTCATAGCCTGAAACATGGTTTCCCATAGGGATGCATTAAAAAGTGTTCCAATTTTTTTTAACTGAACAAATTCAGAAATGTAACTCAAAACATTATTTTCAATGGATTTTCATTTGTATCACAAACATTTTGTAACATGAGGTGTTTGTAACTTGAGGTACCACAGGAAGTGTAGCTCTATATCTCTCTGCCTGAAATAAATCTCTATTGAATGGGTCTTATTCCAAGGTAAGTGTGCATAGGCTCAAAAGTTAAACGAATGAAGTTGGTGTGGCAAAATGTAGCAACTATCATTTGATATTCCAGCATTAGCTCTTCATGGTGGTATTCTCTGCAAATAATGTGCTAGAAATGAAAATATATTTCTTACCCACAATATAGTGCAGCTCAGGAACGAATGTTTTAACAGATGTCTTTTTCCAGTGATGGAAATGAATGCCTTAGAACTCTTTATGGTATTCTGGAGGATTTTATAAGATAGTTGCTTGCTCACTCCCATTATTGCTAATTCGTTTGCCTAATGTAGGGGAAATCTAAAAACAAAAACTGATCCCTGTCAAATCAATGGTTTACGAGTAGAAACATGGACAGGATAAGAACACAGAAAACTGCCTTAGACTGAGTCAGATCACTGCTCCAGCTTGTTATTGTATTTCTATTGAATTCATGTGCAGCACATCATTGAGAACACATGAGCATAGAAGAAATGAATATTTTAACAAAACATCCTCATAAAAATTTAATCCCATTGTAAGACCCCCTTTTGTTATAGTGTGTTCTTCCTTTTTTGGGTATAGGTCAGTTGAAGGGACAGGAAGACTTATTGTGCATTTTCTTTGATTCCATTACTTGAAGAAATAGAGATATGCTTTCATTTTTCAAAATTGATGGATCTCACCTATTTGGTCTGGTAGACTGCTATAGCTCAACATTCTCATCATAATTATGATCTTTGTACTGTCCTTTGATTCAAACTATGAAACAACAACAAAGATTTTTGTAGCAACATAAAATCTAGTAATTTTTATTTGACATAAGCTTTATGGAGTATACCCTGTGACACTATTGTGCATCCAATGAAGTGGTCTCAGAACCACCAAACCTTATGCCAACCCAACATTATTATTTTTTTAAGGTGCCTCAAGATTGTGTAATTTTTACTTCAGAAGACTGGCATGGCTACCTATGTTGCAATAAGGAATTAGAAACTCAAGTCACATTTCTTCAAAACCATTTTTATTGATTTATGAGCTGCTTTTCAAGGGAAAACAAAAGAAAATTAAAAACCTATCAAAGTAGCATTCAGTGACATACTGAATTACTATAAAAGCAAATGAAAAAGTGTCAAGCAAGAAGAGCAATAGAAAAAGCAAAATGTCCAAAATGATAGGGAGTAATAACACAAACAATGAGAACAATTGCAACAACAACAAACCAAAGGTGGATATGGGTTATGTTAGTCCAAACGGAAGGCCTCCTGAAATAAAATAGTCTTCAGTAGTTTCTAGAATATTTATTTATTTATTACATTTTTATACCACCAATCTGGGATATTTCCCATTCTGGGTGGTGTACAAACAAATAATATCAACATAGTAAAACAAACAACAAAATAAGATAAAAAGCAAAACATTGAAACAGGAAAAGTTACACACACTTTCAAAGAGATCTGTGATGTCGCAACTGAGAAGATTTCAGTGTGTTTCACAGATATCAAGTGTGTTTCAAAAGGTAGCGAACTGTTGAGCTACATTTCCTGAAATGGTAGAATCATAAAGGAGCTAAGAGGTCTATAGTTTTCCTGCACTAAGCCTCCATACAATGGAATTTCCATTGAGAGAGAGAAAAAATTCTTTTTTAAATTGTGGTACAAAACAGTTTGATATCCTGCCATCCAACCATTTAGAGCAGGGGTGGCCAAACCTACAGCCTGTGGGCAGGCCCTGGTCCACGGTGCCAAATAATCTGGCCTGTGCAGCCCTCACTGCTCTCAGAAGCAGAAGTTAAATGTCTCTGTGAATGCGTAAAATGCTGCCATACATGCAGCTGTGGCTGTAGTAAATGCATTTACAACAGCCGCAGGTGCGTTTATGGCAGCGTTTTGCACATGTGCAGGCACGTTTAACTTCTGCTTCTGGTGGGAGGAACCACATGACCAGCCTGCTGAACCACGTGACCGGCCCATGGCACAAAGTAGTTTGGGAACCCCTGATTTAGAGTTTTAAGGACAGAAATAGCAGGGCTTTGACTTTGCTTTGTAAACATATTAAAATTCAATGGAAAACAAAAAAATATGGGGTTCTGAAATGTGAACAGCAAGAACTTCCTTCCCCTGGCAAAAGCCTTCTGCAGTGGCTGCACTTTTCAGAAGCATATATGCAAATGACATATTGTAGCATGATAACTGAAGAATGCCAGATGCTGGCCAGGTCTTTCTTCTTTGAAAAAACAGGCAGAGCTGACACATGGGTTAGAGCTGAGCAAACTGGCTCTCAGCACTATGTACTACCTGTTCGATTTGAGAGCAAAGCTGGATTCAGAGCATAAGAAGGTGGATAAACCAATTTCATCCTTGTATTCCTGCTAGTGTCAGAAACAGGGGTCTTCCAGATCATAATGGCTCACACTAGCAGGAGGGCATATAAGGAGTCTTCTTCCACCATTGTTGTCTGTCCTAGCAGATGTTGGAGAAAGCATAATTCCATCCATGAGATTTGTTTGTCTTGTATTCCGGTCATCCATGTTCCTTTGCCATTTTTAAAGATGAGAAAGACACCACCTGCACCTGCATTTTTTCAGATTGGATCTGCAGACCCTAAAGGCAACAGTCACCAATTGTTGCTTTTGTTCCTTTTCATTCAAGATGATAAATACTTTGTATTTTAACCATGTTTTGGCATTTCTTAAGGAATATAGAAACTCATAGGTGAGAAAAAAACATGCCATCATTTGCTATCTCATTGACAAATATTGGTCGACCAACTCATGTTTCTTCTGGTGTTATTCTCTCACCCTCTCAAACTGTCTGTGTTATGTTGTCTACTGCTTTAATTTGATGCTATTTGGGTGATGAAGGACTGAGGTCATAAGTCTTGCATCTCTCCTGTGTGTTCTTTATGTTGTCTTTGGTGGTTTCACACTCTCTTGTTTCTTAAATGTGTGAAAAGGCTGTGTTGGTTAGTAGTTTTTGTTTGTTTATTTGTATATTTCAGTGATGTTACCCTGTTTTTAATCTGCCATTTTACTAACCTCTGGTTTGTTGTTTTCGCTTTTTCCGTTCTTTTGCTAACAAAGTTGAGTTGACCAAAGCTGATCTGCAAGGTAGAGAAGGTTTTTTTTCCATTGCCAGTTTGGACTGAAAGATGCCTTTTAATGTAACCTTTGGTGCCTCTACATTTATCTCTCTCTCTTCTTTCCTTTTTTTTATTTTTTTGGATGCAGTCACATCTCTAAGCAAAATGGGTATGAATTTTCTACAATTTGCTAGTCTTGGGGGGGGGGGATGGTTTTTGGAAGGAATGTGTATGCATGGTTTCAGAGAAGCTTAAGAGGTTTGACTGTATCTTACCCCAAGAGTATCCAGAACTGCATGGCTTGATTTCCTGAAAAAAAGTGTTAAACAATATCATAAAGATGGCACTGAACATCTGGATGTTACAATGAAGGTTGGGATTCGGCCTTTTGAAGTCTGAAAGTTTTGCAGTCTAATGTTATACAGACACACTTGCATAAATGATCATTAACATTTATAGGCCCTACTTCCAAGTGTTTATATGATTGAAGCCATATTTTATTGATGGAGAAGATGAGGCCCATATAAATATGAAAACAATATGGGGAAATTACAACAGTCTCTGCAGATTTCAATAAACAGAAGAGAAATTGATGCATTACATTCTCACCCTCCCCACAACAAAATGACTTTCTGTAATTCCTTTTTATAACCTATTTTAAATAAATTTAGGTTAGAGCAAACTTAGAGCAAACACATGATTAAGGTTTGTGTAGTTGAAAAGCCCTGTGGATTTCACTGGGTCTGTTCTAAGTGTGACTAAATTTGAACCCAACCCATGCCACTTTGCATCACTTCCCTATTGTGATTCATTGTCTCATTTGGTAGGTTGTAGTTTTGGTTTTATTCAGTGAGTTTGGATTTTGAACTGCTGAAAAATCGATGAATCATTCCCTTCTACTTTGTCCTTTAGACAAGAACACCAGGGGCGTAGCTACCGCCGTATCTGCCGTATCAATTATACGGGGGCCCCGGGCCACAGGGGCCCCCAACGTGCGTAAGCAAAACAAATCTTTACCCTTCCTAAGGGCCCCCAAACAAATTTTTATACGGGGCCCCGCCAAGGCATGCTATGCTTCTGAAGAACACCATAGGTGGTCACTGATGAAATGCTGTGCCTAGCCCTTTAAATAATTACTTAGTGGTAGCCAAAGCATCAGTTCTTATTGCTTATTGAGGAAGGGAGCTGCTAATACTGACTACTGCAAAGAAATTAGAGGAGAGCATCATATGCTGTAGGAAACATGTCCTGAGAAAGGCAAATACATGTATAGGTTTACAAAAATCCAAAAGAAATGGAAGATGTATTTCAAAACAATAGTTTATAAGAGAAGACAAGAGTTACTGTTTAAAGGTTTAAGTACTTATAGAATGAACTTTTTTGTATTTGCTGTAGCAGAGAAAATAAACACAGCTGAAAATGTAGGTTCTTTCCATAAAGTGGAGTCTGAAAAAAGAGAGAAATTTGACAATAAAGAAAGTGAGAGTGACAGGCATTTCATGCTTTCTCAAAGCTCAAGTTACAACAGTCTTAGTTGTCAGGTATACTTTAAATAAATCATATTTACAACATTAAGATACATTCTCAGAGCAGAGCCACATGAAGACTGCCATGGGCAAAGGTCCTTGTGCATTTTGCTGCATTTAATGAAACCTATAGACATAATTTTCCTGCCAACCTAGCAGTTCGAAAGCAAGAAATTGCAAGTAGATACATAGGTACCACTTTGGTGGGAAGGTAAACAACATTCTGTGCACTCTGGTGTCTAGTCATGCCTGCCACATGTCCATGGAAATGTTTGTGGACACAGCACTAGCTCTTTGGTTGTAAACAGAGATGAGCACTGAACCCTAGAGTCGGATATAACTGGCTTTCGAGCAAGGGTGACCTTTACCTTATATGCATAGTTTACATGCTAGCATATTTGATTTCATCAGATACAGTATATGGTTCAACTCTCTCCATGCACCTTTTAAAAATCACTGCACTCTAATATTTACTACTATGATTCTAGACAAATACTGTATATTTAAATTATTTTTTCAATAAAGCTTATTTTACCAAGAATGGGAGAGAGCATATTAATAACATGAATAGTAGGAAGAAAACTCAAAGCTACCAAGGATGAAAGGGATAAAACTTGTGTGATAAAATAATGCCTATGTCAACCATGAAGCAATGTAATAATCACTTGAATTAGAAAACATTTTTAATAAAGATATCTGGGGGACAGAGATGATGGAAAGAGAAAAAAGTCTCTTTGATCGATGAGCAGTTCTTGCTTACCTATCTGGGATGCTGAGAGAGCTCATGATCTGAGGCAGGTAAGCATTGGGATAGAAAGAATAATCATTAAATTCCTCATTCTGGTTGCTTAAGGCAGTTTTAGCAGTCTGAGATACCTTGGTAAAGAATTATAAAGCCCTGCAAGATTCCTCACCCCTAGTCAAGACCAAGACCAAGACCAAGACCAAACACCTCAAAAGTCCCTGTGATTTGTATTAAATGTCTCTAAAATTATTTCCCCATTAAAAAGTGAACTGAGCAGGCATATATATCAAGCATGAAAAACTGACCAATTGTTAAGATGCTGGCAATCCATCTAGTCCTTCAGATTCTGAAAGAAAGCAACAATCATTCTACTTTTGAGCTATTCACAAAATCAGTCCAATCACATGAATTGTGTGATTTTGTGCAAAAATGTCAAAGTTTTTGGCTAATGTTGTAATTCTATCAAAACTGTCAAAAACTTCCTTGCCTTCCTAATGAGCAAAGAGAAATATATTGCAATTGCACACCCTTGTATGTGTGGATAAGAGAAGTGACGATTTGCGTAGATAGGTGTAATACTACATACTAGCTATAGTTTGTTTTTGCATTGATACATGGCCCGTATTTGAAATGGGAAGAATGTCTACTGCTAGGTTCTTCTTCTTTGCTTTCTCTTTTACTCCCGTGAGTGTCTAACTTGGGCAAACCTTTGCCTGAAGACATCTGGCAAAATTACCCTATTGTCAAGACCACTGGTTCCTCTGAGGGCTAGCAATGATGTTAATACAAGTTGGCAAAGATCTTCAAGAATCCTAATCATTTACAGCATCGAGGGAGGGGGACACAAGTGCCAATCAGTGTCATGCAGAGCCACCTTAATTTCAGGAAACCAACCTTTGCTATTAGGTTTGGATATCCTTATCCACATGGAAAATTCAAATTGCCTCAAGATATGAGGGGTTGTTTTCTGTGCTGGTGTGACCTCAGCCGTGGGGAGGTCTGGTGGAGAAGGACTTGCCACTATACCTTTCTAACACTCCACATTCTAGTTGTTTTTCTTCTTCCTCCTCCCCCCTTTCCCCTCTTCTTGTTTCCACTTCTTGACAAATGTTGTCCCTCTCTTTGTTTTCTTACACAAATAACTCCCCTTTCCTTGTACTTACCCTGCAATCAGATCCAGACATATTCCCTTTTATGCAGTTCATTTTCTGTCTGGTGGTCATTCCACCTTACTCCTCCTGGTGCAGGCTCACCTCCGGGAAGGCCTTTAGAGCATGGGGAGGGGAGAGGGAGTGGAGAAGAGCGGGTATGCGTCCTTATGTTGAATATGTGGAAACTGCAGCTCCCCACGAGGGACGAACTGCATACTAGACCAGACCTTGGAAACGTTAATTATTCAGATTTAGGTTTTAGAATATCCCAGTCAGAACAAGATCTACACTATTATAATTATTTTTAAGAAGCAACACCTTCCTCTGGAAGTGGTGGGAGGGCCCTCTGGCCTGTATGTGCCTCTACACAGCTTCATTGCAGCACCAGGCCCCTCCGACTTCCCCACCTCATGAGTCCTTCAAAAAATGAGACACCAAAAAGGTAAATTGTGCTCCCAGAAGTCTTGAGGGGATAGAGTTTTGCCCTCTGAATGTGATTTCACTCCCCATGTGTATGTTTTCATCCAGAAAATTCAAAACGTTCATAGAAGGGCAAAATGTCTTCTTGCATCTCATGATAAGGGTTTTTTTTTCTTTGTGGAAATGTGCTCATAAGTATAACTAGAGATTAGGATGCTGTTTTTGGCTGTCAACCCCACTGAAGTCATTGGGATATTATTCCCAGAAAATATTACATTTCTGTGTTTTAACTCTATTGCTTCCATTAGACATAGGTATGCCTAGCTTTGCAGAGAACAGTGTTATTCCTAACATCATACATCTCAAACTCAAATATATAATCTGAGATAGATTTAGAAAATAAAGGTGGGAGCTGTGCCAGGGAAAAAACAACAGGGAAAAAACAGAAAAGAAAAGAAGAAAGAGCTTTCTTGTCAAACTGCCGTTTTTCAACCTTCCAGCTTTCTGGTCCTGCCTTTTTCTGAAGTTACTAGACCTAATGGTCACAAGAATAGTGTCACAACTTTCACTTTTTGTTTTCAATTCACAGCCATTGTTTATGGTTGCTGAGTTTCTTTAGTCCTCAGTGCCAATTTAGATGAAGGGTGAAAGGGAAATGTGCAAGAGTTTTCCCTTTCTTTTTTGTTTAATGATTGATTTACATACTCACACCTGCATAGGTTTTCTTCCTTTTTTAATCTCAAGTATGTTATTTGATTCTCAGGTTCTCCTTCTGACCACAGTCCTACTGTCACTCGCAACTCACTTTGCCAAGAGATAGATTTAGTGCCCACAAATGGATCAGAATACTTCAGAGAACTTAGGATGACACTAGGCAATATACTTAGTCCATGTTTAGAAGCCTTCAAATGGTGAAAGATGTCTATTAGTTTACTTCATGTATTAGTATTTAGCCACACTTGTTTTCTGATTTGCCACTGGAAGGTAAACATAGGTTTATTTTATAAGTCTGGCTGCTGAAGCGTTCATCTCTGAGGAAGTGCCATTGCTGGAGGAAAAAGGGTCTTAATCACAAAGAATATATGCTGACTTTTATATCTAGTTTCATTCTTAAAATATTGGAAAGGTAATTCTTTAAAATAGTAGTGGCACCCACAAGAGGAAGCCCAAACACAGAATGAATGTAGTCCAGTGCTTAGATTTGAAACTTTACTCACAGTGGAATTACACTCGTTTGAATGACTACATGGTTGAGGGATGATAACAGCAGGAAGTGAGAGTAGTTAATTCTCCATTGTCCCTGTCTTGGTTATAATTTTGTCACCAATATCCTCCCTCACTTTTTTTTGTTGTGGGAGATTTTCTTAAAATATGTATTGCCTAAACATTTTGGTGTTCTTTCTTTGGACACCCAGTTGTTACTGTTTTGCCATGATTTTTTCTCCTGATCAGGGCAGCAGCCTCATCCCTGATTACACTCTATCAGGGATCTCATATCAGGTGACATCATACTGTTAAGCAGCTAGATATGACAATGCAATGATAGCAAGATGGGTGGGAGAAATAGCACTAGAGTGAAATGCAGAGAACACTTTCCAGATTTGGTTGTGTTTGTGATGCTAGACAATCACTCGACAGAATAGCAACAACTTGGGCTATGTGCAGGTGTTATTGAGAGAAACAAAGCCAAATAACAAAAAGTGTAAGGATGTTTAAATGTCTTCATTCTATTTCAATAACTATCTTTTTGAGAGCCATATACGGAGTAAAGTATTGGAAGAGTACCCAAAAGCCTTGGGCTCAAGTCTCTATTCAACCATGGACTTTCACTGGGGAAAGGCAATGGTGAATCACAAATTCCTTGCACACCTTGAAGTCCTGTTAAGAGTTGCCAGCTGTTGGAATACTACATCATGACAACATAGATATAGTTAGGTACAAGTGTGGCTCAAAGTTATGGCCATCCTCCTCCTGCAGAGCTCCACCATCCATATGATGATGATGTCACCAGCAGGGACAGATTGCTTCTCCAAGAGTTCCATTTTCAATTTCAGAGTGCATGTGACTTGCATGCAATGAGATGACAATTGAAGCAAGAGTTCTTTAATGAGCAACACTCTTCCACTATTGGTGACATCAGTCACACTGAGATGGTGGTGCTCTTCAAGAGGATATTAGTCATACCAATAGCTGTAGATGGGAGAAAGAGAGAAGGAAGTTATAGGACCGTGGTGGTGAACCTATGGCACAGGTGCCAGAGGGGGCACTCAGAGCCCTCTTTGTTGGCACACACACTGAGAATTCTCCCTGCCCCTCTGTCCAGCAGCCCAATGGGAGCACTGTCCCTCTGTTTGGACACTTGGTCTCTAAAAGGTTTGCCATCACTGTTTATAGGCCAATCCAAGATTGCCTATGTCACCAGAACAGATTGTAATCCATTCCTTAGATTGGAAAACCCACTTTTTAACATAGCCTTTGTCATTAAAATCACACCAGGCCACAGCTAACATAGAGAGCTTCTGTTTCTATCAAGCAGCATATGCTTTTGTAGTCATGTTAGTCATGGGTCACACTTGAGCCGTGCAGAAAATATGGTTTTATACTGTCATTTATTTTTCTTTGTGTGGCTGCAAAACAGTTCCAAGACCTTGAAGAATAATCCTTTAAAGAAATTCTGCTCACGGAGAGAGAAATTGATGTGGTGGGCTGATATAATAACAACCAAATACTCTTTCCATAAATTAAGACACATCAACAGAGTGTTCTGAAATTTCTTTCAGGGATAACCCTCTTTGTACAGCAAAATATGAAGATTTTAAAGTCTTTAAAGCATGGACAAGATCTGGCGAAACATCACCACTAGAAGCATTAATAAAAACAGAGCTTCTAACACTGCTTGGAGAAAGATGATATTGAAAACCATTTCTCTGTCCCAGTGCACATAAATAATGTATGCATCTTGTTTGCTTTCACCCTCAACTGTTATCACTTAATGTGGGTGAAAACAGCCTCGTTTGGCAACTAAAGCTCTAGTGGTTTTCCCTTGCCTTCGAGCCTGTAATCCTAATGCCTTGTGACATCCTTCTTGCTGTGGCCAAGTTTCCAGAGCCACAAATGGGAATTAAGATACCAGTAAGGATCAGGGGCTTCAGCAGCCAAAAATGTCTGGGGGTGATTCTACCCTCCCCATTATTAGTTGATCCACATTCAACTTTCCCTCTGTTCACAGAAACACAGAGTTCAGTCTTCTAGGCTCTCAAATGCTCTGCATCGGATACAGTCATAAAATAAACTCAAGTTGTAGATGGTGATGCTCATCCTTAACAGTGAAGGAGAAAAACATTCCTTTTCTTGGCAAATCCCTGAGGATACCACCAATTCATTACAGTATATGTAAATTTCACTGTTGTTTGGACTAGGTCAAAACTATTTCTTGCTCTTGGCAATATTTGTGCATCTGCATTAAAGGATGTAGAGCTGAACTAGAAAATTAAACAATAATATGAATAAAAATGATATTCTGTGATTAGTGCAACAAAAACTGTGGCTCCTATTTGCATTAAAAAAAATCTTCACCCAACCAAAATATTACTGGGACAGTATATCCCATTTGTTTCTTTTTCAACACTGCAGTTTCCACAGTCCTCAGGTATGCAGATGTTTTATAGAAGCCAACCACCATACATAGCTAAAGATCTTACACATTTGACAAACAAAAGACTTCTAGAGGTGGAAGAGAGGTAGGGACACAAGAACAAAGAGAGAGAGGAGGATGAGGATATGGGCTTTCACCAAATCTTTCAGTGGTAAGCACAACAGTCTTTTGCTGAGCTGGGCACATATTGTGTAGATGGACTTTCATCTCCTTTCTTACTTTTCAAGATCCAGTGCAGAAATGCCTAGAGGACTCTTAACTATTCCCTAAACTATTCCAGTCATTGTTAAAAGGAAGCACAGAAGGGTAAATAACAGATACCTTAGAACAGAGGTTCACAATCTACAGCCCACAGGCCGGACCCAGCTCCCAATGCCGTTCCAACTGGCCCATGGCAACGACCCCTGAAGAGGATGTACCCACGCATGCGCAAACATACCTGCCACCATTTTGTCTGGCCCATGGCATGGTCTAAGGGGCAGTTGCTTGGCCCATGGCATGGTAAGGTTGAGAATCCCTACCTTTGAAGATCAGAGTGTAGTGGATCGTGACACTTTGGGGAGCAAGTTTCTGTTACTAAAAACACTTCTTCTGAGCCTGCCTAAGAGGGAATATGCAATCTGTCATGCCTTCTTTCTGCTGTGTGCCACAGTCTTCCGTTTGTTGTTGAGTGTGCAATTCTCCATATCTTCTGTGTCCCAAAGTACTGTTGCATGTCCATGAAATGGAAAAGTATGTTGTTGTTTTTTTGTTTTTGCCTTTCTTTGGTGCATGACGACGACAGATGATACTCAGTTATTATGATTTGTTTCCAATGACCACTTCTTATTTCTGTACTCCCCATCTCAGGACCAAGTACTACCTGCCAAGAAGACTCCTGTGCCAACCAAGGCATCTGCATTCAGCAATGGGAAGGCTTTACTTGTGACTGTTCCATGACATCATACTCTGGAAATCAGTGCAATGACCGTGAGTACTAGCTTTTCCTAAATGAAGAGTTGTGCATGAAACTGGAGTCTTTTGGTGTATGGTTTGGTAGTTTAATATTAGGCACAAATGCAAATCTCAGAGTTGGCTCATCAGCCTCCTAGAAAACTAGCTCTAAAAGCTAGAATATTTGAAGAAAAAACAGGATGATTATTTTTCCTTTGATCTGATATGAAAGTGCTTGAGTGCATTCTGTTTTCATATTTAAAGACAAATGAAAAGGGATTTATTGATGTTCTTTTTATAGCAACCAGATGGAACGGCATGTGCTAGACAATAATCAGAGCTTTGCTTAATGAAGTACATTCATTTCTTACAGCCTTCCAGGCACAGTGTCCAGTTCTTTGGAATATGCATGCAAACACTGGAAAGTTATCAAATTGCACTCTGGAATTCTTTTGGCTGTATGAATGATGATAAGACAATAGCAGTTTTCTGTATATGATGCAAGTTTGTGCTCTGTTGGTAAACTTTTGGCCAATTCACATGTGAATTCTTGAGTTTTAAAAGGGCAGTTTCTTGCTATTTTTGTGTTTTTAAAGCAGAACAGAAATCTTTAGAACAATCATAGCTTTGTATTGACTTCTTCTTCATTAATGAGCATAGGCAATGTAAAATATACACAATATTGCCAGAAAAGTGATAGAACATTCTTTTTTTTTTTGAGCAATTATGTTGCAAAGCAACAAAGTAGAAGGGTGGAGAGGGCAGCAAAAAGTGTTATAAGGAAACCGTAGACAGGCAGGAAGCTGCAGAATTCAATATAAGTGGTAGTCTCAATTTGAAGTACACCTGTTACCTTGATTTCTGGATGTTAACACTTATTTAAATTCTATAGATTCAAAGGGACTACATCACTTGAGACTAGCATCTGGATTTCGACATGAATCTGTCCTGTGCAATCATTTCCCCAATTATTATAGTAGCAAGACTTACATTGGAAAGTCACGGAAAAGCTTTTCAGAAGTCGGGGTTGCAGAGAAAAAGCAGCTGGCAGTTGGAAACGCAATGTTCTCCTTTTCTCTCTTTCTTTTTCAAGCCTCTGTAGAAGGCTATTCTTCCTCCTCTGCCACCAGCACCACACAAAATCACAGCAAGAATTTGGTTCAGAATTCGGTGTCTGGTTTCCTCATAAGGCAAACAGCTCTGTTCAAAGGGAAGGCAATAAATAACTATTCATTTTGAATAAGGGAAAAAGTCAGGTTTATTTTGGCTGTGGTTAATAACTGGCATGATGATGTTATCATGAAGAAATACCGGTATGTCTCTGTCTTTTCAGTTGGTGAAAGTTTGGTTAGGTTTGTGATAAGTTTTTCTCTTACTGTATCAAGGGAGACCAGGCTTCCAAATATAAAAAGCAGAAATATCTTCTTTAGCACAACAGAAATTAGAAAGTTAAAAATAGGAGTGTGATCTGTATACCGTATATACTTGAGTATAAGCCAAGTTTTTTTGCCCATAAAAGGGGACACAGCTTATACTCGGGTCAATGACCACGCGGATCCCAAGACCACACTGGATTGAGATGTGTCAATAATTTAATTAATTTTACCATATTTTCATGTATTTTGATTATTGAAACTCACTAGCAGCTGCTGCATTTCCCCCCATGGCTTATACTTGGGTCATTCTATTTCCCTGGGTTTTCAGGTCAAAGGTACCTTGGTTTATATTCATCTCTCTAGCACGAGAAGGAGGGCCTTCTCTGTGTCTGCTCCAGCCCTATGGAATCTCCTGCCAAGTGAGTTGCATCTCTAGAAAGAGCTGCTGCCCTTCAGAAAGGGGGTGAAGAACTGGCTGGTGGGGCATGTGTGGGGTGTGGGCCAGATGGTCAGCTTGGCCAGCTGGCTCTTTTGAATAACCCCACCTCTCTGTTGTTTTTTTAACTTGTATTTTACCTTTTTAAACTTTTAATCTTTTTAACTTTTAATTTTTTTAACTCTTATTGTAGATAATGTGTTTTTAATTGTTTTAAATTGTAAGCTGCCCTGAGTCCTTGGATAAGGACAGGGTATAAATGCAATAAAATAAAATAAAAATTCGGGTTGGATTATACTTGAGTATATATGGAATGCAACTGGCTTATGTGTGAAAATTGTTTTTTCCTGCCTATACTTTCTGGACCACGGGTGAAAAATTACATTTTGAAGGTAGTTCCCTCCTATTGTCGGAAACGGGGACATTGGGGCAGAAAGCTGACTAATAATTCTTATAATTCTTTTTTTCCCCACTTGCTGGTTTTCTGTGCACTCGATTGAGTTACTTTTGTCTGTGTTTGGGTGGTGGTGGTGATGGAGGATAAATATACAGTTACATGTATGATGGGCTGTTGGTAATTCTAAAAGCTCAAACAAAATCAATAGAGTCAGATATAAGTCAATGAGCACAAAATTACCTTGCATTTTTTTCTTTTATGCACAGATCACAGCTATGTCCTACTTAGCAAATATATCTGAGATCTGTTTAGGAATAGATGGTTTTACCATCTCTGTCTTTTTTCTCTCCCTTCTACTTACCATTTCCCAGCACACCCATCTCAATCTCCTTGTTTGGTACTTAAACCACCTGAAAATGTCTTTTTAGATGTATGCCTCTTTTGTCATTTATAGCACACTTCTTTAAAAATACCACATTTCAAGGCCAACAACAAATAGGAAATTGAACCCTGGAGTCTCTTAGTCTGCATTTAAGTGAGTACGAGGAAGAACTCAGAAGGGATGAATGATACCGTGTTCTTTCTGGTTCCTAATGAATTGGGAGCACATTGTTTCAAAGTACTGCAGCTCTGAGCAATATTGGCACTTACGAAATAAGGGAAGCTTTAAAGACTGTTTCTGAGCCAATTATTAGTGATACCTTAACCTTCTGAAAATAATGAGCAGAAGGTTTTGTGCATAATTCAGAGTAGATTGATGAGAATGAAGAAGGCTCTTGGGGCTGCTTCCAGTATTTACACTGTACATTGTAAGATGTATGTCTTGCTCATAAACATCATGTCCAAAAGGCTGCAGGCATGCCCATTTTACAGAAAAATGCTGGAAACGGTAAAGAAAATGTTGGGGGAAAAAATCTCTGTCAGTCATTGAAGATTCTGGCAGTAGCCTTTCTGATAGCATATTTTGAACAAAGATTCATATCTTTAAATAGTAATGTCAAAAGTGGTCCTCATGTGGAAAAGCAGATTTGGCATGCTACCAGTTGTATTACTGTATTTTTCCTCAAAGAAGATTTTAAAAAATAATTGTGGTGGGTAAGAAAGGTAAGTAAGTCCATGTGGTTCACTCCAAATCTATCCGGACCAGACTGACAAAAGGTATGTCTAGCATTCAGGATTTTTTTTTACAACTCTTGCTTAGGGTTGGACTAGGACACATGTTACCAACCTGTGAGTTGCAAGCACCAGGGGGATCGCAAAGGATTTTCTGGGTGATTGCTCTGGTTATGCTGCAATGCAATATGCAAATGTTTTCTGTTTGGAAATTGCCATGTAATTTTGAATCTGATTGCCTAGATGCAAGTATAATCATCACGTATTAAATATTAGGTTAGTATCATAGCTAAGTTTGTGCCTACACAGTTTTGCATCACTGTTACCCTGCTTGAAACCAACGCATGTTTTTATAATTATATGACATTCTTGGTAGCATGCTCTTTTTAGGAGTCAGCCAGGGCTCTTTGAACAGCCTATGAGGGATTGTTTATTTTGGATCCATTTCAGAAGTCTATCTCCCCCCCCCCCCACAACTGCCACCTGTGAGTTTGCCTCATTCAGGCCATGTCCCACAATGATAGTGGTATATTCATGCGAGCCAGCGCAAGACATTCCCCATTCAAGAGTGTGGCTCATTTTTTAAAAAAATACTGTAGTATCCTTTCCAAATTAGTGTTGCATCACATAGTCATTTCACTGATGAGACACCCTAGCTTGCTTTTATTTGATTGCTTTATTCTAATGTCTAGTTTGTTTCAGTGTAGTTGCTGTGTCTTTTGATATCTCAGAGACAAGATTAATTCATCTTAAAATGACTCCAGATTGAGCAGCTGACAGAGAAATGGGAGAAGGAGGGAGAAAGGGAAGTGTGGAAAAGAAAGAGAAGATTGAAGAGGGTGGTAATGAAGAATAGGGCCATAGTTCTATGGTAAATAGAAGTGATTGGAGAACAATTGTGTGCATTCTGAAAACAAGGCTCTTTTGAGAATAATAGCAACATTTGAAGACAATGGAAGTAGGGGTGTGTTTTAAAACCATGCAAAAACCCAACAATAAATCTGGAGTTTAAAACTCCCTCCCCCAATGTAGCTGCACCCCTCTCTACCAGGTAGAGAGATTCAGAAATGGTCAGTTGTGTGAGAAAATGAAATAGAAGTGGAGGCTCAACTGATTGAGGCCTAAGCAGAGCTTGAACATATTAGAATTCCTGCATTTGCCTAATTTAATATGTAGCAGATACTGATATCTACAGATGTTGAGGCATATATTTTTAGACAAATATATATGTTAATCTCACTATTTGTTTAATTGATTTTTGCCAGATTTTTGAGTTTCTGTCAGAGTGAATGACAGTGTTCCAGTGAAAAGTAAAGTAGATGCAGTACTGCAATCAAAACTCTATTCATGATTTGAATCTGATCTTCTCATTCTTCCAGTAGAGTTGTTTCAGTAAGAAGGATTTGACAATCTTAAGAGTCAGAAAATATTGTTCTTTGCACAGTGCTTGAACAGTGACTGAGTACTTACTTCAAAGCTACATGATCCCATGTTGTGCTGGTCTGAACAAATGATAACAGGCATCATGTTTATAGTTATGAAGCTGATGGAAAGAGGTACATGAGACACAGTCCCATCCCATTTTGTATTCCATATGGGCTTCAGAACAAATGGGTTCCAAATTCTCATCAGATCTAGGATGGATGTGGGATTAGAATTGATTCTAAAATCCATTTGCAGCTCTTAAGAAAGACTCAGACATTAGTACAAGCTATGTGTGTAAATAGGGAAATCTGGCAGGACCTAAAAGAAATCATCAGGGCTTTCTAGGCCATTAGGCCTAGTCTTTTGGATTTTTCAGTGTGGTATAAGATCAATTATATCATTGATGCCACGTTGTCTTGCAAGCTTCAGAGCACAGAAGGTGAGATGTATGTCTCGCAGCTACAATAACCTTATTTCTTATGCAGTTTCTTAAGCAAGAATTTATTCTGGAATCCTGTTTGGGTGAAAATTGGCAGGAATTTGGCATCTCTCTAAACAGTGATAATGCAAACACCTTCTGTCTTTCACCACTCAAGAACATTTCTATGTACCGTATGTGTTTTGATAGTTCTTATTATCCTTGCAGTACATTGCCAGGTCAAAAGTATAACTGATTGTCTTCCAAACTGGTCTGGCAGCATTCCCAACTAGCTTATGAGAGTCCATTGCTCTTCTTATGGCAGGATTCAAGCTGTGTGTTCATAATCTTGCCTGTTGCTATCAGGGGCAATTACTTTACATTGGGCTGGGTGACCTCTGCAATTTCACTGCCAACACATTTCAGCTTGATTTACTTTACTAAAGCTCTTTTATGGCTGGTGTTTAATTACCACCCATTCATTTGTAATGCCCTCAACTTATTACTTATTGATACTGAAAGCAAAAAGCATGGAAAGGTTCTGGCATGCAGGAAATACATTTCCACATGCTTCATTAACTGTGTGTGAATAAACCTATAAGCTGCTCAGTTTTACCCATAGTCTCCAGGGCTGTGCATAATGTTCATAATGTGCATAATGTTCATAATGTGCATAATGTTCATAATGTTCATTCTGTTTTCTAGAGAGATTCTGTTTTCTTGAAAGCGACTTAATTCACATCCTGTGAGTTGTGCCTTATAAGAACAAGGCACACAGTGGCTCTATTCTTAGTCCTCTTTGGTGTTGCCCTTTATACTTTCCTCTCCTCCTACCCCCAATGGGATTTTTTTACCACTAAGTTTGGACCAAGATTTAAAATAAAATGAAGCATAAAACAAAGCCCAATCCAACTGAAACCAGCAAGAAGAACAAACACCTAACTCATTGTCCAGCGAGTGTCAAATACCTCAACATCAAAAGAGAATTATCTTAAATGTCATGGTGTTTTGGACAGCTAGCGTGATACAAGGCTCTCTCTGCAGGCTTCTAGTGGGCGTACCCCCTGGAAAATGTGGGGAAATACATGCAAAATAAATACCCACCACTAACCTATAGTTCCTGTTATATTTATGAAGCTCTCTAAAACCAAAGTATAAAGGGCAGAAGAGGAGGACAATTTATGGTGGACGTGGATATCTCTTTAGATAACTGAGAAAAGAAAGTGACCTAACACCCTAAATAAAAATTGGGGAATCTCCTTTACCCTGTCCTGGCCACTGATGTAAGGAGGCTCTGGTTGGTTGTGTAGCACATTTCTGCCATTCATTCCCCTGGTTGGACTTGAGTGGTGGCACGTCCTTCTAACATCCCTTGGGTTAGCTTGTACAATATCTGTTAGATATTTCCATGCTGACACCAGTGCAATAGTGAATCTGAAAATGGGAGAAAAGCCCCCAGGAGAAGTCAGTCATATGTATTATGTGTTATATTCTCCCCTTCCCCATTTCCTCCCTAACAGCTGTAGTGCAAAACTCCCAAGATGATCTAATATTTCACTCAGTACAGCAAGGGAGTCTGTCACCTGTCATTTCCTCTTGCCTGCGGCAGAGACTGGTATTGATTGGAAGTGGCAGGTTTCCTTTATAACTCAATTCTGATGTTCAGAATGACTCTGTTCATGACACTCAAAATTGTGACTCCTTCCCAACTTCCCACTTTTGAGTAATACAGCCATCAGTGCTAGTGCTTATGACATGGCTTAGATTAGATAGAGTTGGTGTGATTTGTGTAAATGTCAGTGTT
The DNA here is from genome assembly GCA_030440675.1 of Furcifer pardalis. Classification (NCBI taxonomy): domain Eukaryota; kingdom Metazoa; phylum Chordata; class Lepidosauria; order Squamata; family Chamaeleonidae; genus Furcifer; species Furcifer pardalis. The sequence continues at coordinate 32,490,584 of CP126894.1, read as the reverse complement.
TCATGGACAGTAATGTTAAATAACTGTCTGAGCTAGAGCAGGAATCCTCAAAGCTCACCGTAGTATCTCTTTCAGGAAATGCTTTCATACTTTTTTGCATTTTGCTTGCACTTTTAGGATTTAAAAAGTTGCATTATAGGAGAAATGGAACAAAAAAATCTACAGTAGAAGAGACATATGCCACTGTTAAACTTTTGTGCAGAAATTTTCTTAAAACCTTTCATGAACTAATTCAGAAATAGAATAGAATTAAGATTGTTTCAGAAACATCAAAATAAGAAGAAAGTGAAGCTGACAAACACATTCATAAGGATCAGGTTTTCATATTAGTAAAAGTAAAGGTTTCCCTTGCTTGAAAGCCAGTCATATCTGACTCTAGGGTTCAATGCTCATCTCTGTTTCAAAGCTAAAGAGCCAGCATGGTCTGCTTCTGCAGATATTTCTGTGGTCATGTGGCAGGCATGACTAAACCCTGGAGCACACAGAACACTGTTTACCTTCCCACCGAAGTGGTCCCTATTTATCTACTTGCAATTTCTTATTTTCAAACTGCTAGGTTGGCAGGAGCTGGGACAAAGACGGGAGCCCATTCTGTCCTGCAGTACTCAGGAATTGAACTGCTGACCTCCCGCCTTCCAGTCAGCATCTTAGCCACTTGAGCCACTGTAGTCCCTGGTTTTCATATTAGCTGATAATAAAACTTCTAAAAACAGATTCAGAAAATATACGAAGGATGTTCTGTGTTAAAGCAGATGAACTCTTCATGTCCTTGATAAATTTTTAGCATTATCAAAAGTTTCTGTCAATATTCTTTTGATAGGGCTGAATAAACTGAACTTGTTTCTGTAAGACTCCACATTTAACTAGGCCAGATACATATAGGGATACCATAGGACTTAACTCTTTGCAACATTTTGAATGAAATCACTTGAGCTTCAACTCTTTCGTTAATATATATTTGAAAACCCAGTTGTCCCTTAGATTTCATACCTCTGTGATATTCTTGCACCGTTCTCAGCAGTGAACCATGAGTCACCTGAATCAAAAGATGCATTCAAATAGTAGCAACTATCAGGAAGAGACAGCATAGGAAGTTTTTAAAAGGGCATGGTCCTCTTTGATTATTTTTCCCCTCAAGAGGGCATTGGAAATAGCCTGTTCTTTTCTACTTCATTTCTAAGGTTAAAAAAAAATCTTCTTTTCTTTTGTCACAAAATGAATATGGTCCTTAATTTCTACTTCCTTAGAATTAGAATTAAATGTCGTATTAAACAGAAGAAATCCATGGGTATGGCACTTCATCCCCTTAATATCTCTAGGTCTTTCCTCTGACCAGTTGTTAACTGAGAAATTCATTTATATTTCTGATTTGAGGCTTTTATTTTTACATATTTGGCTGAAGGCAGCATCTATCCCTTATATATTTGCGAATTGTATTCAGAGCATGAGAGTTTTCCACTGAGAGTTTTCCAAATCAGAGCAAGACTAAAATCAACTGGTAGTTCTTTAGATAATTTTATTAGCAAAAGTTCTTTACTCCCATGGCAGTAAGGATTTTACTCCCCTTCCTTCTAAACAATACTGCTGAAGTGGAAAGAGAGTTGTGGAAGAGAATAGCTATGAAAGGATGGTGGGACGGATAAAGTAACTGTGAGGTTAGTCTATGTCTAGGTTCAAGCATTTATATTTTGTATCTGTCTCCAGTTTATGACATTGGGTTTGTAAACAAAACCAATCCTGCCTGTGAGTATTCTAGCCACCTTGCTCCACAGAGTCTGTAATATTCTGTCTGCTTGTTTGTCCACAAAGAATTGACCAAGGGATTAGAAAGGAGAGGCGCATTCCATGTGGCTGCAGGAGATGTTTAAACTCCTAGTGACAATTGTATGATGCTGACCTCCCAATGATCATCCCTTCACCTTTCATTGGTGGCATTCCTCTCCAACACCCATGTATTTTTTCCCTAATCTGGAGCTAGAAAATCTGCTTTTTTATCCTCATTTGGATTGAAATTAGAGGGGGCATTTCCCTTTCAACATGGCTTCAAAACCAAGGCCCTTCAGCCTATCTTCTAAAACCAGGGGTCTCAACCTTTTCAAGCTGCAGGCTGGACCATGCCCCCTCACACAGCTTAGCGGGCTGGACTGCTGGTTCCCCCTGCTGTAAGCGCTGTCGTAAAACATGTCCACTGTTATAAAATGCATCTGCAGGCACATTTACGGTTGTTGTAAATGTATCTGTTTCCAGTAGCAGCAATGTGGGTCACATGAAATGGTGCTACAGGCTGGGTCCGGCCCATGGGCTGTAGGTTGAGAACCCCTGTTCTAAGACATAGAATGTGAGAAACAGGAGTTGCTTCTGAATTGAGTTTTCAGTACTCAACTTTTTGAATACTGTAGAGACACAGTTCCCAGCTGAGAATATGATGAACTCTCCAAGGTGCTGAATCATCTAAAATAACTTGTTGAGTTCTGATATCAACAATGCACCTGCCAAATGTAAAATTATTTCATTCAAATGGACTTGGGGGGCTGTCATCTAAAAAAAATAATAATCATTTTATTCAGGCTCCAATTTTCCGACTTAATTGTCTTGCTTGTCCCTATACAAGCCTGTGTCAAGTCTGCTGATATCTCATAATTACATGTCATAGCAGATCTTCTATTCTGCTTCCAAATTGCACTAATGACCTTCTAAATGTTCCTTCTCTGCTGTGCTGATCTCAGGTGAATGATGAAGATGGATGACAGGCATCACAGATCATCAGTCATGTGACTGGTAGGGACTCAGGAAGCATCTGTGTCTTTTATAGCTCATGTGCCACATATCTTTCCTCAAGGGAACCGAAAATAACGAAGTACTGCAAAGGGCTGGCACTGCCAGTTTAGAAGTAGGATATTAATAGGTAAGATCAACAGAGGATATCCTTCTCATTTGGAACTGAGTACATTCTAATCACTGTACCTTGGCCTTTAAGGTCATTTCTAGCTGCAGACATAAGCAAATTAGAGTTCTGTGGCTTGAGCTGTACTTAGAACGGACCCCTTGAGATCAAGGTACTCATATTTATTGTTGTTAAAATACACTAGTACCTCAGATAACGTTATGACTTGGTTCCACAAGTAATAACGTTATCTGGTTTTTAACGTTGTGCGATTCATTGATCACACAACATTTTTTTAAAAAGCCCTGTTCCCTTTCCAAAGAGGAAAGGGAAGAGCAGGACAATCCAGTTTGCTTGGGGAGAGAAAGCACCCTCCCTCCCCAAGCAAACCGGTGATCCCAGTGTGGGATCACCCTTGGCTTGCAGAAGGAACACACATTCTCTCCGCAAGCAAAGGGCAATCACTAACTAGGATTACCCAGTGCATGCGAAGGGAATGTGTGTTCCCTCTGCAAGCAAAGGGTGATCGGCGCTTAGGTTGGGGGGTTGAATGGGCATCCAACCCATTCTTTCCCCCAGCCCAAGCACCGATCGCAGTGTTGCAGCAGCCCTTGGGTTGGGGGTTGAACTGGCGCGCACACCAATTTACTCCCCAACCCAAGCACTGATCCCATCGCATCGGTCCCCAACGTTGTGCAAAGCCCATAGACTTCACTGCAGTCAAAAAAGTCCAGGGGACTTTTTCGATTGCAGTGAAGTCTATGGGCTTCACAGAATGACAGGGACTGATGCAGTCTTTCCTCCTAACCCTTCCGGAGGTGGAAGGGGTGGCAGACAGGCCAGTGACAGAGGCAGAAACAGCCACAGGGGCATCATAAAAAATGCCCCTGTGCCTGTTTCTGCCGCTGTCGCTGGCCCATCCACCACTCCCTCCATCTCCAGAAGGGATAGGAGGAAAGACTGCATCAGTCCCCATCATTGTGCGACGCCCATAGACTTTGCTGCAGTCAAAAAAGTCCCCCAGACATTTTCAATTGTAGCGAAGTCTATGGGCTTCGCAGAATGCTGGCCCCCTCCTCTCCTGAAGCCCCCTTGCCTGGATCACCAAGGGCTTTGGCAATCCAGGCAGGTGGGATCTGGAAGAAGAGGATCATCCAAACCCCTCTGAAGCCCCCCCACCACCAGTACAGTACCTTTACTTTTGCGAGCCTTGTCTCACAAAAGCAAAGGTACATGACTGGCGGAGATCCCAGCCTCAACAGGCAGAGAAAGTCCAGTGGGATTGAGGCTGAGCTTTCTCTGCCTGTTGAGGCTGGGATTTCCGCCGGTAATGTACAGTACCTTTGCTTTTGCAAGACAAACCTCGCAAAAGCAAAGGTACATTACCGGCGGAGATCTAAGCCTCAATCCCACTGGGCTGTTCTCTGCCTGTTAAGCACCTTCCCAGGCAGAGAACAGCCCAGCTTGATTGCAGCTGCTATGCAGTGGCATGGCTGGGAAGCTGACTGGGGACAAGCCGGTTTGGTTGGGAGAAGTACGGGCTCGATCTCCCCAAACAAACTGGCAGCCTGAGCCTCAGTAGATCTCTGTCCCAAAGCCTACAGGGCTGGTCTCTAGCCCTGTGGGCTTTGTGGCAGAAATCAATGTTGGGAATTTGAGGCAAACATTTGCATCACACAATGTTAAGATAATGTCATGCAATGCAAATGTTTGCCTCAAATTCCCTGACATTATCCAATGTTAGCATTATCCAAGGCAAACTTTATCCGAGGTACCACTATATTTATAAATTGCCATCTAGCAATCCCAAGAAGGCTCACAACTTGCCTTAATGCAACATAATAAACAATAAGCATTATCTCACCAGACAAAGGGAATAATGTCACCAGTGGCAGCAGATAGCAGTTAGTTAGGGAGTTGCTGTCTTGAATTATCAGAATGTATACACTTTAATTATGCACAACCCAAAATTGAAGCAGGATATCTCTATTTAGCAGTCTCCTGCCACCAGTGATGCCACTCTCATTCTGCAGGTGGAACTATGCAACAGGATACTAGTCCATAAGAACAAAACTGGCAACTGAAACTAGGGAGCACTGTGTGAAGGAAGTCATTGTTTAGCTTTTAGAATTCATCAGTTCATAAGATTTTCATAACACAGAGAGCACTTATGCAATAGGTACTGAAGAGCTCTATCTCATATGTGAGTCTTTGGGAACAATGTGGAGTCCTATGACAATAGAACTTGGCCAACATCAGCCACAGCAGACTTTTACAAGCAAGGGGTTGCTACCAAAACAGTTACTTGTTCTTCCTTGGCTGTACAAGTAAGACATTTGCTGCTAATTTCAGAGTGTGAATAGCCTAGTATGGGTGAAAGCAATCCTTCAAGGAGCCAAACCATTTTGGACATTAACAGCCAACTGTAATTCACATCCAGGGATCAGCTTTCCTTTCCTACATAAAATCATTTGATATAGATGGGAACTGTGGAAGAAAGTAGTGGCATGGGCAGAAACAGCTGAATGAATCACCCCACAGAAGTTCTGAACTGATTTAGGAACAGCTTCCTATGGGCCATTTAATACCGAATTGTATGTAGTATTATGGAACACTTCCAAAAGAACATTCCAGCTGAGAAAAAGATAAAAAAAGTTGAGACCTTAAGTCTGTGTTAAATTCAGACTCTACTGATTCAATATTGTATACTGCCAGCATTAGAAACAGAAAATCAGAGTAGTGCCTAAGGAAGAATGAGAATGACACAGACAAGTCAGAGCTCTGACTGTACTTCTTACCTTTCAGGAGTGAGTGCTTTATGGATTTATATATAGATATGAGGTACAGCCAGGCATATCTTTCAGCATGAAAAGCTCATATCATACAGAGTACTATTCATCATCTGTCCCTTATGTAAGTCCCTTAATGGTATATCAAGTTTTTCTCTACTGCAGGAAGCTTCTCCCAAAGAGGAAGGGGTGGAAAGAACTATGAACAACCACATTAGAGCTACTTATTAGTGGCATGTGTTTTGTAGGTAATATCATGTCAAAAATGATTCTGGTTGAAAGGATTTTTTCAGAAGAAACTCCACTCAGGGAATGCCCAAATGAGGTTCCTTTCATATCCCCATGATCCGGGACAGAGAAAGGTGCTCAATCCGTCATGCAGTGCCCGGGTCTCGAACTGCCGACTTGCCAGCCTTCTAGCTAACAAGGCGAGCTTCTTAACCACTGAGCCACCACAGCCCCTTGTTTTGTAGGAAAGGCTACCAGATGGAGCAAATGACTTTTACGGCAGTCTTGCAATAGAATCAAGCATTTGGAAAAGGAATATGGTTAGGCCAGTGCTTCCCAACTTTTGGTTGTTGGACTTCAGTTCCCAGAAGCCTAAATCGATACCCCAAAGCACTGTCCAGGCTTCTATGAGTTGAAGTCCCCCTTTTGGGCATGTGCCCCATGTTGGGATCCACTTCCAGGATTGTGCAATCTAACACTGGAACAGATGGAGTTCTGTGGAATCAGCCCCATCTAGCCTACCTTCACTTTGGTCTGAATTTGTACCAGCAACATATCCAGGTTTGAGTCTGGCATAATTCAGTTCCTTCCTTCAATTTCCTAGCTTCTTCTCTACCAGACTCAGAATGGGAGCAATAAAGGAATAAGAAAAGATCATCAAGTGCAAGGATATGTCATTATTCTGGATTGAAAGGATTTTTGCGGAAATGACTCTGCTCAGAGGACACCCAAATGAGGCTCCTGCAGTACCCAGGTTTTGAACTGCCGACTTGCCAGCCTTCCAGCTAACAAGGTGAGCTTCTTAACCACTGAGCCACCTCAGCCCTGGAAACTGGAGTGAAAACACTAATGCTGGTCCAAAGATGGAATTGCTCTCATCGTTTGCAAAATAGGGATGGCTTTGTGTGCTCCAGTCCCACTAGATGGTGCTGTGGCTTTACAACTCAACTGTCAATGCATTCACAGAACCTCATCTCTCCATTGCAAAGAGGCAGACCACAAATGAAGTTAGAAGAATCCATTTTGCTCTTGCTGCCTTTCCCTCCTTTCCCAACTCCTTTCCAAATTAATCCCACAAAGAGGTTTTTGCAAGATCACCAGCTCTATTTGGCTCTCGGCAGTTTTCATTTCCCCTCCTTCCTTACAAAACCCTGTGGTTCTGACATCACTTAGGACGCTTTAAAAAGCTGCTGTAGTTTGCGTGAGTAACTGCTTTGGGGAGAACTGGTCTTATTAAATAGTGGCATGACTTCTTCAGAGCATTAAGAACAACTATTTTGTAGAGACATGTCTTGGGAGTGTCATTTGAGAATGTGTAACCTTAAGAGCATGTGCACTGGAGACATAGAACAAAGAAATGTGAGTTTTTCACATGGAAAACTATTCTTCTTGTGGGTGTGAATAAGCATTGCTAAATATCCTAGCCAAAGGGATAGAAACCTATATATGGATGAATATACATAGTGTAAAATACATGGTGAGGGACTGGGGTTGGCTTAGTGTTTAAGATGCTGAACTTGATGACTTGATGTCAGCAGATTGAGACCCAAGTGCTGCATGTCTGAGTGAGCTTCCGTCTCTGTCCCCGACAATTCAAAAGCAGACACAGACAGTGTTGCCTCTTTGAATATAAACATATATGAGCACTGAACCCTAGAATTGGATTCAAATGGCTTTCGAGCAAGGGTGACCATTACCTTATACTAGAATATTTCAAACCTCAGTTTCCCCTTCCTGACTATAAGCATATAAACATCTTAATTTAAATGAATCAATCAATCACTTTATTATAGTCTACGACCAGCACAGTAAACCAGAGGTAATTTTTTTAAAAAAATTAAATGCTTAAAATGTAGTTAAAATATATTATTTTAAAAAACATAACCATTTAAATTTAAAAGAAATAGAATAAAATCAGTTTTTAAATTTACTGCCACTGAGGGACCTGCCAGAATTTGCTTGGCAAAACTTGGCAGTATTACGGGTAAAAGTGGGACTTTCATCTGATAGTAGCCAGTGAGTTTAAGTGCTGTTTGATCAGCCAAGATATTAGCAGAGCAGTGGGGAGATCTTGGATATCCCTATAGAAAGGACAGACACATAAAACATGTTCTATAGTAGGAGTGGCCAAACGATAGCTCATGGGCTGGATCTGGCCCCCAATTCCAATTCATCTGGCCTGTGCCACCCGGGCACGTTTTACTTCCACTTCTGGGAGTGACGAGGTGGTTGCAGGCAGAATGAATTAGCAGCAGGGGCCAGATATAGCCTGTGTGCCATAGTTTGGGCACCCCTGCTTTAAGCAAAGAAAATGGCAGCCTAAAATCTCATCATGTTGCAACATGTATCTGTTGCAAAACAGATTGCAAGGTGTGTTTTACTTCCGCTTCCAGTGAGAGGAGCCATGTGACCAGCCCATGGCCTGAAAAGTTTGGGCACCCCTGTTCAATAGTTTCAGCTTCTCCTGTATCACAGGGGCACAGCCTCTCCAGCATAGGTATGCTTTGAAACTTTCCCTCCAAAACTGCCAAAGGAAATTTAGGTAAATTTTGAAAAAAAACAGCTAAAATAAATGACCCTCTCCTTCCATTGATGAAGTGGAATAGTGATTCTCCCAAAGATCAGCATGTTGTGTCTGCTTGCCATAAAGATGATAAAGAAAAGGGTGTAAATAACTTGTAATCCTGTGTCAGCAGTACTATGAGGTAAATAATAAAGGATTCAGATTCAGACTTTTATAAATTAAATATTGCAGTTCTCACCCTCAATTAATGAATTTGCCCATTTTTGTTTTTCTAACTAACCTTTTGTTTAAAGTTACATTCCACAAATTTTGGTCACTACACTTGAAAAAGGACCTTAGAGATCTAGAAAATGGCAAAAAAAATAATACCTAACCAAATCAGAAAGGAACTTTCCTGTGGAGAAAGGTTACAGAGTTTGAAGCCGTTTAAGTTGGAGGAAAAGTGAACAATGAGACACATGATAGAAATTCATAAAATTACATATGAGGAAATAAGGAGGAATTTCTCTTTTGCCTGGGATCATCACTGAAGACAGTTGGTGGAGGTTGGAGACAATAGAAAGGAAATACTACTTCAACAGGACTGAGTTTAACTGTGGAATGCCCTGCCACATGATGTAGTGACAGCTGCTAACTTGGATGACCATAAAATAGGATTATATTAATCCATGGAGGACATGGTACTGATCTTTTTCTTCAAGTGCCTTATCCATCCCAGCTATTGGCTACCATCATGGCAGTAGCCTTCCTGTTCTTAACTTCTCAGAACAGTTCTTCTGAGGAAATTCCACAGCAGTCTCTCAGGTTTTTTATCCATTAACACCAGCTATGTTTTTTTCCCCCCAGGGATCTTCCCTTGTTTAGCAAGTTGGAGTATTCTGTATTTCATGTTGTTCTTCATGATATGCCCAAAGTATTGGAATTTGCTTTGTTTAATGTACACTTGCTGAGATGGAGGTCACAGTTGCATTAATGCCCTATTGAAAAGCTTCCCATTGGCAAGAATTTTGGACTATATCTGCCTTTTTTGCCTTTGATCTTACCCCATGACTCTTCTTATATTCCCATGATCGTATGAGCATTCCACCTCTCAACTTGATTGGCATAGGTCTCTGGTATATCCAGAAAAGAAATGTTTGTTGTTTCTCACCAAATAAGAAAACCCTCAAGTTCATAGAAGTTGCATCTTTTATATCTGTCTCCAGAAATGTCAGAGCCGGAACTAAATTGGCATCATTGCATTGAATAATGACTTTCCCCCATAGCTGTTACAAAGGTTATACATTTGGCCTTGAAGGCCTGAATCTGTAGGTTTTCCAATGGGCAGCAGTTAAATCTGATAGGCTCTTCTGTAACTAATTACTGTATATGCAGTGATTATTTCTTCACCAGGGCAAAGGGAGAACTTTCCATTATGAAGTTCCCACTAACCAATTCTCTGAAGACCCCACTAATCATCTGGCAAGGGAACAAGAAGCTAAGCTCTTTTTGAACTTCATGTGTTCTTCTCATCCAGATCAATATGTTTGTTAGAAATAGTAATGGGTAAGAAATCTGCTCAATAAACATCTTGTATCCCTAGGTCTGCATTTGGAAGCTAAAATGGACACAATGACCAGTGGTGGTGAACATGTTTCCCCATCCAAATGTACACATTTGGGAGGTGCCTGTAGAAAAATGTGCTCGAAATACTGCTTACATTTGATTTAGTCAATATATGCAAGGGGTGTGATCAAAGAAAGTGTAATATTTAATACAGTTTTTAAAATGGTATCAGTGTTAGTTTGTGCAGGCAATTCAGACAAGAAACAAAACAAACAAAGAATTAAAAAACAAAGACAAAAATGTTGTGGCACCACAACAATTATCTAAGAAAGTGGACTTGACCCATTAAATCTCACATTAAAATATAGCAATTAAAAGGCCATAATCTTTTTGTTTTGTTTCTTACCTGATAATATTTCCTAGCATTGTTACATGCCATCAGGTTGATTCCTCCAGATTCAGGCAGGGTGAGCAGGCAGGGCTTTGAAAAGAGCAGTAGATCCACCATGGATCGTCTCGCTCATCAACAGGATTGCTCTGCTGAATGACTAAAAAATTCAAGTTATTCTCATTGTCTTGTCCATTAAAGTCATTCCTCTACTGCAGGCTTTCTCAATGCTTTGGGTTGTGGGCCTGACCGTGCCTCCTGGACAGCTGATCGGGCCAGTCATGTGGTTCCACCCACATGGAAGTGGAAGTAAAACATGCACTGCACATGCACGGTGCACAGTTTTTTTCCACTTCCTGGTTTGATGAGGACGTTGCAGGCCTGATGAAATGGCTTCAGGGGCCAGGTCTGACCTTTGGGCTGTAGGCTGAGAATGCCTAATCTACAGGGAGAGAGAAGATTTAGGAACAACTGGATTCAAATTGCTTTGGAAGCATAGATATTCTGAAGACTTAAGATGTTTTGTTATATTTCTGTTTTGAAAGCAACAGCGGTAGTGTTTTTTTTAAAAAACTATTTCACTAGAATGTAGATAGGAAAAGGCACCATAAGGATATATATTCATATTACTTTTGTATCGATGTACTGTAATAGATATCAGTGAGATACCCAATGTGGTCTAGTGGGCAGAGTTACTGGCTAGGATTTAGAAAACCTGGGTCTCCCAAGGAAATTCATGGGAGAGGGTTGATATAAGTCAATTCCAACTTGATAGCATGCAACACATATACATAATAGTAAATGTATGAATCAAAGCATGCATGCATTTTTTTTTTAAAAAAGTTTCACAACTTAATGTGGAACTTGGAGGGGATGAAAATGCTGATTGGCTCATGAGAAAATTAAACTAATTTGCAAATTCTTGTTTCTCTTCCATTGATTTGTGTACTAGTTCACTTTTAGTGGCATTTGTGAAAGTGCTCATTACCACATATTGAGACAGCAGCAAATGCCACAAATCAGTTTGCTCGATATTAAATCTTTGGATTGTTTCCAAGACTACACAATCCTCTGATTCCTAATTGTTTAGCCATAGGAAGAATAAAATAACTCCACACATTCTATTGCTAATCAGAATGGAATTTTTTTTGTGGGCAAAAAGGACTGTGAACTATGCCCTAGAAAACCCGATACTTTGCTTAGATTCACTGATTTAAGGCATTTGCCTTCTATATCAGGCTGTTGTTGTTGAATCATTGGCTTATTTCTTCCTCCAACTGGCTAATCTTTCTTTCGATCTTTCTTTCTTTTAAGATATAAACCATAGTGGACAGCACAAATTTTGGACTTGCGATGGTTTTTAGTTTTTGCTTGAGTAGACTGATTTCTTCTGGTAATTAAAATAACCCAGTGGTTGATGGGATTGCATTTTGTGTTACAATATCACCTTGCAGCAATCATTTAGTATTAAATGATTGAGACTCGGAGACAGGGCTGTTCATCCAGTGATGGGATGACAAATTTGTCACCACCACTCCATGACGTCACGACGTCATGGGCGTGGCCAATGTCATGACGTCATGACGTCATGGGCGGAGCTGACGTCATGACGTTGTGGGTGGGGCCTTAAAATAAAAAATAAAATAAAATAAATACACACACACACCCTCAACCCAACCCACCCACCCACCACACAAACCCGTAAATAAATTAAATAAATAAATAAATAAAATTAAAATTAAATTAAAAATACAACCCCAAACACAAACCCCTAACTTACCCCTGGGAGGGATCGGTAGGGGCGGATGGCCAGGGCAGGGCAGGCCTCAACTTGCCTGTGGGGGCTTTGCGGCCCCGGGGGAGGTGCCCTCCTCTGAGGGCTGGTGCCGCCTGCCCACGCCGCCGCCAAAGTCATCGCCGGTGCAATCTCCGCTGCGGCCATTATCGTTGCTGCCGCTGCTGGCGCCGTCATCGCCGCTCCCATCAGCGCCGCCACTGCCTGTGTTGCCGCTGCCGTCAGCGCCGCCGCCGCCACTATCTCGTTCTTGAGGATGGCCGGTTTTGCCGATTTTTTTAAAAATTGGAGCTAAAATGGCTCCGATTTACTGCGCATGTGTCAGATTGAGTTTCTAAGCATGCGCAGTAAAATTGGAGTAAAAATTGCTCCATTTTTATTGCGCATGTGCAGAAACTCAATCTGACGCATGCGCAGTAAATCGGAGCCATTTTAGCTCTGATTTTTTTTTTTTAAAAAAAATTCTTTTGGTGAGGCGTCCGGAACCGGACGCCTCAAAAGTGGACTCCCCTCCCGGAGAACCCTCCGGGATTGTTCTTACCGGTTCCAGGGAACCGTATAGAACCGGGGACATCCCATCACTGTGTTCATCCCTTTCTCATTGTTACTACACAGCAAAAACATGAAATAAACAAACAAATATAAAGTTTCTCCCTATCCTGGAAAACGAATAAGGGAATATGAAAAGGCATGCTATTGTGGCATTCAGCAACCATGAATGTACAGGGGGCAAATTTAATAGAATTGACAAAAAGACCTCATTGTACAGAAATGAGCCTACAGTTGTACCTCACTTAAAGAGCATAATGTGTTCCACAGGATTGCTCTTTAAGTGAGTTTGCTCTTTAAGTGAAACACCATTGTAAATGACCAATTGTGGCTTCTGGTGGGGGAAATTGTGAACCCTGATTTATTTGTTAAGCAAGATTTTGGTTGGTTTTATTTGTTAAGCAAAGAGAACATTCAGAGAAAATTCTGCTCTGTAAGCAAGTTACTCTTTAAGCGAGGTGCTCTTTATGCGAGGTTTGACTGTACTGGATTCCCATTGCTGTGTTAGGAGAGAAGCAGTTGTATCATATTTTCATACTCTATAGGAGGGGTTCACAACGCACGGCCCATGGACCGGATTTGGACTGCAGTGCCAAATAATTCGGTCCCCACCCTTGCTCCAGCCCTAGTGTGCACAGAGAAAAATGTGCATATTTGAAAATGTACACAAAGCCAGATTGCGTAGTGGGGAAAACACATAGTATAACAGTATATTAAGAGGGAAAATATCAAACTGTGTATATTAAGAAAATTGGTTATCAAAATATGATTGCATTGCAGCTTGATGTGGAGCTGTGATGAATTGAGAGAACTGTTGGGATTAGAAACACAGTAAAGATGAATCTGAAAAGTTTTCTCATCCATTATTTTTCTTTGCTTTGTGCATCCTCAGGGAAGTAGTGAGTGTGTTCACATGCTCATTTGTAGCATGCAGGAAGCAAGTCTGGGAACTTGAATTCTTGAAACCTGTGCAACAGAAATAGGCAAATCTATTAAGCTCAATTTCATTTGGTTTCACATTTTCAACTGGCCTATTGGATGTTTCCACCATAGGAAACTTCAAACAGAGCAGTAGAACAATCCATCCCACTTATGTTCTTGACTAAAGGTGTAAAAGAACAAAGACTTAAAATACACAAGAGATCGCCCTATCTCAGAGATGGAAATCAGGCAACTTGAAGACTTGCACTCACTGTTGAAACAGCTCTCAGTATGTACACTGTTGTCTTTTGTTTCTCCAAAAGAAAGCAGTAGTCTTCCCCTGCCACTACCACTGGCCAACTAGACACTTTGTATCCTGGAGGTCCTGGGTCTGGCCATCAATGCCACCATTTGAAAGAATCAGATAGGTTGGTGATGGGAAGTGTCTTGACCTGCTTCATAGGACAGAGAGATGGAGTTTGAATAGATAAGGCTGGTCTCAACAGACAAATCGTTTGTCCTCCTTGTAAGGCAGCTTCTTTTTATGTCCTATCCCTTTTCTTTCATAGACATTTGAAAGATATGAAAAGTACTGTAAAGTACCAAATAGGTGTACTTTGTTAGTAGCTGGCCAAATGAATCTTATCTCCTCTGCCCAGTTGGGACAGAAGTGAGGCAGTCCAAGGAAGGGTGGCAAAATTATCATCTAATACTGTCCAAAAAGTAACAAGGTAACGTCCTTGAGTATAATGCTTTCTTCACTTGTCTTGGTATTCATGTATGCCTGATCTAATCATTGTGACACTTACTGTCAACTGGGGCATCTAATTTGTGTCCAGGGATGGGGAGTGCCCTCCCACTGAGTTGAGTTTTTCTTGAGAATAAAGTAATTGGTAATAATATTCTGTATATATATTCTTGGCTACAAAGTATTTCCTATGTTGTTTGGCTAATGTGATGGATGTTTCCCTCCATGCCGCCTTGGTGTTCAAGCCAAGAGGCAGAAATGTAAGTTAAAAGGTGATTAATCTTCCATAATGGGGCTGTACATTACAAACAGGATCTCACCCTCCATGTCTTTGTTAGCTTTGACCGGAGCTTGCATTACCTCAGACTGAGTAATAGGTCATTTATAATGAATACAGATAGTAATAGGGGAGTGGAGGACTGTTTGATCAAGTGTCAGCTACTCTCAGGGCATTTAGACTTAATCCCATTGTTCCTGTGTTTCTCGGCTGTGGGAGGTGTTTAATTGGGTGTACAGTGAGAGGAGACAATATCCAGCCCACCTTAGACTGTTTCATCCTTTTATCCCATTAGCACTATCTGTGATGCATTTTTCAATCTTGTAATTTCCCTCTGGATTTGTAGTGCAATTTAGTAAAAGACAAATAGACATAACCCCTCAGGTCTTGGGCTAACAATTATTGTAAAAACATGGCTGGGGAACAAGCTCTTCATAGAAACAGTCCATCTGCAACTAAGAAAATATCCTGCTTCATGCAAAATTGATATCTTTTGGAGGCAGATTACTGTTTGGGTAGGTTTTATATTTTTGCAGCAGGTTTTCTGCTTCTAAGACTGGTTATATGTCACAGTGACCTTCTCCAAACTTTGCACATTGTGATGTGATGTGTTTTGGAGAAATAAAATTCAAACTACATTTGAAAACTATACACAAACAGATTGAAGACTTCATAGAAAGGCAGATATTTTTGAAAGCATACAATCCTGCATACTTTTTCTTAATTGCAGAGGAGGAGACAGTAGACAAGCCCCCTTTGTGAAAGAAAAAAAATATACAAAACTAGGATGGAATAACAATGGAGGTGGGATTTAGACAGTGATGGGATGTAAAAGGTTCACACCAGTTCAACAGAACTGGTATCAACTTTCCCCAGTGTCCCGGAGAACCGGTAGCAGCTTTTGGGGGAACCACCTTTGGGGCTTATCTTTTCACTGGTTTCCCCACCGCGCATGCGCACAAAGCACTTGGTGTGCATGCACGCCTACAGTGCTTGGCGCGTATGCACAGCCTCCTTGCTGTCCTCCCAAGCGGGGAGGAGGAAGAGAAGCTGCTAGCCTGAGGTTCGCTATAGCCTGCTCCCCAGGGTGACTCACCTTTGGATGTGGTGTGTCTGTGTGTATTTTAATGTGTATTTAATACCTTTACCTATATTGACGTACTACCACAGTTCCTTAAAAGGCCTGGTGGCTGGTAGTCCTGGTGGCCTGGCTTGGGGTTTTTAAGCAAAATCTTGGAGTTACCTCATCAATAAGCTACACCTGTACTCTTCCAATTGCTGTTCCAATTGGAGAACCCTTAAGGCAGTACAGCTGTTTTACATTTACATTAAGGCATATTATCCTAGAGAACTGGTACATCTTGCAACATGGTGCTGCCCAGGCACTTATACTAACAGGTAAGTGACGGGTTTGTGTTTGGGGTCAGTGGGTGGGTGGGTTGATTTGTGTTTGGGGTGGGTGGGTGTTTGGGTGGCTGGGTGTATTTTAATGTAATTTTTATTTTATTTATTTATTTTATTTATTTATTTACAGGTGTGTGGTGTGGGTGGGTGGGTTGAAGGGTGTGTGTGTTACTTTAATTTTTAATTTTTTTCTTTGGGCCCGCCCATGACATCATGACATCATGATGTTAGCTCCACCCACACTGACGACATCATGGTGGGGTAGTAATTTTTTTTTTACATCCCACCACTGGATATAGAGAAACATGAAAATTTGTAGATTCCTGGTCTGCTTCCTTGTACTGGTTCTAGCAAAGATACATAAAGGCAGGCCGGAAGCCAAATCTATTGTGTTATTTCCTTTTAACCAGTTTTAACCTGGCAGAGAAAGAATAAGAGGGTGAATAAGGCATATTGGCTGATCAATTTTGGAAGTTATTTCAGGAATCTGAGGACAGAACTAGAAAGCTTGTTTTATGACTGAAAGCTAGTTTTTGTGTTTTCTGGGTCTCTGCACCTTCAGTGCCCAGGATAAAATAGGGATGTGGAGTATTTGCTCCTACATTTGACAGGTCTCTCTATTGGTCACACGTAATGGAAATATTAGGACTCGGTTGTCTGTTCTCCCCTGAATCTGAGTGTCTAGCCTATTGTATTTCAGATCGTGATGCCACTGAAGAATATAAAGCAGTAATTATTAGACTGGACTGGAACAAATGAGATGTGGCCAGTAGTAATCCTATGGAGCAGTACATGGAGCAAAACCATAACACTTGCTACACAACCATCTCAATAGCTTTAGATTTGTCATCTTGGCCACGGGGATGGAGTTGGGTGGAAATGTGCTGTTTTCCTAGGACAAAATATTAGGAATTGTTAGAAAAACATCCCCCAAAAAAACATTTCCAAGGTCTGTCTCTTAAACACGCACACACATATGCATGCTTGCACGCACGCACACACACACACCCCTCTAAAGTGTCACCTTAGAAAGAGATATCTTGCTTCTGTACAACAAATGACAAAGAGCTGTGCTTTTATGCAAACACTCTGGATGACACAGAAAGCCACACCAGTAAAAAAAAGTACTGTACAGTAGTTGTAATCCATTTTCACCTCCATTTTGTTTAAAAAGACAGAAATTGGAAGGGTAGAAGTCAAGTAACATATTCTCAGGAATAATTAGATGTAAAGAGTTCGAGAAAGTGATGAAAATGTGAACATTAACAGCTGAGGTTAACTTGATTAGCTGGAAAGTGTTTTAGAAGAAATTAATCCTAAAATCTCACTGTAGCTCATCTACTACATAATGTAAGAGGGTAAAAATAAAACGAAGGTTCATGGAGTGCATCTTTGTGGGTAAGAGTGGTATATTAGGATAAGTTACTTTTGTTTTAATGTTCTCTTGCTCTCACTCTCTGTGGCTTAATTTTAAACATCATGATCCTTTGGCTTTCATGCTCAATGTTCACATAAGGATTGAAATCTTTGGTCATGAGTAGTAGAAGAAAAGTTTCAACATTTCCTTTAGCATCTCTGATGTTGAGAAATGTTTGAACAAATGCTGCCATTTCAAACCATTTTAGTTTTACTGATTCAAAGCATGTTAGAATAGTCCTGTTACAAAGAGAGAATGGGCAGTTGCTTCCCAGGATGACACAGGGTGAACTGCAGTGGATTTAAGTTGCAGGGAAAAAAGGAGATTCCAGTGTAAGATTAGGTGAAACTCCAGCTACTAAGAATGTTTGCTTCGAAAAGCAATAACACTTTTAAAGTGCCAGTGGAGGACTGTGGGGGATTAAAAAGGAAAAAGAAACACAAGAAGATGAGGGTACTGTGGCAGCTTGCCCACTACATCTCAATAGCTTATTTCTATGTAATGGTGGTCACGGGTACAATTCTTAGGGGGATAATTGCCCACCAGAATATCCTTGTGTGCCTCTCCAGGGTTACAGATTCAGGGTTGGAGAGGTCAAAGATTGAACGTATTCTAGAACTGAAACCCCAGGAGCCTGCAGCTTCCTACTCAGCAGATGGTGGGATAAAGTTGGTGGAGGATGTTGCCCTCCAGGAATGTCAGTGTCAGACATCTTCTTTGCATTGGACATCAACTGTAATGGAAAAAGAGAGAGAGAGAAAGAGATTGAGAGGGAGAGAGAAGGGAGGTTAAATGAGGTGACTCTTGCATGGTGATACTGTGCATCTTTGGAGCTCTTCCGAAGAGAAAGGTTATTTGCTTGCCACTTCATTAGGAGAGGAGGAGAGGCTTCCAGAGGCTTCATCTGTTGAGTAGACAGTGTGGATCCTAACAAAAGGAATGACAGATTAAGAACTGTCTAGGAGCTAATGTACTGTTTACTGCACTATATATGGCTGGCTTTGGGGAACAGCAGACAAGAGGAAACAACTCCTACCTGGTAGTCATGGAGAGGGAAGTACAGTACTCATGATTTCCAAGGCTCTTCCTCAGATGCAAAGTGGGAATGGGAATGAGAAACCTGCAGCCTCTCCCAGATTCGCCCCCCCTCCCCCCCCCCTGTTGCTCTGCTATAAAATAGCTTGCATAAAGAGGTCAGGAACAAATGAAGAGATGAATAGAATAAAGAAACAGACACCAGTAAAAAACAACAACAAACTTGAAACTTGGCAGCTTATTCAGTATATACAAATGGCATTTAGCTGAGTAAGTGATGTTTTATCACTGTCTACACTCACCATATTATGCAAGGCAAAATGGGGAGCAAGGGCTGTCATGTCATCTCTCCTGTTCTCAGACCCTATTCTTCTTCCCAGAAGGTGGCCACCTGTTTGTTTAAGGCCCTGCTTCTGCTGAAGGATTCCTTGTCTTCCAGTACATAAGAGGGTGGAGATACATTGTGAGAAATACATAAAAGAAATTAAAGTAATTCCCTTCCCAGGAGAAGTTAGGCTAAAACCTTCGCTGTTGAGTTTTGCACAGGTTGCTGTAATTGTTCTGTTCTGAAGGATCTGTGGGTCTTTACGAATTTTTTAAACTGGCTTTTAAAAGATGTTTAGGTCTGCTCTTAAATGATTTTTTAAATCTGTCCAAACATATGTTCTTCTTCTTCTTCTTCCAATTTCATTCAATTCCAAGTTGCTTTGGGTGATCTGCTGGACAGATTGGTGGGATAAAAATGAAATGAAATGCACTGGAACTTCCATGTGGAAAGAGACAACAGCCTTGGAAAACTGATATGAACTAAGGATAGGTCAGGAATGAGGGTGGAATTGAAAGAAACACACACAAAAGCATTTGGTACTTTTTCAAACATCTACTGATCACTTGTATCTGAAGCTGAAGAAAATGAATTGCACACTGTTGGTTTCTCAGGTTAACACCAGTGGTGGGCAGCAACAGGTATGCATCCTGAGGAGGGGTTGTAGCAAAATTGGGTGGCCTCTGGGCACGGGGTGGCAAAATTGGGTGGCCTTCAGGCAGGGAGGTAGCAAAATTGGGTGGCCACACCCAACTCCCTGCCCTGCCCCATCAGGTTTCGTCCATACAAGTGGTTCAAGTTCTCCCTTGCTCAAAAGCCAGTCATATCTGACTCTAGGGTGCAGTGCTCATCTCTCTTTAAAGCCCAAGAGCCAGTGCTGCCTGTGTTTGCAAATGTATACATGACCATATGGCAGGCATGATGCCACGGTGTAGGCTCCACCCACTGTGTGGTAGCAAAAAATTTTGCTGTCCGCCACTGGTTAACACGGATATTTAAAATAAATCCCTGTTTCTACCCATCCATCCAGTTCTTTGTCACCACCACCACCACCACCACCACCACCACCAGCTGCTGCTGCTTTATGTGGTCCTTTTTTCTATTCAAGAATTCATAGCAATAATCTTTGTTCCTGTTTTAAATTCATGGGGACTGCAGTGGCTCAAGTGGTTAAGATGCTGAACTCAGTGACTGGAAAGTTGGAGTTCAATTCCTGCAGAACGGAGTGAGCTCCCATCTCTGTCCCAGCTTCTGCCAACCTAGAAGTTTGAAAGCAAGACATTGCAAGTTGATAAATAAGTACCACCTCAGTGGGAAGGTAAACAGCATTCCATGCACTCCAGTGTTGAGGCATGCCTGCCATGTGTCCACAGAAACATGTGCAGACACAGATAGTGCTGGCTCTTTGACAGAGATGAACACTGAATCCTAGAGTCAGATACAACCGCCTATTGAGCAAGGGTGACCTATAAATTCACAAAAACCCTACAAAGGCCCCCCGAGTAAGTTTCTCAACAGAATGACAATTAGAACCTCAGTTTTCCTCCCTCTGTTGTAGTGCAACAATCTTTGGAACATACGAGTCACACGCCCCACTTTACCATTATCAAAATAAAACATAGCCTTTTATTTAGTGTCTTAGAGAATCTGCAACCCACTTTACAGCCACAATAACTGGTTAAGGTAACAGCTTATCCAATATTGGCTGTAACTATTTAATAATAAATTAACTCATCCTGCCACACTATCCAAGAAGCAGGGATTCAGTACAACATTCTCCTAGATTCAGAACCATGTGACGCGCAAAGGATTTTCACGCTGCGAGGAGATACTCTTCAGCAGCAATGTTCTGCCTTGACAGATGTTAACATGAAAAAGGCAGTCTTTGCCCCGGCATGCTGCCTTGTGTCTAGTGTTGCTCTGGCTGACTGCTTTTAAAGCATGAACTTCCTTTGTATCTCTGCTCAGCTGGCTCAGGTGGAGAAAGATCTTCCCCGTTTCAAGCCTTCTTTCTTCTTCCCACCTCTGCACCTCATGCAATAAATGTATACTGATGGGAAACTGGCATCAAAATGCTCTTTGCATGTTGGTGCTGATGGTGTTCCAGATGTTGAAAAAATTACAGCCTCCAGAACCCAACGGCTGCAGTTATAATCAACAAAGGTCACTTTCCCAAGCTCTGCACTACCCTGTATGAAGGAGTGAGCTCTTCAAGATATAATATATCAGAACTCAGTTGCATTGTTGAAACACACTATCACACTTTGACAGTGAGCGAGCACACACTGGCTACCATCTATTCATTGAAAAGTGGTTGGCAGACCTTCCACAATGAAGGAATTGCTTTATATCTGCTCCAAAGTAGGAAGATGTTGCTTTTCAGTCTTTTTTCCTTCCTCTCTGAGACTACAGGAGAACTTTCACATATTCCAGCAGATGAGCTGGAGAGCTGCTAAAACTACTGTAGGGAATACAGGGAAGCAGAGATACTTGACTATTCAGTAACTGGCATATGGCTGCAAAATCCCTTGTGAGTTTAGGCACTTTTGAGAATGCTTCCATGTGATGTGATTTAAACATACAATATACGTGAATAGGTTAATTCCACATTGTGTTTCCTAAAGAGAGAGAGAAAGAGAGAGATGTGTGGTCTTTGTTTACAATTTTTAGACAAGGGTGGGTGATATCCTTATTTAGATTATTAAAAGATCACAAGAAGCAGAAACAGGAACTAATTTTCAATTTCTGCAGGCAACTTCTTCAGGTGGAGCATTACAAAGCTGGTGGGAAGAGGATGCAGGAGATGTTCCAAAAATATCACTAGATGTATGGGTCGGGGCCCTTTGCTTACAGCAAGTGCCAGAACTGGGGCAGCAGGGACAGTTCAGAGGCAGCAAGTTTTTTCTTCCTGCCTTTATATTGTTATAATTTGGAAGGGGTGAAATTATAGATTTACAAAGATAAAGGATAATCTGTTTCAGATTTTTCTTTCTTTCTTTCTTTCTTTTTACAAATGAGAACTACAGTGCACAGAAGATTAAAAAAATTCAACACAGAATGAAACAAAACTGCTCTGTCTTCATATCCAGATCCATATTTTGAGTGCTTAGTCCGTAAAGGGCAGGCTTTGAATCTCTCTATTGATATATGTATTCCTGATCTTTTATACCTAACATGGCAATAGATACAACATGGTTCTTTCCTATGCTGGAAATAGTTGTGCTTATTGAATGTGCTCATCAAGAATGGGGGAGGAATTCATTTCAGTTTGTTTTTAAAAAATCACAAAAATTGATTATTTCACACCACAGTTATAGTACCGTAAATCACACCTAAGCCTAACAAACATCAGATGACCACATTATCTGTGTATTAAAACTTAAAAGAGAAACCTTTATGTCATGGAAGTGGAGGGGAAATAAGAGAAGAAGAGAAGGATGCAGAAGTGTCTGGTGCAAAGAGAAAGCCAAAAGCCAAAAGCCAAAAAGTAAAAATAATATACAAATAGAAATAGGCAATAAAGCGTTAACAATGTGGGAATAAGAATAGAATAAGGACCAATAGAATTAAAATAGAGGGGAAATTAAAGAACGAGACAGGGAATAGAAAAGAAAGGAATTCAGATTAGAAGGGATTAGTTCCCCCCCCAGCCCCCTAAATGGGAGCCTCCAGGGAGCATTTGATCTAGTGGGGGGAAGCTTTAGAGTCTTGTGTGTTGGTGGGTGGAGGATTTTTTTGGGGTGTGCTTTGTTTAATGTGGGTTTTTTTTTGTTGATGATGTTTCCTTGTATTTTTGCATGAAGTGTTTTTCTTATATGTTTTATTGTCTGCTTTATTGTTTAATAGAAAAGAACTTTAATATAGTATCACAAGAAGGTTTCAGATTAATGCTAGTCAACTTGCAGTGTGAAAAGGTTGGGAACCCCTGCATTAAAGGCTCACTTTTGAGTACATGTGCCTTCATTACATTGTACATAAACTATGTGCACCTGAAAATTGCACTTAATCAACAACAATTCAGCTTTGTTCACCAACAACTTTCTGGTGATTATGATGATGTCATCACTATTGCACATGTGGAGTTGTGCAACAGGATTTTAGCCTGGTCACCCCAATTCAGTGCTGGTTACCCCCAATAACTTGGTATAGATAAGGAGTGGAGAACCTGTAGCCTTGAGGGGAGTCTGGGCTTCTGAGAACTGGTCCAAGTACACTTGGAGGTCCAAGGTTCAGACACCCATGGCCTAGAAGAAACAGACTAGTCCTCAAAATGTTCTGGAACTCCATTTCCCAGAAGCCCAGGCCCCCCTGAAGGCCACAGGTTCCCCACCCCTGCTATAGGAGGACTAAAGCCTGGGCGGCCAACCATCCCGCATTCTACGCGGCAATCCCATTTAGGGAGGGGGAATTTCGACTTACCCTTGTTTTGAAAATGGTACCGGACCTCCCCCGTTGCGTCACAGAAGCACCGGTTTCCGCTCCAACCGGCAGGCAGTTAAAGAGAAACGGAGCCGAAAAGGCTCCAATAAACTGCACCTGCGCAGAAACCCAGTTTGGCGCCAGATTGGGTCTCTGCGCAGGCGCAGTTTATTGGAGCCTTTTCAGCTCCGTTTCTCTTTAACTGCCTGCCGGTCGGAGTGGAAACCGGTGCTTCCGTGACGCAACGGGGGAGGTCCGGTACCATTTTCAAAACAAGGGTAAGTCGAAATTCCCCCTCCCTAAATGGGATTGCCGCACAGAATGCGGGATGGTTGGCCGCCCCGACTAAAGCCCAAAGGCTAGCAAAGGTCAAACTGTCTAGGAAAAGTTTTATGGATTTCCCCTCTGTCTTATATTTCAAGTGTGACGCAGACTTTGCCATGTGCTTTGCAGACTTGCTGAAGTAAATGTGTCTATATTTAGACACACATAACTTTAATTCCATTAAATCTAAAGTAACAACTATAGGAAAGAGTACCTGTGGATCCCACCCATATTTTATTGTGTTGCTGTGTTTTATATTTCATTTAAGAGACATTGTACCTTGTGGTGGTATTGTTGTTATGAGCTCCTCTAGAGGGGACTTATCTGGTGACAGGCAGAGGGGAAAAACCTAGTAAATCAACAGTAAGTGATCCTGATTGTTCCATGGAGAGACATAATACTGAATAACTAACAGTTATATTCCTTGAATTTTTTTGGAATATTCCTATCACTGTTATGTTCCTCTCACCATTCCTATATTCCTATCACTATTATATCACTATTATATATTATATCACTATTATGTTATATTCCTATCACTATTATCTGTCGAATTCTAGGGGCTAATTCAATTGTTAGTTTCCATTTTTAGTAAGACCATTGAATCAGTTGGACTTACATGTCTCAACATGTCCCATATATTCAGGGAGTACGTACTACTTGTGGCCAACATTTAACGTTTAGCCACTAGTCTGGAAATAGTGACTTCACAGAATTGGAAAGAATTTTGCAGGCCACCTTGTCTAAACTGGAGACCCAGAGCTAACTCTTTCCTAACAGATGACTACCCAGCCTCTGTGTGAAAACTCCAGAGGTGGTAAAATTTTCTAGATCATTTCATAATACTACTTTTGGGGTGGAAAAAGTAGAAATGAAAACAGTATGTGGGAAATTGACTTTCTCTGCTTTCTGGAGACCACTGTCTGGCTTCCAGCTGAGTTCTTTTGACATCATTCTTGAAAAGGCCCATTAGGTGTGTGGTTCTGGTCTAATCTCATCTTCCATTTGTTCCTGGAATCTTACTGAGCGCTCTCTGTGTGTGTGTGTGTGTGTGTGTGTGTGTGTGTGTGTGTGTGTGTGTGTGTGTGTGTGTGTGTGTGTGCATGCGTGTGTGCGTGCGTGCGTGTGTGTTGGAAGGGGGGATTGGATGCTAACTGAACCAAATGGAAGAAATAGATACATTTTAATCCACAAAAGGCCAGGAAGATAAGGCAACAAACAGTGAGCAATGTGAGCTAATAAACAAGAGAGGAATTTGAAGACACAAAGAAAACCTGGAGATAGTCCAAATACAGAGTAAGTTGTTTGGGATGAGGAGGCAGTTCCTAGAAGAGAGGAACTGGGCACTTGGGACAGATGCTACAGCAACACTGGAGAGGGGCTCTCCACAAATCGCTTTGTCATCATTTAGAGAGAACTTAAAATACGGGGTGAATAAGGACAGCTAAACAGGCAGCAGATTGTGGTTTATGGTAATGGCAGTCCCAGAGGAGCATCTCTCTCTCTCTTGGTGACATTGAAGTAAATTGCATTGCTCAAGATGTATACTAAGGATGGATAATGAGATGTGTGCACAGGGTAGAAGAGATTGTGGGTTTTATAATGTTATTGAACTACCAGAGATGAGTGTGTCTGTGTCATTCAGAGAGTCAAGTTAGGAGGAGGGAGGGGGAGGCAGCAGCAATTCAAATGCAAGGCTCCAAGGGTACTCATCTTTTATTATAGCCCAGGTACTAATAACTGCATGGGATCCTGGATCTAAATGCTGTTTCTAAACATGTGTACAGGTTTTCATGTGAACACCAGAGAATCTTCATTCTCCCTTCTTCATTTTCCACTGTATCAAAGAACACACTGTATCTCTCTCTCTCTCTCTCTCTCTCTGTGTGTGTGTGTGTGTGTGTAAGAGAGAGAGAGAGACTTTTGGATCCCAGCTGCTTATAGGATAAGAATCAAGTCACTGTTATCTCTTTCCATTGTCCCCTTTGTTTCTCAGGCACAAATATATGGTTGTTCAGGCAGAACTGAAAAACAATTACAATGGAAACTAATATAAATGATAAGGCTGCTCTCAAGTTCACAGTAAAAATGAGAGGGGTTATTTTTTTATGAATTGATAAAAATCACACTTCCCAAATGAATACTCTTAGCGGAATGCAATTATACTTTGCATTTGGAATTCTCTGGATTTTTATGAAGGAAAATGTATATATAAGTTCTTTTAAAATAGTTGTGTTTGTGGAAACTGCTTGTAAAGATGTGCATATCATGAAAAAGGAGCACAAAAATAGGTAGACCTTTTTAGCATATTAAAATCCACATGGAAAGGTGAATGCTTTTTCATGCAGGTTTTTAGGGAAAGGAAAGTGCTCCAGTGGCAAAAATTCCAAAGTGCACTTTATGAAGAGTTTTGATCAGAAAAAATAGGGTTTTTTGGTTTTTTTCTTACCTTTGGAACAGATGAAATTGCATCCCTATGGGAAATGTGCTTTGTGCCCTCTAGTGGCCAGCTCTGGTAATACCTGACAGTCAGCTGTTCATTCCCCACCACCTCAGAAGTGCCGAATGCTGCTTTTAAGCTCCCCAAACACACTGAAAACATGACAAAAAATTCCAGAAAATGGAGTGGAAATGCTTTGAATACCCTCTCACCACTGTGGAAAGTGGCAGATGGTGCCCAAGCAGCTCAAAAAAAGCTTTGTTATGTGAAATAAATCTGTTAACTGAGGCACTATTTTCTCTGGATTTCCTTTCACTAACAGAATATTACGTTAATTAAACAGTTTGTTAACTAAGGTTCCGCTGTAATGTAATTATTCTTCACCAATGATCCAAACATTCCAAGCCTTCTTTTTTAAATGTGTTTTCATTTTAGGGATGCTGTGAAAATATTATTCACATTATTCTCCTCTCCCAACTTTAGAATTTGAAATTAGCTGACGTTGCAAAACCTCTGTATAAAAAAATCTCAATCTTTCATTATTATGTTCACAATTTGTTTCTTCCATTCATTTATGCCTACTTTTACACCCCACAACACTTTACATAACCTATAGATGTATGCCTCCTAAAAGATACAGGGTAGAATTTAATAAG
This sequence comes from Furcifer pardalis, assembly GCA_030440675.1. Taxonomy (NCBI): domain Eukaryota; kingdom Metazoa; phylum Chordata; class Lepidosauria; order Squamata; family Chamaeleonidae; genus Furcifer; species Furcifer pardalis. The sequence goes on along the minus strand of CP126894.1, from coordinate 32,463,916 downwards.
CTAATACCCACCACTCATAATTCAATTGTTGAAACTCTCAGTTGCAAATTGCCATTAGTTAAAAAGTCAGCAAAGGTGTTTTCTGTTGTATGCCCAGTTATACAAATCAGCTCACAATAACAAATGCCTACATACACTGACTTCTTCATTTATGGCAATTCACTGCCAACATTTACATCAGTTGTGATTGGCCAATGTAAAAACATAATAACTGGAATCCTACTGATGTTTACACAAGGTTTATGCTAGCTGCAAGTAATATTATTTATTTATTTATGTTTAGATTTTTATTCAGCCCATCTAGTGAAAATTCATTGCTCTGGGTGGCAACTACAGTGATTAAAAACAAACCTACCCATAATAAAACCAATATAAATGAAATCAACATACATAAAAATTAACATTAAGTTTGCAGGGCAAACTTTATTTATTCATTCAATCATTCATTAATTTATTTCCTATACTGCTCCACTGGCCAGAAGGTCACTGAAGACAGTGTAGATAAAGGCATAATAGATAAAATTCCCTCAATTATACTATCCCAACCAGTCATAGCAACTGTGTTTCAAAGCCAGATAAAACACACTGGTGGTAAATCAATATGCATATGCAGCACCAATAAAAGATAAACATAAGAGGCTAGATTACTCCCTGAGGGGGAGTATGTCAACAAATGTTTCATTGGACATCTCTGTTTTCAGAAGTTTTTAAAAAGCTGGTAGGGGAAGAAGGCCTGGTGTATCTCCTGTGGTAAGATGTTCCACAGAATGGGCACCACAACCATCAAACCTAATTCTCAGAGTAGGCACTAGGGAGATGTAGTCACCAGGTGTAATTAGTGAGGTACCAGGATGCACCTGTGCATTGTGCAATTGGGTGTATGACACAGAAATGACTGGTACATGTCTGGGAATTTGTCAGTGAGCTACTATTAGCTGTGCCGTGTTACGCAAATTTTATGTGAATGCTAATATGGGCCTGTTCTATAGGATTCTGGCCACTGTAGAAATTGACACTTGGAGTAAAATATAACCAGGATCAATCCAAGACTTTCTTTCACCTTAAGTGAAGAACAAGATGAAGCCTTTCTCCACTCTGGACAGATGGTTGCATCTTGTTTCACCCTTAGTGACAAGATGATTCCACATCACACCTCAGTCAGAATACTAGTTTAGTTGGCTGAGAGCAGGCTGTAAAACAGCCAGTACCTAGGGAGCAGCAGTTGAGGTGCCACTTGCTACTGGCCCTCAGCATGAGCTCTTTGAGGCAATATATCACTTTTCTTAGTAGTATGGCAACCTTCACTACAAAACTGCATGACTGGATGGATCTGGTGTAATAAGAAATCCCTTTCCCTGTAAAAGCTTCCTCTCCTTGCAGATATACTTAAATAGGTCCCCTCTATATTCTACCAGAGGAAGTTAAAGTGATGAAATTGAGTTTCTCCTACTTTGGGTACACCAAGAGAAGGCAAGATTCTCTTGAAAAAATAAATAATGCTGGGAAAGATAGAAGGCCAAAAATGAGAAGCAAGGTAACTCTAAAGCTATAGCCTACAAGAGCTGAGGACAGGACATTTTTGAGATCTCTCTTTCACAGGGTCAACATAAATTGGAGACAGCTTGATGGCATGCAACAACAACATATGAACTTCAAAATGTCTTATAAGTATAATAAGTACATGAACTTTTACAATATGAAACATTGTTTGGCTTGCATCTTTTTCATCAGTTGCCCTGTCCTTATAGTGTTATAATTAATTATAACATTTAATTATAATTCCCAGCCTTGGTCAGCCCTAAATGCTGTGACTTCCTTTATTGAGTCAATCCATCTTATATTTCATCTTGCTCTTTTCCTCCTGCCTTCCATCTTTCCTAGCATTATTGTCTTTTCCAGCCAATCTTGCTTTCCCATAGTTGAACTCAAAAGTGCATGGACTTTTAACAACATGAAACTTTGATCAGTTTGCATCTTTTTGATCAATTGACCTGTCCTTCTGTGCTCGCTGTCTGTATACACTTTGCTGAAGGAAAAATAACACTGCACAACAATGATTTTGCTACTGAGAATAACACATTAAATTTACATGATATCGAATGTGCTGATTCCAAATCTGATCTCAGAATTTGCCTATCATGTACAGATTTTAAATTATAGGTGTGCTATATTTGTTCAAATGGTCAGTTACTGGGTAATGTATTTTTACATGGGAACATTATAACAGTTGCAGCTACCACTATGTCGGCTGCTGCCTCAGGTGAATCATGTCCCCTGGTGGCATGCATGTTCCAGCAGCAACCAGGCATGTCTGAGCCAGTCAAGGAGCTGATGTCAGAAATAGGTATAGAAGGTGAGATGGATCAAGGGCTGTCTCTAGTGTGAAGCCATCTTATTGGATAGTACAGCTAGGCCATAGTGAGTCTGTTTTGAGCTAAAGATGAGTAGGCGCAGCTGTGTTAATAAACCGGACAATTTTTGCTACATTTGTGGCAAATATACCCTGCATGATCAATACAAGAACTTAACCAAGAGGATGAGATTTGCTTACTTAAGATCCTGACATCCTAGGCAGAATTGAGCTTCAGATTTGGATTCAGCACACTTGATTTCATATAGGACACATAGATTAGACCAAGCAGCAGACAATATTTCTTTTCTTTTTTTTGTGATGCAGTGTAATTTGCCAGGATTGTGAAAACCTCAATGCGATGCCCCTCACCTCCTCATCCTGGTCTTGTGTTTCATAAATAAGAAATGGCCTGTGGCTTAATGAACTCTTAAGATGCTGTTTCACTATGTTGGAACAACATGCCTTGATTAGAATGGAGAACTGAACAATTAATTTAACAGTTAAGAATTGTTCAGATCCCTACTATCATGTACATATATAGTAAATCTGCCCAGCAGAAAATGTGTATATGTATGGGTTGTGGAAGGGATGTCATTCAGGTTACCTACACTTCCTCTTTCCAACCCCCTCCACCCAGATTCTGAATGCAAAGGAATTCTTCACCTCCTAGTGCAGGTCATCTTAAAGCTGGCTTTCCCTGAGCACAGCCAGACAGCCTTTGCCAAGGCCAGTTGGAGTAAATTCTCTCTGTTTGACAGCTGATGAAGGGTGGGAAGATTTATAACTTATTTGAGTTCCCATACATCACCCTTTGTGTCGCTTGCTTATGATGGCCTTGCCAAAAGATAAAGAAGTGCAGGACGCTCTGTATAGGCTGTGGTGACAGGCCAGGGACAAATGTCTCTGTTGGGTAAATTGATTTGAATGGCTCTAGTGAAATATCAGCCGAGGCTGAAAATATGATTGCGTTTAATGATCGTGCCTGCATTGTCTCCCACTAGAATTCCAAATGGCAGACAAGTTAATTAAAGTCACGTATTGCAGTGGGAAGGGAGGGAAGGAGGGTGTGCTAGGCAGAAACGGAAGTGTATTGTGGGAGCATCTATCTATTAACTATATCTGTAGGTCTATCTAGAAGTTATTTTTTACTGCTACTTCTAACTGTAGTGAGTTTTCTATGAGGCCAATAAATATTATTTGTAATTTATAGGGTGTTTTTCCAGGCATATCTGCGCAGAATATATATATTCTAGCCCCCAGAGTCTAACAAGTTAAGACAAAGAGACATAAAAATACAGAATGAAAAGATGGAGAGCAGACAAACTGTTTATTCTTCTCTGGAAAAATTTAGTGCACATAAAATTTAATATGGTGTTAAGAATGGAACATTTATTTTCTGTGAGTTAAAGAAGCTTATGACCACAGAAGTTGCAAATCTAAAAGGGAAGTTAAGGTTGTTTAATCACATTAGGTTGTTTTAAAAAACACTACAAACTAAAGCAAAAATATCTTGATTTGTGTCCCAGTACTTCACTTTCATTGCAGCCTAGATTCCAGGTTTGTTTACAAAGTCATTTTTGCTGTTAATAATTTACAGTAATTATAAAAAAAAACTATGCACTTTAGGTAATCTGTATTGTATATTTTATATCTCTGAAGTATCTTCAAAATGTTGTCTATTAGAGATCTTCTCTCAGCAGAGTATGTATAAATGCAATGTATATATCACTGAGAATACTTTTAAAAGCACATGTAATGCAAATATATATTCTAAATTATGAAATGCCTTTGTTCCAACATAGACATTTTTGCACTTAATTCCCTCTAATGTTTACATTGATGTCATTACTTTTTTGTTTTAAACTGTATGATAAAATTTGAGATATTGTGAAGATGCTGTGCTCTATGACCAGAAGGGCTACAATATCTGTTCCTGGTTTAGCATTGTGGCATAAAAGCTAAGCTATGAATTAGGATGCACCAACTCTGTGTCTCTTCTTGAGTTGGTAGAATCAGAATCAGTCTGTATTGGTAAAGGCTATTCTTCAAGCACACAGTTTCTGGTCAATCAATGCCAAGTTATGAATATTCTCTAATGACTGGAGGAAGATAAAATTCCTTCTTGAGAAGTAACGTATGGATAAGTGGCAGAAAACACATAATACAATGCTTATGGGTGGCTCTGTGATTAAGAAGCTTGCCTTGTTAGCTGGAACACCGGCAAGTCAGCATTTCAAAACTCGGGCACTGCATGACTGATTGAGTGCCTGTCTCTGTCCCAGCTCCTGCCAATCTAGCAGATTGAAAGCAAAAAAATGAAAGTAGATAAATAGGGACCACTTTTGTGGGAAAAGATGTTGGCGACATGAAAGGAGCCTCATTCAGGCATCCCCTGAGTGGAGTTTCTCCAGCAAAAAATCCTTTCAACCCAGAATAATTTCTGACATGAAATTATTATTATTATTATTACATTATTGCTCCTGCTAGAACCTCAACACCCCTGATAATCACAATGATGAGAACATTGAACATGAGCCAGACATTCTAGAGAGTGAAGTCAGAAAGGCCCTAAAAAACACTGCAAACAACAAAGCCAGTGGAGTTGATGGTATCCAAGTTGAACTTTTCAAAGCACTACAAGATGATGGAATCAAATTATTGCATTCTATATGCCAGCAGATTTGGAAAACAAAACAATGGCCACAGGATTGGAAAAGATCTGTATACGTTCCACTCCCCAAAAAGGGTAATGCCAAAGAATGTTCAAATTATCGAACAATTGCGCTCATCCCTCACGCTAGCAAGGTGATGCTCAAGATAATACAGGATAGACTGCAACAGTATGTGGAGAGAGAATTACCAGAAGTGCAGGCGGGTTTCAGAAGAGGCAGGGGGACTAGAGATCACATCGCCAACATAAGATGGATCATGGAAAAAACAAAGGAATATCAGAAACAAGTCTACTTCTGTTTCATTGATTACACGAAGGCTTTTGATTGTGTCGACCACAACAAAATGTGGCAAATAATTAAGGAAATGGGAATACCAGAACACCTTATATGCCTCATGAGAAATCTGTACATGAATCAAGAAGCAACAGTTAGGACAGAAAATGGAATGACGGAGTGGTTTGGAATAGGAAAAGGAGTAAGACAAGGCTGCATTTTGTCACCATGCTTATTCAATTTATACACAGAGCACATAATGCGCAATGCAGGAATGGAGGAATCACAATTTGGGATCAAAATTGCTGGAAGAAACATCAACAATTTGAGATATGCAGATGATACCACCCTCATGGCAGAAAGTGAGGAGGACCTAAAGAAGCTCCTAATTAGGTTGAAAGAAGAAAGTGAAAAAGCTGGCTTGAGACTCAATATCAAGAAAACCAAGATAATGGCAACAGGCCCTATCAGTCCCTGGAAAATAGATGGGGAAGAAGTAGAAGCAGTGACAGATTTTACTTTCTTAGGATCTAAGCTCACTGCAGATGGTGATTGCAGCCATGAAATAAAAAGGCGACTGATTCTTGGGAGGCAAGCGATGAGAAACCTGGGGAGCATAGTGAAAAGTAGAGACATCACATTGAAAACAAAAATTCGCATAGTCAAGGCAATGGTATTCCCTGTTGCAATGTATGGTTGCGAGAGTTGGACCATTAGGAAAGCTGAACGGAGAAGAATAGACGCCTTTGAGATGTGGTGTTGGAGGAGAGTTTTGAGAGTCCCATGGACAGCGAGGAGAACAAATAGGTCAATCTTAGAAGAAATCATCCCTGACTGTTCCTTAGAAGGTCAAATAATAAAGATGAGGCTAAAGTACTTTGGACATCAAATGAGAAGAGAGGATTCACTTGAGAAAGCTTTGATGCTTGGAAGGGTCGAGGGCAAAAGAAGAAGGGGACGGCCCAAGATGAGATGGCTAGATGGTATCGTGGAGACAATGGGCACAGAGCTGAGCGAGTTGAGGGGGATGGTGGAGGACAGGAGTGCCTGGCGGTCAGTGGTCCATGGGGTCGCAGAGGGTCGGAATCGACTGTGCGACTGAACAACAACAAAAGAATCTCTGGTTGTTTTCCACTGCCAAAGGGCAGAATTATGTGTGCTATCAACCTGTCCTAAGTTCCTTGCCTGCGTCATACATGTAGGGAAGCATGTTGTTGTCTTTGTCAGCAGCAAAGGAAGAGCCAAGTCCTGCTCTAGTCAGTTGCTTTGCATAGAATGGGAAAAGACCTATCTTGTTTTGTGTCTCAGGTGACAAGATATCTTGAGGCAGCCCTGATTGCCACTGATATTCATATCCTCCTGTTTATTACACAAGATATTCTTTGGGGCAAACTTTTGCTATGTGACTGTGGCCTGTCAAGTTGTAGCCTGGGCAGACAAGGGTTTCAGTCACACCGGCAAATGACATTTCTCTGAACTTGCAGTAATAATCAGGAGAATGGGAGAATGGCACTTTGGTGCAGTGTCATGCTTTGAGACACAGTGTCAATCAATCACACTTTATTGCTCCAACTTTGCTTAATGCAGGCCCATAAAATCAAAATAAAAGCACAGTCACAGCAACACATACACAATAAAACTACAAAACAAGGAGTGCACCAGAAAGCCAAACTTGCTGCCATAGCAAATGTTATGTTAATCCTCTGTAGCTAATTATCAGCATTTAAATGCACTGTTTGCCATAGTGTTTCCACTCCTTAGCAAATTTGGTGTGGGGAGGGACATTCTGTTTTGATGTTCTCCTGTGCAAAGCCCATAGGAAGGAATGAGACCTTATATACTAATTTCGTGTCAGAAATTACTCTGGGTTGAAAGGATTTTTAGGGGACACCTAAATGTTCCCAAGTGGAGCTGTCAGGTATAAACCCGACCTTCCAGTCTCCAGCTCAGTGTTTTAACCACTATGTCACCGTGGAAACCTTATATGAAAGCACAGACTTTCTGTTCAATTGTGCTGCTATGTCCCCCTCTCCACATACTTGCAGCTGGTGAGCCTCTCCTATAAATCCACCAGGAATTGCCAAATTTAAATAAAACCAATATAAAACATTTGAAAAGCAAATACAGTGGTGCCTCACTTAAAGAGCATAATGTGTTCCACAGGATTGTTCTTTAAGCGAGTTTGCTCTTTAAGCGAAACACCATTGTAAGTGACCAGTTGTGTGTGTGTGTGTGGGGGGGGATTGCGAACCCAGATTTATTTGTTAAGCGAGTTTTTAGTTGGTTTTATTTGTTAAGTGAAGCGACCATTCAGAGAAAATTCTGCTCTTTAAGCGAGCTACTCTTTAAGCAAAACGCTCTTTATGCGAGGTGTGACTGTAGAAGCATTGTGACTTATGTAGTACTGGGGAGGGGTATGTGTTCTACTCCCACCTGGAAATATCTGGTTCCAGTTCCTCTTTCTTGATTTACTAAATCCAATTTTGTGGGTAAAAGAGATATGTACTGCAAAAACAAAACAAAACAGAAAAAAGTATTATCATCTACTACATCATCATCAATGTCACCGTCAAGTATTACATTATTCTTCATTTTAGTTTTGAAAATTGGTCATGAACAGAACATTGTGTGATTCATTTTGCCATTAGCTGACTACTTTGGGGCTTACTCACAGGCTATTAGTTGCAAATGACATTCAGAATATATACATATATATTTCTTTGTGCAACTGTGAGATGTGATACAGTCATTTCTTAAGCAAACCTTAAGTATACTACAAATTGCCACCAGCTCTGGGTTTTTTTAAACACATGGTTTAAATAGGGTTTGGTGCCATATAGTAGAAATCTGATTTCATGGAAGTCACACTTTGTTCAATCGAGTTTTCTCTTTGGTAAGCATTTTGGAGTAATAATAAGAACCAATAATCATTCACCTGGGAGTAAGGCTCAGGAGTAAGTGGGTGGGATTAATTCTGCATAGGTATATAAAGGATCAGACAGTTGCTGCTAACTTTTCCTACATCTAGTCAATTTTAAAAAATCCTGAAATACATATCTATGTCTATGGTACATTACCAGAGCTGGCCACTAAAGGCCACCATCTGCTTCACTGTTGTCTGCAGGATATCTTGGATTGTACTCTTTACAGGCATTGGTGGGGTGACCTCTACATAGGTGAAGGTACAATATAGGATATCCTTATCCCTCCCTCCCCCCCCAAAAAAAAAAATTGCGAATATTTTGACCCTGCAGGTATGGCTCCACCATAGCAGCAGCCATGTGATCAAGTCCCATACCTTGTATAGTTACAATTTTTAGAGGAGTAGCCATGCAGAAAAACAATTGAAAAGTCTTGTGAGTAGCATAAGACACCGCACTGTGAACAAGCAACTCTTTCTATCATATAGTACAATATTTACTTGAGAACCTTGTGAACAATGGAAGGCAGTATTCATATTTTAAAAATACTATCACTTACTATCCTTGGTCATGTGGCAGGCATGACTAGAACACCAGAGTGCACAAAATGCTGTTTACCTTCCCACTGAAGCGGTACCTATTTACCTACTTGCAATTTCATGCTTTCAAACTGCTAGCTTGGCAGAGGCTGGGACAGAGACTGGAGCTCACTCTATCATGCAGTACTAGGGTCTCAAAACTTGTGACCTGTCAAACTTCCAGTCATCAAGTCCAGCTTCTTAGCCACTAAGCCACCACAGTCCCTATGTACCAAAAGGTAGATTACTCTGTATAGTTTTTTGCATTCAATTCCAGCAGAGTTTAGCCTCATTGAGGGATAGAGAGAATGCTCACTAAATTCTTTGTTCTCATTTATGATGAAGCCCTTTAGCAAGGGATTTTAAATTTCTGCGACATTTGCCACTTCCAGCTGAGAGCAAAACAATGAGTTGTTTCACACTCTGAGGATCCATGGAATACATATTAAATGTCTCTCCTGTTAATTCCCTTGGAGAAGTAACAAACATGCACCCAAACTAAGCAAGCATGAACAGACTGACTGATGGTTAAAAAAGATGCCAAGGACCCAGCTAGAATTTCAGATTCTTAAATAAAGAAACAATTATTGCAAAAACTGTGAACTTTCATGAATTATGCAATTTTGTGCAAAAAAAGGGCAGTTTTGAGCAAAAATGGCATTTCCCCCCCTAGGCAAAATATTGTTCTTGCTGATGTTGAAACGTTACTAAAAGAATCACAAAGTTCTTAATCACTGAAGGGAAGAATGTTGCAATTCCTGTCTTTGTCTATGAAGAACAGACAAGTATGGAATTACTGTACAGTACATTCTTAGCCTAGGCCTAATGTAACACTAAAAGAACAAAAAAGCTCAAGTAGTGTAATTGAATTAGATCCAAGCGTTGTGGAACTGGTGGTGCAAGAGGCAGTGTACATACTCAAGGAAAAACTGAGCTGAATCATTACCTTGTGATAAGAAGGCAAACTAATTTCCATGAGTGCAAGGGCTCCAATAGTTTCCTGCTCATTCCTTTAATTGAAGTGAATAAAAATAGGAATGTCTTCCAAGTTTAGGGTGGGCTAAGAAGCAATCTAGAATGAGCTATAGTGACTATTAGTATGCCTGTGTATTATACCCGTAGCTAAAATTGATGTTGCTTCCCAGCATGTTACAACTTTTTATAGAGTACAATTGATGTGTATTTCAGAACGATCAAGTTAGAAGCAGGTCTCAATTTATTTACTTTTATTAGGATATAACAAAATATATATTCTGTGCCTTACACCCAAATTGGGTCATCTGGGTTGCTTACAATCATGTATCATAACACAATGTAATACAGTAAAACCCCTACTTACATAAGAAGTATGTTCTGTAGTCTTTTATGTAAATTGGTTTTTTACTTAACTTGAAGCAAACCCATAGGAAAAATGAATTTTTACATAACTCAAAGCAAACCAATAGGAAAAATATATTTTTTTACTTAACTCAAAGTAAACCCATAGAAAAATGATATTTATGTAAATTGAAGCAACCCCGTAGGAAAAAAGATTTTTTACATAACTCGAAACAAAACCCATAGGAAAAAATTAGTTTTTAATGTAACTTGAAGCAAACCCATAGGGACATTTATGTAAATCAGGACATGGTTTTAGTGCAAAAATCATTATGTAAGTCAAATTTTATGTAACTTGAGACATATGTAAGTCAGGGTTTTACTGTACAGTGATCAAACAACAAAACTCACATCAACAGGAAACACGAATACACCTAGCAGCAGCAGGGGGAAAACAGACTCCTCAAAAGCAGTGAGTAATGTCATAAAACATGCATTCAAACCATCTCTGGACTTAATGGTCTTATGGGGGGAGCCATTTTATGATCATACATATTATCTCACTTATTTCCTGAACATGGGGGAAAACTATCTTTTTGACTGCCACTCCCAGAATCCAATTGGTAGTGTAGCCACAGAAGGAATTTAGGGGAGTTGTAATCCAAAAAAGGCACTCTTCTAATCTCAATATGTGGTAAGCTAGTGCTCATTACAGAGGTGGGCATCCATCCTAACATCTTGCCTCAATGGCACTACTGTATTCTCTGTAAACTGCCTTCTGTATAACCAAAATAGCTGGGAGGAGAAATGGACAGTGTAGATAACTTTTAACTAGAGCTGAAACCATGCTAGAGATGGATAGATATGATTCAGGCAACACACATGTTTTGAGGACTCACGTATCGAAGGAATAATGTACTTGAACCCTGAAGACCGGTAACAAAACAAAGCAACCTAGTTCACAAACCTGGGAGATAAGAGAACCTGTTGATGCATAATCAGTTTGTTAGCTATATTGTTAGTTGCTAACCAGGATCTCTTGGTCTGTTTAGTTCTATGACCTGCACATGGCTAACAAGAAGACTCAACCCTGTGTCCCCATGCTTCTCAGTTCAAGGGATATGGTGGAAGAACATTTAATATAAAATTTCCTTGCGTAAAGAGCATAATGTGTTCTACGGGATTGCTCTTTAAGTGAGTTTGGTCTTTAAGTGAAACGCCATTGTAAGTGACCAATTGTGACTTCCGGGGGGGGGGGGTTGTGACCCCCGATTTAGTTGTTAAGCGAATTTTTGGTTGGTTTTAGTTGTTAAGCGAAGCAACCATTCAGAGAAAATTCTGCTCTTTAAGCGAGTTACTCTCTAAGTGAGGCACTCTTTATGTGGGGTTTTACTGTATACCATGTTTGCTGGTGTATAAGACAGATTGGAGTATAAGACACACTATATTTTTTTCTGTTGAATTTTAAGGGGAAGGTTTGTTTATGTGCTGGTAAATACAGTAGTGCATTACAGTATAAGACACACTCAAATTTTCCGGTGTATTTTAAGGAGGGGAAAGTGTGTTTTATACACCAGAAAATACAGTAAATTGAACAAAATTCCCCACCATCTGCATTGGTTAAAGGCAGTAAACAGCCTTTGACAGTAAGATCACACCATACCTGCATTCTATTAAAGAGATAGGAACCTTAATTAAGAGCCACAAACAGGGTTTAAAATGTAGACATTTACAAACCAGGCATTTGATGCATTCTGTTTGGCTGGGCAATTCCATAGAATTGGTTTTCTCCCCCTATTCTTTTCTTTTCTCTTGCTTTCTGATACATTTCTTTTATGAAGACATGTAGAATTTTGGAATAAGTCTTCTCTAAATAGTTAATTCAGTTCATGCCAGCCCCACCTCCCTGCTATATTCCTGTGTGTACCTGTGGACCCAAACTATCTGGTGCTGTCCCCAGACCCCTAGATCTTATTTTATGATAACCAATTTACCCTCTAGTGACCACAATTATCATATTCACCCCATTTCACCTGAACTGTTTTAGGCCTAGAAGTAACTCCCCCCATCAGAAACCTAAATTGTTTGGGTGGAAATGAACAAATATGACAATTGTGAGGGCATGTAGGGTACAGAATGGCTCCAAATGGTGGGGTCTGTTCCAGTGCTGCAAGTATATTACATTGGATGGTGGGATCTACATATACTCGTTTGAATGATAGCCCAATATTGAAGTTATCACCTTGGTCACCTAGAGGTCAGATATTGTAAAGGGAGAAAGTGCAGGAAGAACAAGTTTACCTTATCCTCTTATAGATATCTTTCACCAGATCAAATGGGGACTAATGTGTGGCAACTTTGTATATGCATATGATTTTCAAGTATAAAGTGACATGTTTGCATTTCTGTGGTGGATATATAAATCGGCATCCATTAAACATTTGTTACCTTTCTTGCAGATGCTCAACAGTTAATAAATGATCCCTATTACACATTTGGATCCACTAATGGAAACTGTTAAAGAATTGCAATGTATTATTATGGACTTATTATCTTACTAGTGCAAATCTTCCTGCTTAAGTGGAAGTACTGTATTTCCAATTCACTTGGACATAGAGAGGTACCAATGCTGAGGTAGGAATAAATAGTGTAATAATGTATTTTTGTGGACTCCTCGTTAATTACTGCAGCAAAATAGCCTGTCAGGATTGAACTCCAACTTTCCCCTCCCTCTGTCTCTTGCAAAAACCTTCATTAGGCTTGCTGAAATAGGAACTGAAAATAAATAAACCATTTATCATTAAAAAAACTAATTAGGGATTCCTTTTTCTAATAATCAGTCTGTGCAAAATCAGGAGATCAGATGAAAATGAAATGGAAGTTAAATAAACTTCTTGAAAAGAATGTATTTAAAACAGTCATAATTATTTCTCCACGTTAGCTTAATTTCAGCAGACCCAATAGTTATTGTACCATCCTTTTACCTGCTTCTTGTTTTCATGGAGGTCTGTCTTGCTACCTTTTGCATCATCTGATTAGCTGTCAACCCTGGTAGGTATCACAAACATTGATCCTCTTGGCAACTGACCTTTTCTATGCAAGATCTCAGAGACCTTTCTGATGTCTGTCATCTCTAATCAATTTGATGTCTGATGTCCCAGACAAACCAATGGAAAGTCCAGTAACCATTGCCAAGAAGTTTGGTTTTCCTGAAATGCTGCTATAGTGATTGGAGATCTCGTATGTTTTTAGTAACATTATTTTCTGAAGGAATGGGGATCCTCCCTTTGAGTGTGAGCATTCTTTATGATAACCGGAGGCATGTAATAAAATTCTTAGTATTTCTATTCAGACATGGGTATACCTTGATTTAGATTTGAATGTCACCACAATTACTACTTTACTTGTGCATTTATTTCATTTATATCCTGCCATTCTTTCAAGGAGCTCAGGGCTGTTCATGATATTTCAATTTGTATTTTGTCCTCACAAAAACCTTGTAAGGTAGATTAGCTGGAAAACAGTGACTGGTGAGGCTAAGCAGTGCTGGGAATAAAAAAAAATTACTCCCTATTCTGTGAGTATGGTATGGTGGGCGTAGCCAGGGGGAAAGCCCTGCATTGCGCCCGAATTAGGACTACTTTATTTCAAAACTTGGATGGGCAGGGCCAGCCAGAATTTCTGCTACTGGTTCTGGCGAACTGGGGCGAACCTGCTGAATCCCACCACTGAGGCTAAGTATTTCAACAGTAATCGGTTATGTGTCTGGCACATAGATGGTATAAGACCCAATCATCTCTTGCTGAAGCTTGGTCACCACCCCACATCCCAAACATTGACAAGCTGCTACCCCTAAGGGTAGGAAATACTGAAATAGTCTGCTCAGTATTAACGTAACAAATAGTAGTAAACTTTCTTGATTCTTGGCAAATGGCTATTGGACTTTGCATTGGTTTGTCTGGGACACCAGTGAAAACCAGTGAAAACAGGGTGTTTAATAGGCTGAGATATGCTGGGGGTGTCAACTACACCTGAACTAAATACAAAAAGGCCAGTTTTTTTTTTCATTTGCAGTAGCATTAGCAAATTACAGCTACCATGTTTGGTTCTGGATGGGGCTGTTTTGCCCATACAGACCCAGTGCATAATCTGGGGGTCCTCCTGGACTCATGACTCCTGCTCAAAGAGCAGGTGGCAGTTGTGGCCAGGAGGGCTTTTTGCACAGCTTATTGTCATACACCAGCTACGCCCGCTCCTAGATCGGGACTCCTTGCTCATCATCATGCATGCTCTGGTCACCTCCAGACTTGACTACTGTAATGTGCTCTACATGGGGCTGTGCTTGATGACCATTCGGAGGCTTCAACTGGTCCAGAATGCGGTTGCTCGGGTAGTGATGGGATGCGGATGTTATGCACATGCCTCACCACTGCTTTGGGAGCTGTACTGATTGCCAGTATGCCTCTAGGTGAAATTCAAGGTGCTGATAATTACCGTTAAAGCCCTACATGGTAGTAGAAGAACTTCTGTCTGTCCCACTAGAGTGGACCAGAGAGGGTCTCTAATTGTTCCATCAGCTAGAGAGGCTCATCTCTCTAGCACTAGAAGGAGGACCTTTTCCGTGTCTGCTCCGGCCCTATGGAACCTCCAGACAGAGCTGCTACTCTTCAGAAAAGGCATAAAGACTTGGTTGGCGGGGCAGGTATGGGGCGCAAGTAACACTGTAACCCCAGTCTGCTGGCTGACCCAATAATTACTTCTCTCTCCCTTAATTCTTGTAAATCTTTTAATTATTTTAATTCTTGTAATTATTTTAAATTTTAATTTTTTTTTAATCTTTTAAATCTGTACTGTTGGTCTTTCACATGCACTCAAGAAATGGATCCCTTGGAAACACAATGCATTCCTTTTCAACTTTACTTTGTAGATAATGGCCTGTAGTGGAAAGCTTTAGTAATGCACCTAGGAAATACATACAGTATGTATTTCAGGGATTTTTCACTGAATATTTTTGGACTCAAGGATAATTGGAACCGCTGATACTGAACCCACAGACACAGCACACAACCTGTATTCTTTACTTAGAAATCACTGGAAAAGACCACCATAAGTTTGGATTGACTTGATGGTGCACAATTAATATTAAGTAAAACTACTTCTCTCTCTATGTGATTGTCCCAAAGTCATTGAGTGATCTTCTTGGCAGAGGAGGGATTTGAACTGGGATCTTCCCAGTATTAGCTGGACCATATAAACACTTCATCACATTAAATTTCACTGTGCAAGCTGCTTTAATTAAGGAAGCGGCTTTAATCATCAAGAAAAACATGGTTAAGTCCAATACATTTTACATCCCTTTTTACTTTTATGCTGAACTTGCATAAGCAGAAAAAAGTTGTTTCTGGGGTCAAGGATGTTCTTTATGCTAACTTGTCCTTTCAAACATGAACATCACAATGACTTATTGCATATATGCATTTTTAAGAAATTCCATAGTATAGAAATTGTTCCCATTAAAGCAATCACATCATCAAATGTTCAGGCTAAGGAAACTAGAGATCCATCAAACAGATTTGGTGAAAAGATAAACACTTTAAGATAGGGCTGGACTTTTGCTCAAATGCATGAAGGATCAAAGGTTATTCAGCATTCAGCTTCTGTCCAAATGAACCTAAGAGGAGCATCCCTTCAGACCTTGCTAGTCCATAATACAAGGTCAACAAATGGAGGTAATTGCAAAAGCACAAAACAGAGATGGAGGAGGAGCAGCCAGTGCATGGATCAACCCATTGCTCTAACCATTACTACACCCATCATGCTTTACTATTGGCAAGGTTGTTTAAGTCCAATGGGAATTCGACTTGAACAGCATGTGGAAAGCCACTGATCCATCAGCTTGGCCTCATAATATTTGAATCCTCACACATTTAAAGGTAAAGGTTTCCCTTGCTCGAAAGCCAGTCGTATCCAACTCTAGGGTTCAGTGCTCATCTCTGTTTCAAAGCTGAAGAGCCAACGCTGTCTGCTTCTGCAGAAGTTTCCATGGTCATTTGGCAGACACCGGAGTGCACAGAACACACATGTTTAGCTGAAGTTTAAAGTTAAAGAATACTATCACAAAGAGTTTGAGTGCTAAAACTGAATGGAGTTCATGATCCTTCCATGGGAAAATGTCCTGTTTGTATTAAGCTTTCTTCATTTGACTATCAGTGAAGCATAATATAGGTGAAAGAAGTTGTATTGTTTCCATCATTGTTAAATGGATGCAGGTCAGAATTTGCTTAACTCTTTCTACACTACAAATCAGCTAGTCTGTTACAGGAACATAGGAATGATAGCGAAGTAGGCATATCTAGCTTTCCTTTTATTCTGTCTCATTGTATCAGTACGATCAACCTTTATAGGTCCAAGAGCTGCACATGGATCTTGGAGGGCTATACCTGTCCCCATCCATTTTATCTTACAAAAAAGAATGGATTACTGTAAAAGCTCACTTCTACCATCCATTGGCTAGAAAATGTTTGGGATGGCGTCTCAAGGGATGTTGGGAGGCACTCAAAACGTCAAAATTGCCCCCATGCCCATCAGAAGGCAAAGGAGAAAATTTTGAGCCTATTTTCAGAGGAGTATTTATAAAAATAATTAATTTAATATTTTCATGGCTGCTGTGAATATCAAC
The DNA here is from genome assembly GCA_030440675.1 of Furcifer pardalis. Classification (NCBI taxonomy): domain Eukaryota; kingdom Metazoa; phylum Chordata; class Lepidosauria; order Squamata; family Chamaeleonidae; genus Furcifer; species Furcifer pardalis. Next base: position 32,447,123 of record CP126894.1, on the reverse strand, counting down.
CTGGATGCCAATATTATTATTGCCATTCCATATTTTCTGAAGCTTTCCACCATGTTTTCAAGTATCTCTGATGTCTTTTGTTGCCTACATCCTCACTAGTACATACTAGAGATTTAGAGCAGTACTTTTCAGGATCCATTGCCTTCAGAAAGGAGACCACTGAAGAGCCAAATGGTTCCTTGTGTATGCCAGCGTACATTGATATAATTGCAGTAACTGTGACCCATGCTCTTAAAATAACAATCTCTTAACCTGCCACAACCTCACTTTTTAGTTACATGTTGAAGAGACATTTGGAGCAAGATGAAAAGCAATACAAGGAGCTCCTGAACAATAGGAGGTTGTAACAAGAAGCTTTTTTCACTTCTCTTTCAGCTGTGATGGTAATTAATGAAAGAGGCAACACTTTGTGTGGAAACTGTGCTGGCAGGAAAGGGCACAGTGCCTCTCCCACAGAAGGATAGCAATAGCAAAAGAAATTATACTTATATATCACCCATGGCTTGGTTCAAATGATAATAAGCATTTTCCCCACAAACAGGCTAGATATTTTACTGACATCCGATGTATGGAAGGCTGAGTCAAACTTAAGCCCATTGAGATCAATCTCAGATTGTGATCAGAGTTTCAGCTGCACTACGAAGGCTCTGTCAAATGTACTACATCTTCTTTGTGTTTTGACTCCCATCAAGCCATTACCTTGAGGTCAAAGGATAAGTGTATGAGCTGTTTGTCTGAATATTGCAGTCTACAAATAACAACATGTATTACATGTTTGTTTGTTTGTTTGTTTATTCATTTGTTAGTTTTACATTCCAGCATTCTTTCAATAAGTTCTAGGCAACATATATTGCTCTCTTCCACTTTATCTTCATAACCACTATTTGAGGTAGGTAGGACTGTGATGAGAGTGTGATGGGACCAAGTTCGTCCAGTGAATCTTACAGCTGAGTGGGACTTTGAGCCCAGGTCTCCTGAACCAATACTCTACATCAGTGATGGCAAACCTTTTAGAGACTGAGTGCCCAAGGAGGCGGGGGGAGATGGGTGTCAGGCATCACGCATGGTGTGTACCCATGTGATGTCACCAGTGCACTTCGACAACATACACACATGCACACCACTCCTGCACCACCAAGCTTCAACCCCCCCAGCAAGTCAGGCCCTACAGCTGCCCCCCCAACAAGTGCTGTGTGGCTGCACCGGGCACACAAGAGGCCTCCCAGGCTCCAGAAAATGCCCTCACAGCCTTCCCACCCCTGGATGGGCCTTCCTACCCCTCCCCCATGGGCCTACCCACCATGCCGAGAGGTCTTCCCACCCCCACCAACCCTTCCTACCTCCCGTTAAAATTCCATAGGGATACATTGTAACCGGCACAGGCTTTAGCAAATGTTATCCAATGCATCCCATAGGATTTAACGTTATGCAATACAATTTTTACCCCCATATTGTTTAACATTATGCAGTTTTAGCGTTATCTGATGCAAACGTTATCTGAGGTATTGCTGTAATATGAATATAGATACGAGTAACAAGGATTTTTTATCTATAATATTAACAACAACAAGGCAATGTATTGCAAGAAATTGGAAAAATGATTCTTCATTAAAAATGGAAGATTGGTATAAAGAAATATAGGAAATTGCATTGAATGGCAAGCTTACATGGGAATTGAATTAAAAAAGGGTATAATTAAGGAAAATAAATTTTGGAATATATGGAACCTGTTTTTGGAATATACGTTGATTGAAGGTAAAGGTGGCAGGCCAGCACCAGACCAACTGAGTTTTTGGAAGTAACAAGAGAAGGCTATGATAAATCGTAATCTCCAGGACATTGTAAATTTATTTTATTTATTTTATTTTTTGATTTTTATACCGCCCTACTCAGGGCGGTTCACAAACACATATAAAGCAGTGAGTTCATAAACACAACAAGTAAATATCAAAAATAATCAGTATCAATACCACAAAACATCAAAATATCACAACATCATTACAGCATCAAAAATTCAATAGGCATCAATATCAAGCAACAATCAAAAAATTCAAAATCTCAATCCAGTTCACACAAAAATTACAAAAACGGAAAACTAAGCAAAAAAAAAAATTGCTAAATCCCGTGACAAGTGACAAGCCTCTCCGCCTGGCTGCAGGTGTTCTTGGTGGCGGTGGCTGCTCGAAAAAGTCCTTCCGCCCTAGCGGCTCTTAAGCCCCAGCCAGGGCGGAGCCCCCGGGGAAAGGTGGAGAGAGTCCCGGGGCTGGACACAGCGGTGGCCTCTCCGCCTGGCCGCAGGTGTTCCTTTCTTTAAGTCCTTTCTTTTCTTTTGTTATTAGTATTGAATAATAATGCGAGTGGTTTATATTATCAGAGTGTTAGATATGATAAAACAAAAACGTACAATATATATATAAATATACACATGATAAAAGATATTTACACAATGAATATATAATTGATAAACAAGTTAATAAAATGAGAATTATTCATCATATTGAAGATAAAACTGTTCTTTCTGTTTTTTAGGTTTTATTTTGTATCGTATTGTAATGTATTTTTTTGTTTTGAAATGTATTGTTGTTTTATCTTGTATGTCTTTTATATTTTGAAATCAATAAAAACTAAAATAAAAAAAATCAATCCCACTGACAACTCAGAATAGCATTCCATGATGTACTGTTGTGAAAATGGCCTATAGTTTAGGTAAACTGAATCGCAAGTAGTTTATAGAATGAAGAAGAATGATAAGCTCAAATTTAGGTTTAAACCATTCGTATTCCACTCACATGAAGACTTGTCTTGATTCCATACAGAAACAGCCTGGTCTTTATCAAGTTGTATTAGCAATATCAAGACCATGCATGTACCATTTGCTAAACCTTAGTGCTATGCCCAGTGATGGGACATTAAAAATTTTACTACCCCACCGTGACATCATCACAGTGTGGGTGGAGCTGATGTCATGACATCATGGGTGCAGCCAACGTCATGATGTCGTGACACACACACACCTCAACCCACCCACCAACCCAACCACCCACAACACAAACCCATAAATAAATTAAATACATAAATAAAAATACATTAAAATCTACCCACCCACCCCAAACAAAAATTAACCAGAGCTTTTAAACCAGAGCTTAAAGCTTATTCTGGCTAATCTTTCTCACACTAGGTCAGATGGAAGGAACTACAGAATGAACTCACCACAAGATGGCTTCATTTTGGCACTTTTCAACAGTTAAAGAAGTTAGGTACTAAGTCTTTGCCTAACCAGTTCTCTAGGATAATATGCCTTAATGTAAATGCAAAACAGCTGTACCTCCTTAAGGGTTCTCCAATTGGAACAGCACAGGTGTCGCTTATTGATGAGGTAACTCTAAGACTTTGCATAAACACCCCAAGCCAGATCACCAGGCCTTTTTAGGAACTGTGGCGAGTGGGTGGCAATATAAATTTGAACTAATAAATAAATAAATAATAAATAATAAACTGTGGTAGTACGTCGTCAGAATCCAGCCGTCCCACGCAAGGGCCCCTCCCTTTTAGTTCCAGAGACCCAGTCTCATTACGGGAACTTTTAGCCCTTGTTAGCTCTATGGGAGAGTCGGTCTGCATTAACAGAACTCTTACTATGCTCAGGCAATGAAGCAAACAAGAGAGGTTTGGTAGCTAGGCCTTGTGTGTGTGGTGTCAGCATCTGTTAAGGAAAGAGACGATCTTCAAGCAAAAACAGTAGCTTTATTGTAGTAGTAGGTTTCTTAAAGGTTTCTTAAAGGATAATGCAGAAAAGCATGATTAAGTCCAGTAAACAATTAGTTAGTCCAAAAAAAAACAACAACAACAATCCAATCACTAGGTGATCATTTTGAAGAAGCAAAAAGGCATAGTGCCACAGGCCAAGATGTTAATCCATATACATCCAAAAGTGAACTCTTTCTGCTCTCCCCAAGATGGGGATTCTGCAGTCAGGTGGGGTACCTTTTAACCAATCAGGGAACAGAGAAAACTTTCTCATAACAAGAGAAGAAGTTTACACATGTGAAGGGAGAGTACTCTCTAATAGCCAAAACATGGGAACTCAGATAAGACTACTGGAAACACTGAACTGAAAACAAGCTGTCTCGTGACACATAGTCTTGTGAGACAGAGAGGAAAGGATTTTTGAGGCCTAGTTTAAACCAGGTCCTCTCCAAGCTTTGAGAACATTAGCAAAGATGTCATTTCATGACATACATCAAATCTAGGTAAAGGTATTAAATACACATTAAAATACACACAGACACACCACATCCAAAGGTGAGTCACTTATCCTGGGGACCAGGCTATAGGGAGCTTCAGGCTAGCAGCTTCTCTTCCTCCTCCCCACTTGGGAGGACAGCAAGGAGGCCATGCATATGCGCCAAGCACTGTAGGCGTGCATGCACACTAAGTGCTTGGTGTGCATGCGCAGTAGGGGAACCAGTGAAAAGGTAAGCCCCGAAGGTGGTTCCCCCAAAAGCTGCTACCAGTTCTCCTGGATGCTGGGAAAAGTTACTACCGGTTCTGGCAAACTGGTGCGAACCTGTTACATCCCATCACTGACTGTGTCTGTACTGTTATCTCTATGATCATAATCTGTCTGGATCTGAATCAAGATACCCTAACGAGATGGGCTGATATTTGGCTGCTGTTTTTGTTTTATTATAGTTCAGATTCGGTCTGCTAACCTTTTTACAAATGCTCCATAGTCTGTACCTTAGGTGTATAAAGGTTATTAGTATATTGATGACCCTAGCAACAGAGAAATGTACATTAATTTCCATGTGGATCCCCCTTTCCAATCTTACAACCCAATTTTTTTAAAAAAAAAATATGAAGAAAATCTTGTAATATTCTCTTTTTTATTTGGAAAACTACCGGTAAATATTTTACCTCTGACAGTGGCATGCCTTTACTAAAAAAAAAAAAAAAACTCCCAATGGGACTAATGTGTCTTCTTAAGAAAGTATTTGAATTAAAACTAAGCTGACCTTGGGATAAGAATGGGAAAGGAATCTCTCTCATTCCTAGCCTGGAGTCACCAATGATTTAACAAGTTTAATGATTATATTAAAAAACCCATAAGTGCTCAATTATTAACCTAAAGAAGGACTTTTTTTAAAAAAAAATCCATGCCCATGCCTTCCTTTCCTCCAGCATTCCAGAGTTTGGAGGAGCAAAGTTTATCTTTAACTCACCACCACCACCACAGTACTTCTACAGTTTTGCACAGCTGGTGAGAAATGTTCATTGGCAATACATTATCTCTATCCCAGGGAGAGACTCATTATATGCCTCCCAGTTAAAGAGCATTGCTGACATCCAACATTTGTTTAGTAGTGGCTGTTGCACTGAGATGTCTGGATGTGCTGCTTGCTTATAGTGAGGAAAGGATTTTGATACTGTAATCTGTAAGGGAGCAGGAAAATATGTAACTACTACGTGGATATAGCCCTCTGATCAGTCTCTTATTAGCAGTTGCCCTGTGGAACAATGGGACTTCTGCATATACCATGGAATATTTAATATCCCTTTTGAAAATACTGGGGGGGGGGGGGGGATAACCATATGTGAAATACTGTACCTGGATTTCATTCAGAGCGTATTATAATATCTTCCTTTTTCCTTTAATCTAATATTTCCATGACTTTATTAGATGAAAGAAGTATGGTCTTTAACAGAAAGAGGGTAATTGTTGGGTGGTATAGAAATGGGTGTTATAGAATTGTAATAAATAAATAAAAGTAATTAATTGTTCAGGTACTCAAAGTCCTCATCAGCCCCAGACCAGTATTGATGAAGCTGATGCCCTCCATCAAGGTGGATTCAAGTGGTAATTAATTACCTTTCTCTGTGGACTTTGCCTCCCAAGGCCATTAAGTCCTCAGGCTAGTGGTCAGGTTAGTTATTTGCCATCAGTGTTGAGTCACTGGCAAAAGGGTCTACTCTATTACTGTAGCAGGATAACCTGGCCAAATTTACCATGAAAACTGCAGCAGTAAATCTGTTTGTCTTTTAGGTAGCAAAAAGAATCTATGTTAAAAACAGAGTTGTGAAAAGTTCTCAAAAGAATTACCTCATGCTTGACAAGACAGGCTGTCTCAACACTTTGAAACTGCTGGCCATCTATAAGATTTCTCACCCCTAGTGTGAGAAGGAGACAAGGGATCTTTTGAAAAATAAACACCTAAATCAGATGTTCTCAACCTTTTAAAGCCAGGGGCTGAGTCACGCACTCTCAGACAGCTTTAGGGGTCAGACAGCCATTTTGCCCTTCTTCCACCACATGGCACTTACTGGTGTAGTGGAGGTGGTGGTGGGGGCACATGAAATGGTGTCACAGGCCACATCTGGCCCATGGGCTGCAGGTTGAGAATCTCTGACCTAAATGACCCACAGTTTGTGCAAAATGCCTCAGGGCTAAACTCTATTGTCATTTCCCTCTGTGAAACAAGAGACATATGCATGCACAAATACACAGATACTGGCTGTTTACATGACCTCTGTGACGGGTATAATGTTTCCATGTGGGAAAATGTAGAAACTATCATTTGTTGTTCTTCAGTTGCAGTTGATTCCAACCCTATGGACCAATGTCATCCATGAACCTCTGTCCTCCAATATCCTCCTAAACCCGCCCAGTTCTGTGCCCACTGTGTATACAATACCATCTAGCCATCTCATCTTTGGCCTCTCCCTTCTTCTTTTGCCCTCCACCTTTCCCAGCATCAGGCTTTCTCAAGTGAATCCTCTTTTCTCATTTGATGTCCAAAGTACTTTAGCTTCATCTTTACTATTTGACCTTCTAAGGAGCAGTCAGGGTTGATTTCATCTAAGATTCACCTATTTGTTCTCCTCACTGTCCAGGGGATTCTCAAAATTATCTTCCAACACCACATCTCAAAGGCATCTATTCTTCTGCACTCAGCTTTCCTAATGGTCCATCTCTCATGACCTTACATTACCACTGGGAATACCATTGCTTTGACTATACAAATTTTTGTTTGCAGTATGATGTCTCTACTTTTCACTATGTTCCCCAGGTTTCTCATAGGTTGCCACCCAAGAATCAGTCGCCTTTTTATTTCATGGTTGCAATCTCTATCTGCAGTGATCTTGGATACTAGGAAAGTAAAATATGTCACTGCTTCTACTTCTCTCCCATCTATTGTCCAGGGACATTTAGGGCCTGTTGCCATTATCTTGGTTTTCTTGATATTGAGTCTCAAGCCAGCTTTTGCACTCTCTTCTTTCAACCTAATCAGGAGCTTCTTTAGGTCTTCCTCACTTTCTGCCATTAGGGTAGTGTCATCTGCGTATCTCAAGTTGTTGATGTTTCTCCCAGCAATTTTGATCCCATATTGTGATTCCTCCATCCCTGCATTGCACATTATGTGCTCTGTGTATAAGTAGAATAAGCACTCCGTCATTCCGTATTCTATCCTAACTGTTGCTTCTTGATTCATGTACAGATTTCTCATAAGGCATATAAGGTCTTCTGGTATTCCCATCTCCCATTGCCACATTTTGTTGTGGTCCACAACAGGCTTTGGTGTACTCAATGAAACAGAAATAGACTTGTTTCTGATATTCCTTTGTTTTTTCTGTGATCCAATGTATGTTGGCAATGTGGTCTCTAGTTCTCCTGCCCCTTCTGAACCCCGCCTGCACTTCTGGTAGTTCTCTCTCCACGTGCTTCTGCAATCTATCCTGTATTATCTTGAGCATCACCTTGCTAGCATGTGGGATGAGTGCAATTGTTTGATAATTTAAACATTCTTTGGCATTACCCTTTTTGGGGATTGGAACGTATACCAAGCTTTTCCAATCTTGTGGCCACTGTTTTGTTTTCCAAATCTACTGGCATATAGAATGCAATAATTTGATTCCATCATCTAGGGCTTTGAAAAATTCAACTGGGATACCATCATCTCCACTGGCTTTGTTGTTTGCAGTGCTTTTTAGGGCCTTTCTAACTTCACTCTCCAGGATGTCTGGCTCAAGATCAATGTTCTCATCAGTTGAGGTCCTTTTTGTAGAGTTCCTGTGTGTACTCTTTCCATCTTTTCTTAATCTCTTCTGCCTCAGCTAACTCCTTACTGTCTTTGTCCCTTATCATGGTCCTTTTTGCTTTAAAGTTCCCTTGATTTCCCCCATTTTTTTTGAAAATATCTCTAGTCCTGCCTCTTGTGTTGTTTTCCTCTATTTCCTTGCACTGTTCATTCAGGTAGGTTTCCTTATCTCTCCTTGCTTTTGTCTGAAATTCTGTATCCAAGTGATTGTATTTTTTCTTTCTCCTTTGCCTTTTGTGTTCTTTCCTCTGCTATTTTAAGAGCATCATCAGACAACCACTTTGCTTTCTTTTGCTTCTTTTCTTTTGGTATGGTTTTCCTTGCTGCCTCCTGCATGATGTCCCACATCTCTGTCCATAATTCTTCTGGCACTCTGTCTATCAGTTCCAAGCTATTAAATCTGTTCCACACCTCCACCGTGTATTCCTTAGAGATGTTGTCTAGGTCATATCTGTCTGGCCTAATTGTTTTCCCTATTTTCTTCAGTCTAAGCCTGAATTTTGCGATCATTCTTCTCCAGGTCCCATTTTTGCTGACTGTATGGAGGTTCTCCATCTTTGGCTGCAGAGTATGTAATCAATCTGGTTTCAGTGTTGGCCATCTGGTGATTTCCATGTGTAAAGTCGCCTCTTGTGTTGCTGGAAGAGAGTGTTTGCTATGACTAGTGCATTTTCTTGGCAGAACTCTATCAATCGTTGCCCTGCTTCATTCTGTGTTCCAAGATCAAACTTGCCTGTTATTCCATTTACTTTTTGATTTCCTACTTTGGCATTCCAGTCTCCTATGATAATGTGGACATCATTTCTCGGTGTCTGTTCTATGAGGTGTTCTAGGTCCTCTTAGAACTGGTCAACTGTGGCTTCATCTGCACTAGTGGTTGTTGTGTATATTTGGATTACAGTGATATTGAAAGGTTTGCCTTGGATTCTGACTGACAGCATTCTATCATTTTTGAGATTATATTCCATTACTGCTTTCTCACTCTTTTATTGAAAATCATGGCTACTCTGTTTTTCCTGAAGTTTTCTTGTCCACATTAGTAGATATGATGGTTTCCAGAGCTGAATTCTATCATAGTTTTGAACAATTTGTGTAAAAATTGTTCTCACAAAAATGAGAAATCTTGATATTTCTCTCATGCAAGACCAAGACAAGCAAGGACTTAACATCAATAGACAGAAGTGAGCCAGACGTTCTTCAAAAAAATTTTTTTTCAGTTAATGTATTGCCATGTGTTTGAAGGAGTTTAGGGGTGTTAAGCCATGCCACCACTACCCAGTTAATATTTTCATATTTATCACCACTGACTTGGTCATGCTATTTTTCACTTAATTTCCATATACATAGTCATAAACATGTATGTGAAAGAAAAAGGGTGGTATTGATGTAACAAAGTGTTGTCTGCCATATGTAGGTTAAGAATCATACACTCATTTTTGTAGTTCTCTTAAAGCTACTGGTTTCCAGTGATCATGTCCAAAGCAGACTCATGGGAAATCTGCTTTTCCGTGGCATAGTTAGAGAAAACAGTGGCAGGGAGCACTTTGCTTTGCAAAGTCATTATAGGAACCTATTATGGATCCTACAAAGGCTTATTGATTTCGGTCCCCGGATTCTGAATTGTGGATTTTTGTTCTTGTCTCATTGTACTGTACAGTAAGTCCTGCACCAAGAAGACAGATGGTTGTTTATTTCAGCTTACCAGAGCTAATCCATCACAGCTCATGTAACAACTGCAGCTTTGAACTCCACAAAGCTGTTCTTTCCAGAGGTGAAATAAATAAATAAGTAGGTGCATGATTTTCTCTCTTGTCAGCCTACCTCCTCATTGAACATGTTCATTTATTTTGCTAAACATCCATAATTTTGAAATTGCTTAATTTAGCCAGCAGTTATTAAATGCTAGGTGAACCCATGGGTAGAGGAAAGAGTAGGCTACTAATCATTTGATTAATTACCAGAAGGGATTTTGTTGCAGAAAATGGCAAGGAACTTGCCCCCATCTCCATTTTGAGGGTAGAAGGACAGATCCATCTTCTTTTTTCATTTCTATGCTTGTGTCAGGATACATTATTCTACCTCAATTTCCCTACAATGGTTCGATAAAAATGGATGGCATTATAATTAACATTTCTCACAAGCTGTGGCTTCTCCCTGGAATTGTTATTGGTTTGGTACTCATTTATTTTTCACTCCATTACTCCATAACACAGCAATTGCATTTCTAAGAATTTCATTACTTGATATAAAACCAGAAGGTGTTATTACTGACAATATCAGATCATTGAGTCAACAAGTTGAGGTTCTCTTTTCTGAAAATCTGAAATCCATGTGAAATATCCAGTAAATGTAATACAGTATGGTGGTTACAATCCATCAGTGCTTGGGAGAAGTTACAGTAATCCCTCAGATAACGCTAAGACTTGGTTCCACAAGTCTTGGTGTTATTCAATTTTTAGTGTTATCCGATCCATGTTAAAATCCTATGGGATGGATCGGATAATGTTAAAGCTCCATAGAGATACATTGTAACCACACAGGCTTTAGCGGTTGTTATCCGATCCATCCCATAGGACCTTAACGTTATTCAATCCAATTCTCCTCCCCAGATTACTTAACATTATGCGATTTTAGTGTTATCTGAGGTAAACGTTATCCGAGGTATTACTGTATTGCAATCTATCAATGCTTGGAGAAGTTACTACAACTTCCAGGTTACCTCAGCTACCATGGCTCCATAAACTCTGTAATTCATTCTGGCTGAGACCATATATGATACATAGGGTCTAGGTTTAATTCATTTCTCAGACATGCAAATTAAGCCTGTGTTTCCTTCCAGTGACTGATCTAATCACAAGGTTGAAATAAAGAATGTTAAGGATACACAGGTAGCAGGGGGAATTGTGCTATGGCAAAATGTTGTGTGGTGGATGAAATCACCTTTGGTCTCTTCTGGCTTTGTAATTCACTAAAAGTGTTCAGCTATTAGTGTATCCGATGATATTAAATGACATTGTCAGCATAAATGAACTGATGTATGGAAATGTGAAGGGCAGATCATACCTGGTTAATGCAATGTTAACAAAATATCTGTTTATGAACTCTAGTACAGTAGAACCCCGTATAGCGGTCGCCCTATACAGTGATGAACTCTCATAGCGATGAGGCTTGGAAGGGGGAAAGCCATTTTGCATAGTGATTGTTCCTATGGGAAAATCTGTACAATGAGTTTCCAATGGCAAAAACCGTTTAGCACCAAACATCATTGTACGGTTTTTCCCATTGGAAAAATTGTTGTACTGATTTTCCCATAGGGAAGATTGTACAACGACAAAAAACGCATAGTGATCAGCTCTGTGGAATGGATTAAAATTGCTATATGGGGCTCTACTGTATTTGCATAACACTTGGATAGATCGTAAGGTGTAGTGAGGTGGGTGAAGCATGACATGACACCTTTCTCCTTAATACTCCTTTTGCCTTTTCCTCCTCCCTCCAAGATCTAACACAGGCATTCCCAACCTTTTTACACTGTTAGACCATGCCCCCGGACAGCTGAGAGGGCCAGACTGGTAGTTTCCCCAGAATGAACACTGCCGTAAACCATGCCCATGGTTGTCATAAATGCATTTATGACAGCCATGGGTGCATTTACGGATGTAGTAAATCTGTCCATTTCTGCTTCTGGTGCCGCGGAAGTGGTAACATGGGCCACATGAAATGGTGTCATGGGCAGAGTCTTGCCCATGGGCCATGGGTTGGGAACCCATGATCTAACACAATCATGGGCTGAGGCCATGATTTTATGAACTGGGAGGGAAAAAAAGCAGGTTTCTCAGTACCAGCTTCTCACAACAGCCTTAAAAGATAAGTGCAAAATGAGAAAGTGATGACAAGTGTCCTTTCTTGATCAATCTGCCTAAAGCTTGGCTTTGTGGGGTTGTTGTGGCCTTCCTGTCTTCCTTCTGTTCCTTCCTCTACCATTAATTATTCATGCACTTGCAAGCAGCAAAATGGTTTTGTTTTCCTTTAGGTGTAATTAGAGTAATCAAAGGTTTTGTATGTGCGATACAAATGTGTTTCTATTCTTGCTCTCCGTGTTTCTGTTGTATGTCTCCTCCTTGATTCTGCCCATTCCTGTCTCCATCTTTCTGCTGCTAGTTTCTTTATTCACACCTATGAAAACATATTCTCTGTGTTAAATAGATTGGGTGGAGGGGCATAAATAACACTGAACCAACACTGAACCAAGTTTCTAGTACAAGATACTGGCAATTCCTGTAGGGGAAATTGGTGGTGCCATAATAGCTGTTGACAGCAATAATTCTTTGCCAAGCAAAATGAGATTGCACTGTTAAAGATAATAATTTGTGCATTGCAGATTGAGAAGTAAGGGCAAGGCAAGAGGAAAAGATAGCTGCGCTATTGAATTCTCAATGTACTCCATCTACATTTTATGAACAAAGAAGACATGTGTTCTTAAGGGTGCTCATGCAGGCATAGAATCTGTAATTGGGTTCGTTTTTATGTTGTTCATTTTGGATCAGTGAAGAATTGAATTTCCCATATGAGATAGTCAAATTTGTTCCAAATAGCATCCTGCACCCACTGTGGTCTCTGACTATGCAGGTAGCTGGACCCTGGACCAGACTCCTTCCATGAAGCACCATGCTACAACATTATTCTGAAGGAGCAGCCTTGTGATCCCTCCATACCACTCTTTGTATTCATACCCAGATGCCAGCTAAATGCAAACATGGATTTGCCAGTTATAGATAAGAGACTAAATGAGACAGGATGAGGGGATTCAGCAAACTATACGACATTGTGCATAGAGTTAAGGGATTTCTGAACTTTTCCATTATGGCTAAAGTAAGGGACAGTCTTAATACAACTAGTACCCCTACCCTGGGGTGGCATGACTCTTATATAAAAATTCCCCACCACAACCTTTCAGACACCTGCTGCCTAAATACAGTTATCTGAATCTCATTGATTAAGTGATGTTGGGATTAACATTTTGACTTAGGGTTCGGGGTATGGAAACCAAAATCACTAAGAGTGTTTGAGGGAGTTGGGCATGTTACATCAGGAAAAGATCCTTTTAATCTTCTGTTGTGGATGCAGTCTGGTGCCTTGACAATTGTCTGGCCGCAATAATGGAATAGACCAAAGCTAACAAGCACTGAACCTGATAAGACTAAGGTTCTGGTGTTAGAGGGTCTGTCAGTCTGACTAGGTGATCTGGCCCCTAGGGCGGATAAGATTGCTCTCTCCCCTAGGGACCAGTTATGCAATTTAGGGGTCATATTAGATCCTCATTTGACCCTCAAAGCACAAATTGCTGTGGTGTGAAAATCCACATTTTTCCAACTGTACTAAATTGCCCAGTTGCATGCCTAGTTGGACAACATTAGTTATTTCACTGATAGTCTCACATATTGATTACTGTAATGCTCTCTATGTGGGCTTCCCTTGTCCTGATACAGAAGCTTCAATGGGTGCAAAATGTAGCAGCCAGGCTGATAACTGGAGTGAGAAAAATTGATCACATCTCCCCAGCCTTGGCAGGGCTGCATTGGCTACCCGTTCCTTTCCGTATCAGGTTCAAACTGTTAGTTCTAACTTTTAAGGCCATAAACAGTTTGAGACCTTCATACCTGGTGGAATGTGTTCCCCTCAGGACATCAGCCCTCATCACTCATTCCTCCCAAATGGAGCAGTTCCAGGTGTTGACCCTGAGAAAGACAAGAAAAACCTTGACTCAGAGAAGAGCCTTCTCAGTGGTGGGACCAACTTTGTGGAACTCTCTTCCAGTTGAGCTGAGCCAGGTTCCATTACTACTTATATTTTTTTAAAAAACAGTAAAAATCATTTCCTTTTAAAGAGGCTTTTAAGGATATATTGCTGAGTGTTAAATTTTGTTTTTTTAATCTCTCTCCATCTCCAATAGGTTTTCTGTTCCTGGATGGGGTGCAAATATAACAAATAAAAATAAAATAAAATGACTGACAGTTGGGATGACAACCATATTTAAATACATAAAAGGCTGTCCTTTTATAAAAAAATAGACTGTTCACTGTCACTGAATCAATTGATTCAAATTGCTGGAAAGGTTATTCCAACTAAAATTTAGGAATGCTTAATTTACATCAAGAGCTCTTTGGTGTATGTAAAGGAAATGAACTTTTCTTCATCAAATAATTTCAGGCAGATTTTTTTTAATGATCAAGGATGTTTTTGTTGTGGATATCCTCCACTGGCAGAAGATTAGACCAGATGAGGTCTTTGTCCATGTTCTGGAGACTTGGAGTGTTTTCCATCATTACAGTTCAGAGATACAATGACCCTGAGGTAACTGACGGGTAGAGCTGGCTTTCTGATAAGAGTTCTTTGTGATATGAACCAAGCTAGAATGAGACATATCTCCTTATGTGGTAAAATTATGTGGTTCTAAAACACGGAGATGTCCATTGCCAGAGTGTTTACATGGAAAACAATTATGTAGGCAGTAATTGACTCACAGTGGGGAAAGTATGTCATTTCAAAGTTATTATGCAAAAAAAGGTATGTCGTCTTCTGATGATTCCAAGGACAGGCCATTCTGACATAGTAATATGATGGTATCAGTGAATAAGTTGAAGTTTCCTACCATCACAGTAGGATCCCTGCAGCTATTGACCATCTAGTGATTTAGTTATATTCAGTCACAGCTTTATAATAGTCTGGCACAGTATGCCCCATGTTGGTAAATGAATTGCTTTCAAACTGGCAGCCATTAGAAAGCTCTAGTCCAGAAGATGAAATGATGTATGCAATGTGTATTTGAAAAATAATATTTTTTTCTTAGCACATGAATAGGAATGCTTCTTTCAGTTGATATCACAGGTAGCTGTCATTTTCTTATGCATATTCAAAGTCTTGAGGCATATTGAAAAGGGGATGGTATTCAATTGTCTTAAGATTGGTATAACGACTGTAACATATAGACTGATAACAGTCAAAGAAGGCATCTTGGTCATTTTGATCTGTCAAATAACTGTGCAAGGTTGCACTTGCTCATAAGCCAGTCATATCTGACTCTAGGGGCTCATATGTGTTTAGAGGCAAAGAGCCAGTGCTGTCTTCATCTGTAGACATTTCCGTGGTCATGACTAGGCATGACTAGACACCAGAGTGCACAGAATGCTGTTACCTTATTTATCAACTTGCAATTTCTTGCTTTTGAAATGCCAGGTTGGGAGGAGCTGGGACAGAGTTGGGAGTTCACTCCATCAAACAGCACCTGGATCTCAAACTGCTGACTTGCCAGATTTTCAAACCGATTCTGGGTAGGTAGGCAGTTGGTGCCAGTTCAGGGATAAGAGATCGTCTGGATGTGCTCACATGGGATAGGTGAAGAGTCATTCTGTTTGTCTGAAGGAGAGAGCCATCATTTCAGTTGCTCCAGAATGAAATAATGCCCTGTAAATATAAAAAAGAAACACTGCAAAATGCAGTCAAGAGTCTTTAGTGTACTTCTTCTGGGCTCCACTTGTTTGAGGTTATGTTGATGATGTGGTCACTGTGGTTTCTGAATCTGTGTCTCGGAACTATTCAGCTTCCTCTCTTCCAGATTCACTCAGGAACTGCCTTGCTAGCCAGGGCAACCCTCCAGAGACATGAGCTTTGTTATAACTAAGTTAATTGCCAGAAAAGCACTTAGCAACTGAGCCAGCGTGTCTCCTTTATTTATAATACATTCTGTGTGGAAGGAATAGCTACAAATTTCTGTGTTCAGGGAGAATCAGGGGGCATGCCCTGTCTCTAGCAAGCCAATGTTTGACACATACCAAAAACAGAGTAAAGCTCTGCTGCCCAAAAGGGTGGGGGGGAGATCTTTTTTATCTTAAATATAAGTCTTTGATTCCCAGTTGCTATTGTTGTGACATTGTACTACCCAGAGCTGTTTTTTCAGTACGCACACTCCAGAAAATAGTGCACAGTTATATCCACCTGGCTAGTAAAAGATGCATGTTCTCTTATCAAACCTGTCTCTGCTTTTGGGCATGGCTGAAACACAGAAAAAGTTTGGGTGTAAAGATGGAAAATATATTCACTTAGCATATATTTTAATACAATCAGGCCTAATTCACACTGCCTTAAATGAGAAGTTCTCAACCTTTTTAAACTAGGGGCCAGATCATGCTCCCTCATACAGCTTCAGGGACAGGATGGCCATTTTTTTCTTTCCTCCACAACATGACACTTCCTGGTGTGGTGGAGGTGGTGGTGGGCCACATGAAATGGCACTGCAGGTTGCATCCGGCCTGCAGGCCACAGGTTGAAAATCCCTGCTTTACACTGAATCTTGATTTGAAAGGTAATTTCCATTTAATTTTCTTATTTCCCTATATTATGTGATGCAGCTATCTGACCAGGAGGAGGGGAGGAAACCTCGAGGTAAAAGTATATGCAAGTATGTATGTTGTTTGAAAAAAAATGTAGCATGTGACAATATTTCAGATTATTACTGTCAGTAATCCCCTTCCCAAGGCAGCCTATGGATTCTGGAAATCAAAAGTGTCCCAAAGTCTTTCATTCAGCCTCTGCCAATATGTGCATGTCAGGGAGATTGCATGTCCATCACATATAAATTGCCTATGTTTGGTCGGTGCATTGGCAAGGTGAGAAAATGGGAAAGGATTTTCATGTCGGCTTTCATTGCCACCTCATATACAGACTGGGACTCGGACACATTTGTGTGATTAAAAAACAACAACCAGGAATTTGAAACCAATGAAGACAGATTTGTCCATATTTTATTGGGCATGCTGAAAAGCTATCGTACATACAACTGCTGGGCAGTAGACATGTCTCACTATATTTTGCAAAGTAGCAGGACTGTGATCAGCTGATGTCTGTCCTTTCTCACATCCCTCTGCAATGATTTGCATTATTTCGTTTCTGCATTCCCCCCTTCCCCCCGGCTTTCAGTAAACTCTTGTCACACCAAATTATGGCTCAAGTGATGAACTTTTAATTAGCCATCCCATCGCCTGAGAAATGCTGCTGGGATAATTTTGGGCAGTGTATAAATTGATAATATACTTGTCAACTTCCATAATGTCTTGGACAGTAACAAAAACCAGACTTCATAAGAGCCTTTGGATTCCTTTATGAAACATTAATCTTGGGGCTTGTTTTATAAAAGGAAGGGAGCTTCCTTCCCCTTCTCCCCTAACAAAAGACAGATTGAAAGAAATTAAAAAATAAACATTTTCAGTACTTCATTGACAGCCAGTAGCATCTCTTTCATTCAGCTGCCCCCTTCCCCATTGCCACACTTCTGGCCCATGAGCATTTCTGTTGTATTTCTTCTCTTGCTGTACAGTTAGAACAAGTAGTGCTTCATGGTAACCTGTGAGATTCTGCCTCATTCAAGAAGCAGTAATAAGCCTCTAAACAAGTGGTTCTATGAACATCTCCTTTTATCACATAGAAGGAAGCATTGCTTATTTTCTTGAAATATCTGGTCTGGATTTTTTGGGGTGGAGTGAGAAGAGGGTTGCATTCTGGAAATAGAAATGTTTGTTCATTCATGTGCTCTGTTTACCATCTTGAATGTCAGGTATTGTATGCATGATAGGAGATATTAATTAACTTGGTTTAATGTATACAGTATTTTGTCTCAAGGCTACAATTGGACTTCATGACATGCATAATCTTCGTAGCCTTGAGTGTCTCTGGTTTAGCTTGGTACATAACCAAATAACTATCTTGGGAATGCTGAAACATATAGCTGCCTTGGTCAATTGAAGCTGTGCTTCTACTCTATGTGGTAAAGTTTGCCCTTGCTTGAAAGCCAGTTGTATTCAACTCTAGGGTGTGGTGCTCATCATTTACAGCCAAAAAGACATCACTGTCTGCATCTGCAGACATTTCCATGGTCATGTTGCCAGAGTGCACAGAACACTATTATCTTCCCACCAAAGCAGTACCTATTTATCTGCTTGCAGTTTCTTGCTGTCGAACTGCTAGGGTGACAGGAGCAGGAACAGAGATGGGAGCTCACTCTGTAATGTAGCACTTGGGTCTTGAACTGCCGACCTAGCCATCAAGTTCAGCATCTTAACCACTAAGCCACTTAGCACTGTGTATTTTTATCTAACCAGCAGGTACTGCATTTATATTCATCACTCCATGTGCACATCCACCAAAGTAGGAAAGATTTAAATATCCTTTAGTACAATTGTATGCTTGTTTTTTAAAGGTAACATACAATGATTCTTTCTAATAAATATACAGTATTTTAATTGTATAGAGCCTTTTTCTTCAGAGCAACCATTTTAAAGAGGCACTGATAATTTGTTTTGGATTTCTTTGTCTCTTTTATGAAGAAGTGCTGTTTTTCATATACTAAGAAACTTTATAATCCATTGAGAATTGATGTATTTTTTTCATTCTTGTACAGAGTTATTTCATAATCAAGTGTCAATGCAGATGAAATAAGGGATGGATTTGGTGAGTGGGATTCTGGATTTTTAGCCATTCTTGTAGAGTTGGGAAATTACAAATCCTAGAATCCCTGAGCTAGCCTAACATCTCTGATCCCCAGGCATCTCTTCAGGTGTGCATAACTTGGGGGGGATAATGACTGCATCCAAACCAGCACTTCTCTGTTCCGTATGAACTCCAGCAGTTCTTTAGGATGCCACTCAAGCTCCTACCTTGGCAATAGTTGGAGCCCATGAGGCTGTTTGCCAATCCTCTTGTTGATGCTATGGGCTATGGCTTGGGTTGGCTTGAATTGATAGATATTGTGTGTTGCAATCTGTGAACCATGGGGGAGGCCCCACCACCTATTCCTCCATTTCTCTGTGCAACTCTGCAGGGGGGGTGGGGTGGCGCTAACTGAGTGTATGAATCTAACATTAATTAATAATTAACCAATACTTGTAGTTACAACTTTGCCTAGTGATCTGCGAAGCAGGCTGGTGGCAGCTTTGCTTTCAACTAAGAGTAACAGGGGAAGCCATTGATTTCTGAAGTGTGCTTTGTTGACAGTTTTGGGTTACAAGCTCACTGGGACACTGCTTCTAGTGAAACTTGGGCTATGGGCATGACAAGTTTAATACCTTAAGGGAGAAAGTGGGTACTAAGTCTCAGTGCATTCTGTTTTGAGCAAACATAGTGTCAGGCTTATGAACCTCATATCTGGCAAGTAACAATTTGGATTGTTGTAAGGTAGCTTTTAAATGCATTTCTGGGATAGTTCTGATACAATTACAATTGTGCCAATTCCACCAATCCAGCCTGGGTCCTTTAGATTAACATTGGAAAGTGTGATTTAGTTTTAACCTGGTTCAATTTCTTTTTATTTTCTTAATAGCACACACTACCTCTGGTTTATACCATTCAGGTGTCAAAATGCTTCTGTTGCTCTTTCTAAAAATGGAGAA
The DNA here is from genome assembly GCA_030440675.1 of Furcifer pardalis. Classification (NCBI taxonomy): domain Eukaryota; kingdom Metazoa; phylum Chordata; class Lepidosauria; order Squamata; family Chamaeleonidae; genus Furcifer; species Furcifer pardalis. Next base: position 32,427,586 of record CP126894.1, on the reverse strand, counting down.
AAGTGAAACATAACAGATTCTCCATCCACTTCTCTACCCTCCACCTTCTTTAAATTACTGGGTTTTTAATAAACATTGGACTGCTCATTTTCATTGTCGCCGCCGCCGCCGCCGCCGCCGTCTTCTTCTTCTTCTTCTTCTTCTTCTTCTTCTTCTTCTTCTTCTTCTTCTTCTTCTTCTTCTTCTTCTTCTTCTTCTTAACAAAACAGCAAGCAGTCTATCCCTTTGAGGAAAAATACTTTGCCATTTGGTCTAGTACCAATCTCTCTGTGTGTGTGTTTTTAATGAATAACAGGATAAGTACTTAGATTGCTTAATATACCTTGTAAGTATGTTTAAGCAAAACAGCTGAAGTTTGTGTGTAGCTGATGAGGAACACTTTATATATTAGCATAATTAACTTGAAAAGCTTCTCCTAGAGCTAATTGTGTCTGGGGCCAAATGACCTTTTATTCACAGGATTTGTGCCATGCATATTTATAATATCAACTGGGAAAACAATTCTAGTATAGTCAGTGGGACAACTCCTAGTCAAGAATGTAGTTGTTGTGCCTCATCAAATTGCTTCTGACATATGCATCTTGTTGTTGAGTCACATCGTTGAGTCTGACCCTTTGCAAACCCATGGACAACAGCATGCCAGGCTCATCTGTCACCCGCCATCCTCCGGAGTGCACAGATGCATGCCACTGTGCCAATAATGCTGTCAAACTATCTCATTCTCTGCCAAACCCTTTCTTCTATAGCATTTGATCTTTCCTAGCATCAAGACCTTCTCCAGTGAGTCTTTTCTTCCCATTGGTGGCCAAAGTATTTGAGCTTCAGCTTCTGTACTTGTCCTTCCAAGGAACAATCAGAATTGGTTTCCTTTAGGATTGACTGAGTTGATCTCCTTGCAATCCAGGAGAGTCAAAAAAGTCTTCTCCAGCACCACAGTTCAAAAGGTGTCTATTTTTCAGCACTCGACTTTCCTTATGGTCCAGCTCTCACAGCCATACATTACTATGGGGAACCCATTATTAATATGTTTGGGGCAAAATATTAATTAACTTGGGAACCACCCTGAGAGTGCACTAAGTCCTATGGGGCAGTATATAAGTGTGATTGCTTTGCTTTGCTTTGAATCACTTTAATTATGCAGACTTTTGTCCGCAGGGTGAAGTCTCTACTTTTTATTATGCTGCCTAGTTTTGCCATAGCTTGCATCCCAAGGAGTAAGCACCTTTTAATGTCAGGGCTGCAGTCACCGTCTGCAATGATATTGGATCCCAAGAAAGCAAAGTTAGTAACTCTTCCATTTCTTCCCCTTTTATTTGCCAGGGAGTGATGGGTCTGGGTGCCATGTTCTTGGTTTTTTTTTTATGTTGAATTTCAAGCTGACTTTTGCAACTCTCCTCTTTCATGCCTACCAAGACTCTTTAGATCTTTTACACTTTCTGCCATTAAGGTGGTGTCATCTGCATATCTGATGACACTCTTAATCGGCAATCTTAATTCTGGTTTGTGATTCATCTAGCCCTGCATTATGCATGATAAACTCTGTCTATCAAATCTAATCCCCTAAATATATTCCCTACTTTCTTCATTATAAGCCTACATTTTGCAATCAGTAGCTCATTATTTGAGCCACAGTCAGGTCCAGGTCTTGTTTTTACTGACTGTCTACAGCTTCTCCATCTTTTTTTAAATTAATTTATTTTTATTTTCTTCTACACAAACAACAAACATAAAACAATCATCAAACAATTATCAGTCCTCCAACCCTTTCCCATACCTCAGTGCTATACAAGGTGTAATTTGCCATTTTAACTTATTATTATACATTTTACTCTTCTACTTTTCCCAAAATTTCAATGTTTCCTGGGTTGGCTTAACTCCATCCATATTCATCAATCCGTATGCAACAAAGGGTTTCCATATTTCCCAAAATGTACTCTTTTTTTTAATCATTCCTTTCTTTAATCTCAATTCTGATGTTAACTTATTATTCAAGGCTAGTTGCCAAGCATTTCTATACCATCCATCTTTACTTATTACAAACTTGTTTTTGCACTCTGTTGCCATAATTTGTCTTACCACTGATAATAGGACAACCATCAAATCTTTCTTTTTACTATCAACATTAATATCCTCGGCCTCTCCTAATAATACTATTTTGTGATTTAACTCTATTGCAACTTCCATAATTTCCCCCAGTTTCCCTTCTATCATTTTCCAATACTTATGAGCGTATTCACAGCGCCACCACATGTGTAAGTACTTTCCAACTTCTTTACCACATCTCCAACATATATTAGTCCCACCCTTGCACATTTGATGTAGCCGTACTGGGTTCATATACCATTTCCATATAAGTTGACAGTTATGTTCTTTTTCTTTATAAGAGAATGATTTCATCAATCGTTGTTTCCATTTTCGTTTCCATGGTTCCTTGCCAATAAATATACCCAGAATCATGGAACCAGTCTATTATAGTTTTACTCCCCAAGCCAAACAAGGACGAAGAAACAATTGAACCATATAGACCAATCTGACTTCTTAATCAAGATGTCAACATTTTTACTGCTGTAATGGCTAACAGATTGAGTAAATTAATAGGCCACTGTTTACATGAAGACCAAGCAGGCTTCCTAAAAGGCAGACAAATGGAGGATTTTATAACAAGGTTAATAAATGTTTTAGAGGCTGCAAGGAAAAATAAGGTGAAGATCTGCATCTTATCATTGGATATATATAAGGCCTTCAGTTCAATTCAATGGCTAAAAATTAAGGCGATAATAGATAATATGGGATTTGGTAAAAAGTTTCAACATTTTATAGACCAACTATATAATCAAGCTCAGACACAAATACAGTAAGACACCAGACAATGATTGGATCGGATAACGCTAAAATCACATAACGCTAAGTAATCTGGGGAGGAGAATTGGATCGAATAACATTAAGGTCCTATGGGATGGATCGGATAACAACCGCTAACGCCTGTGCAGTTACAATGTATCTCTATGGAGCTTTAATGTTATCCGATCCATCCCATAGGATTTTAACATGGATCGGATAACACTAAAAATCGGATAACACCAAGACTTCTGAAACCAAGTTTTAGCATTATCTGGTGTTTTACTGTAAAGGTAAATGAATCTTTTAAAAAGAAGGATAGAAATAACGGCCACTGTCCCCTACCCTATTTGCTGTAGCAATGGAGTTATTGCCCAATGCCATCAGAAAGGATGTGGGAATTAAAGGATTATGTAATTTTTAAAAAATCAGTGTACGCGGATGACACTCTCTTTGTACTGAAAGAACCATGGAATGCCATAAAAAAGTTCAAAGCCACTTGGCAAGATTTGAAATAATAACTGATTAAAAATTAACTGGGGGAAAATGAGGTTATTACTTGTGATTGTAATCATGTCGAAAAGGAAAAGATCAATAAGCATTACAAAATACAAATTAAGGATAGTTTGAGATATTAAGGAACTTATGTTGCGGAAAATATTAAAGATACAGTCAAACCTCACATAAAGAGCATCTCGCTTAAAGAGTAACTCGCTTAAAGAGCAGAATTTTCTCTGAATGTTCACTTCGCTTAACAAATAAAACCAAACAAAAACTCGCTTAACAAATAAATCAGGGTTCACAATCCCCCCCCCCCCCACATTTGGTTATTTACAATGGTGTTTCGCTTAAAGAACAAACTCGCTTAAAGAGCAATCCTGTGGAACGCATTATGCTCTTTAAGCGAGGTACAACTGTACTGAGAAATTAAATCTTGATAAAGTTAAAAAAGGAGGTTAAATTAACTATAGAATGGCTTAATAAATTAAAGATTTTATGGTTAGGAGGGATACACTTATGCAAGATGAAGATTATGCCAAAGATAAAAATTTTATTGGGAAATTTTCCAATAAGGATAAAAGGGAAACAATTAAAGGAATGGCAGAAAATGATAAATATTGTAACGGGGGAGGGGGAGCCAAAGATTACAAAATTTCTATGGTACTTGAAAAAGGTGGAAGGAGGTTTACGAATTCCAAATATATCAAACTATCACATGACATTCCAATTAAAATGAATTATAAAAAAGTTAACATAGGAGGATGAAGAGATTGAAGAAAATGACTCGTCAGAATATAAGAAATGTAAAGGAGTTTTAGTCTTAACAGATCACCAGAGTAAGATTAAATTCAGAACTAGAACACTGAAAGAATTATATCAGTTTTGGAAAAAGTTAAAAGTTAAGCTAGCTCCAGGTGACTCCCTGATTTTAGAACTGATGGATTTGCCAGAATACCTATTTAATTCAAATAAAGAAATGAAACAAAAAATATTGCAGAACAAATTTTTGTTATTAAAGGAATTGATAGTAAAAGGCAAGGTTCAACAAAACAGGAGTGATATACTGTATACACAAAATTAGAGCTCAACAGGCATCAAAGATTGCAAGTTGAAAGATGGGACAAGAGAATAAGAAGTTAAAGTTATTTGGAAAGATTGTCAACCCCATTTGAAGAATCCATATATAAAGTAAGAAGGGGAGTGGTTTTAAGCAAAGGATTGGTGAGATTCTTAAAGAAAATTTGGGAGTTTCTCCATCTTTGACTGCAAAGTACGTAATCAGTCTGATTTCACTGTTGGCCATCTGGTGATATCCATGTGTCGAGTTGCCTCTTAGGCAGATGGAAGATGGGTTAAATTGCATTCCTCACCTTGTGTAGCTCATAGAAGCTGAGCTTGGATGAGATTCTTTGGACCACCATTCCTAGAATCCTTCATCCAGAGTAGCCTTGATGACAAAGGGTTTCTGGGGCCAAAAGCCTGTGTAGAGCCAATATAAAACTCCAATGGCAAGTTAATTATCTTCCAAGGATATGAAGCTTCCAACACAATAATTTTATGTTACTTAAGACCCAATGATAAGTATAGTCCCCTTCCTATTTCTCCATGGAGAAGATGTTGCCAATAGCTTTTTTACCAGCCACTTCCTTTCACTCATCAGTTGCTATGTTCCATTGGCAGCTTACATTTATGGATCTTGAGAAAGTTTAGGAAAAGGGAGAGTGACTGCCTACTGATATTAACACTCTATGGTAAATAAATCAGGAAAGTGTTTAGCTTTAATGCACCCATTCCTTATTCCTGCTGAGTATTCATATATGCTACCAATAGTGGAGGGGAAGAGTTATGTGGACTATTTATCCAGCACAAGTTTTCTGAACTAAGCTGCAGAGCTTTTACAAGGAGAGTGAGCATTAAGAGAGCTAGAGGAAAATAGCTGCTGCTTATGCATTTAAAGAAACAGCCCTGGAGAGATTCTACTATCTTCTTCCCTGATGCACAGTGGCAAGTTGCATTGCTAAATACTCTCCAGCCAAATTCTGGAGTGGATGATAAATGTGCTGTTGAAAAGCTCTCTTGAGGCAATGGAAGCACTTGAGGAGAAATAAGGATGAATTTGTCTGTCTCTCTGTTTGTTTATTACATTTATATACCACCTGATTTAGTGAGGAGCACTACTCTGGGTGGTGGAATGCAAACAATAATCTCGAAATATAACCCAACCTAAATACTTAGTAACTCTCCCAACTTTTAACCTACAACATTAACAATAGACACTAGAAACAAACAGGTAATTGGTGATAACTTACTTAAAAGCTCAAATCAGACAACATCTCCATAAGAGCATTAATAAGTCAGAGGCTAACTCATCACCACAAATGAAAAAGTAGGCTTTTTATACCAACTAAAAGGGTAACTTTTTAGGGTACACCAAATTTGTTGTCAGTTTTTTATATAACAGTAATAAACTAATTACATTAATTGAGATATGTAATGTATAGCTGCCCTCCTTTTTCCATTCTTACACTAAACCAAGAGTTGAAAAGGTCCAATATCCTCAAAGCACTACGATTGCTGTGCATGGAGGTATGCTGAAATAGATAGATAGATAGATAGATAGATAGATAGATAGATAGAAATCTCCATATTGTAAATTTATTCCTCCTCTCTTTAACCCCCCCCCCCCTTTATTGGGGCTGGGAAGTATGAAAAATGTTGAAAAGTGGTGAGCTTCCATTTAGATACAAAACACTGGATGCCAGAAGAAAGCCCTGTATTCCTCCAAGTATTTTCTTTGTTATTCCCAGTGCGATTTAAGACTAAAAGCAGTTTCTCAGGGGAACATGTTAGCAACAGATCTGAGTGCTGAGGGAGCATGGAGGAAAGCAAGGCAAAAAGTTGGCTTGAGTAACCTTTTGAAGGATATTCAACATTGTTTTAATATATTATCATAAGAAAGTGCTTCTCTAGTGCAGCTGTTCTTTTCCTTTGGTATTTAGCTTTACATCTGTTATACTTATCTTTTTAATGTGGAGTATTTAAACCTCCCTCCATGTGATAGTCCTGATCCAGATGAGACTCCACTTTTCAATGTGAAAAAAGAAAGAGAGAATGAAGGTTGGCAACTGAGAGTTTTCCCAAGGCAGTGATGGTAACCCTTTTAGAGACAGAGTGCTCAAACTGCAACCCAAAACCCACTTATCACAAAATGCCAACACAGCAATAGGAGACAAAGGAAATGCTTCCGTTGGGCTGCTGGGCAGACAGGTGGGGCAAATTCTGTGCTGGGGGGGAGGGAGGAAGTGCTCCCATTGGGCTGCTGGGCAAAGAGGTGGGGCAAACTCTGTCCTGGGGTGATTGCACAGGTGCTCACAGAGAGGGCTCCGAATGCCACCTCTGGCAAGCGTGTCATAGGTTCACCACCATGGCCCTAGGGTACTTAAATTTAAGGGCACTGGAATTGAGAATTGAATCTTCTAGTGAGTGCTAAGATAATTAATGGCAACACCTCCCAGTCCTATTCATTTCCTTCTTTCCTTCCTCCCTTTCTTTTCTTCCTTTTCTTTCTGAAACATAAATGATCTCTTTTTTTCTGGGGAAGGGCATCACATTGTTTTCCTCCTTTAGTATGTGCAGGTATGTGTGTGATGTGTTTGCGTGTGAGAGAGGTAGAGAGGAAGGGAGAAAACTCTGAGACTCAGGGGTTCCCAACATAAAGCCCATCAGGCCACCCAACTGGTACACAATAGGGAATTCAAGGAAAGACTATACATTTGAGTTCTAACTATGGAGCAAAATTTTGACTAGGGTTTCCCAAATATACCACTGTATTCACTTCACTACAGTAGTTCTCTGATTTCACAGATATACTAGCACAACGGACAACATTATGACATGGTTCCACGAGTCATGACATTGTCCAGTTTTTAACGTTGTTCGATACATTGATCCAACAACGCTAAAAAAAACCTGAGAAGAGGCGCTTGCACGCGCGCGAAAAGGAGCGCCAGCGGGAGCCTCTTCTACCAAATGGGTATTGCAACGGGCATCCCACGTCAAGGCAAGGTATCAAAGCGGGGGGTGCTACCCCCACTTTGATCCTTTACCTTAACGTGGGATCCCCGTTTCGCACACCTGGGCAAGGGTCAGCTTTTCTGAATTCCCCCCTTCCCGGGCGATCCGCATTGCTATAGCGTGCCCGGGAAAGAGGCGGCTTGGTTGAAATCCTCACCCCCGCGCAGGGGGAGGGAATTTCGGCCAAGCCGTCTCTTTCCCAAGCCGGGGAAACGATGTTCTCCTCTCCCGAAGTTCCGAAAGGGTAAAGATCCTTATCCTTTCGGAACGTCGGGTGGCTTTCAGGCGCGCGCGCATTGGTGGGGGTTAGCACAGGGTACAGAGGTCTCCCGTACCCTGCTCTAACCCCCACCGACACGTGCCGCATGCCCGAAGTTTCGAAAGGGTAAAGATCCTTATCTTTTCAGAACCTCAGGTGGCTTGCAGGTGCACACGCATTGGTGGGGGTTAGCGCAGGGTACGGGGGGGATGCGCCTGCAAGCCACCCGAGGTTCCGAAAAGATAAGGATCTTTACCCTTTTGGAACTTCGGGAGAGGAGAACATCATCTCCCTGGCTTGGGAAAGAGGCGGCTTGGCCGAAATTCCCTCCCCCTGCGGGGAGACCCCGTGGAAAGCTGGGGAGACCAAGCCGCCTCTTTCCCGTGCACGCTATAGCAACGCGGATCGCACGTCAAGGCAATTGCCTTGACGTGGGATCCCCATTTCGATCACCTACGTGAAAATAACGTGAAAATAATGTGAAAATTGCGTTATTCGATACAAGATTTTTCCGAAAATCTTGTCACGTTATGCAGTTTTCACGCTATACGGTACTCGCGTTACCCGGGGTATTACTGTACATGATAAAACACGAAGTCCAGAATTCTCTTACAACTGTGTACTCATGTAACAGGTGTGCACATGTTAGCCAGCTGTCTGTTACATGCTCAGATATGGCTAGGTCATGCATTCTGTCATGCCCCAACTGCATGACAGATGGAGAAAAAAAATATGAGAAAAACTTGGGTGCTTGGTATTTTGCAATAGGATTTTGGCCCAAGTGTTCACAAGATATTGATTAGGAGTTTTTAAAAAATGTTTTGGACTCTCTTTCAAGTACTTTGGGAGGTGCTCTTTGAAGAGCCCAACAACACTAAAAAAAAACCCCACAATGATTTAGGTCTTCTAAGAATTGCTGGAGCAGGTTCCTTTCAAGACATTAACAACAGGAAGTGGGTCCAAAATAGCTAAACAGCCTAGAAGATAAGTCTTGTTCCAGGCTAATGAAATGTCAGTTTTTATCGGTGGCTCTCAATATGTGTCTGTGCCTGGAAAATTATTGGAGAATTGAGAGTGTAGTAAAAAGAAGTATGGCATACTCTTATATTGACACCTTAAATGACCTTTGTTTTCTTCTTTCCTCTCTTTTCCTTTGTTTCTTCCATTGTGTTCTCTAACTGGACAATAGATTTGCCATGCTTGCTTCTGTTGGGATTCAGTGGTTAGTTTTTCTATAACACATGGCTAATTATTAAGTGCTGAATCGATTAGCAATTTACAGGACATGGATAGAGCTGTAATTGCAGTCTCTCTTTTGCAGGCCAATCCAGTTTCTGTTTAAATCAATTGCAGTTTTCATAGCAATTTTGACTGCAGTCATGCTGGATCTTTCTGTTTTTAATCTTCCCAACCCTGCCATTACCTGGAATCAAGGCTCTCATCTTTTCTCAGCAGCCTAGATGGAAGATAGAATAGATAGGAACTATTCTGAAGAAAGAAAAAGACCCTCTCAAGTTTGAGCTTTTTCTTGGGAAGGGGAAGGCCCTGCTCCTAGCCCTGAATCTCTTTGATTGTACTCAGTGGTATGTCTTTCAAGCTTTTAATTAAGTTCTCCCTTTGTCTCGGTATCAGGCAGCGCACATGTTCCCATTTTTCTTCCTGCAGCACTTAAACATAATTTGGTGTCAAACAAATGCTCTCTGATTGAGGTCCAACTAGATTTACTTGCAAATGTGTCTGGGTCAATAGCATTTGGTTCAATTAGATTTACAAAGAGCCATTATGATTCTTTGGCACCTTAGTTGAAAAGAAGATTGTGGGAGGGCAGAGGAGATGAAGACCTGCCAGGCACTTAACTAATTTCTGATTAAAAGAGAAGAGGAAGGTGGTGGGGTGGGGTCTACCATATTTAATATCTGCCAAATAAGACCGGAATTCTGTGCCGATCATGAGTAATCAACTGAAAAAGCCAGTCAAGCCTCTCCTATGTACAAGCATCACAACTTGGACCTGAACATGAGAATAATGCCTGTTGTTGTTAGATCATGGCTACTTTTGGCAGGCAGTGGGAAATAGTTGTGTCAAAGAATTGTCAGAGGCACAGTCAGTCAAGTTAGAAGGGCAGAGGTAAAGGTCATGTCAGGTCAGAAGTTCAGATGCCTGATTAATGTCTCAGAGTACTGCAGAATGTATAAGTGGGGATCACAAGCTTGTGTCCATCACAGCTGGCATTTATCCTAATGAAATCAGATAGTATATTTCAATCATACCAAAAGCCATCTGAGTATCGAGGTAAAAGTCTTTTCATTGTTTTGTTGTTACAATAATTCCAAGCAACACCATTTTCTATATTTCTGCTGGTTGGGCATATGGCAACCTTGTGTTGCCAGCTAATCTTTCTCACACTGGGTCAGGTGAAAAGAACTGTAGAATGAACTCACCAAAAGGTGCCTTGATTTTGGGATTTTCACAGCTGGCCTAGACAAGAAAGAAGAAGAAGCAGAAGAAGCCAGCTTTATTTATCTGCATTGCTTCTATTAACCCAGAAGTTGTTGTTGTTCAGTTGCAAAGTCGATTCTAACCCTTTGTGACCCCATGGACTATTGTCCACCAGGCACCTCTGTCCTCCACTATCCTCCTCAATCCGCCCAGGTCTGTGCCCATTATTTTGTCAATAATCTAGCCATCTCATTTTCTACCACCCCCTTCTTCTCTTGCCCTCAACCTTTCTCAGCATCAAGGCTTTCTCAAGTGAATCCTCTCTTCTCATTTGATGTCCAAATTAATTTAGCTTCATCTTCACTAGTTGACTTTCCAAGGCAGTCAGGGTTGATTTCTTCTATGATCGACCTATTTGTTCTCCTCGCTGTCCAGGGTACTATCAAAACTCTCCTCCAACACCACATTAACACAGAATGTTTTGCAGTAAACATCCAAAAATCTTAAAGCCATAAAAAAGTGTAAGCACATACACTCAAAAATATCTGCATTTTTGTGGGATGCTGTTGACCACCATGTAAGGTCAGGACCAAAACCTTAGATAGAAAAGTATTGTAGAATACTGAAAAGAATGCTTTAAAATGTTTAACTTGTATTCTAAGAACATGGGAGATTTTGAAAATATTTTTATTAATTTTAAAACAAAAATAACAATAAATACACATTAGAAAAACAATAAGACGATAAACAAACCAATAAACAGCAAAAACACAATACAATATATGAAAATAATGTTTGCTCCCCTCACCCTGCAGAACAATACATATGATTCTTTTACTCTATTTATTCTATCATCTCTGTAATTTGTAATTTATCTTTCCTTCCAAAATGACATTTGTTCATGGTCTGGTTTCTTTCCTTTCCCTTTTATCAGTGCATAGTCAAGAAACTCTCCCCATATTTCCTTAAAGTTTGTGGGAGTTTTTACAAACAAAAAGCAGAGACTACATCTCTAAAATCAAAGTATTAAAGTACTTAAAAGTAAAAATATGTCACGTAGAAAGCATTTCTAAAAATATTAAGGTTCTTAAAAGTAAAGTGTTCTCAAAAGTGAAAGGGTTTTATGCACATTAAAATAACACAGAGATAATTATTTTAAATGCTCACTCAGTACCTTGAATCTATATGACCCCCCCCCCCCAGTTGTTGGCTTCTGGAGAAGAAGCCTGCTGCCTGATTGCTACACTCTTCCCATGTTGTTGATATTTGGAGCGCATTGTGTCAGACATCGGGACCCTAATAGGGTTTTCAGAGTAAGCAAAATTTTAAACCACTCTCCTAGTGAATTTTGATGGCCAAGTGTGGATTTGAACCTTGGTCTCCAGTCTTAGTCCATCACTTTATCCACTACATCGGGGTGGCAAAACTATGGCCAGTGGGCCCAATTTGCCCATGCATATCATTAATGTGGCCCACGGTGAGTACCTGGGCTCAGCGCGGGCCACCCCTCCACCCGCCTCCACTGCCTGATGTCAGCAGCGGCAGCAGTGGCAATCATGCTTTGTCCTGGCTGCTCCAAGCAGCCTCTGGTTTGGTCCCATCCCCTCTGCAGCCTTTGCCAAAGCCGATCGCTGCATTGGGGAAATTTTCAGAGCCTCCTCCATTTCAAAATCCTGACACACCCAGGATGACATCACTGCAGCGCGCCAGGTTTACCCTTCCAGCACATCGGATTTTGAAACAGAGGAGGCTCCGAAAATTTCCCCCACGTGGCGATCGGCTTTGGCAGAGGCTGCTGAGGGGATGGAACTGAACCAGAGGCTGCTCGGAGCAGCAGGGACAAAACGTTGTTGCTGCCACCACCGCTGTCACTGCTGACATTAAAACTGTCAGGGGGGTGGGACCAGCCCACAAAAAAAAAGTTGGGACACCACTGCACTACATCACACTGCATACCCATATAACTCTGTGCCTTCTGGTCAATAACAATTTATAGTGACCACTTGTAGTCTAGGTAGAGAATGCACAGAAATGGTTTACTATTATTTTGCTTACACAAAACCACACAGGCTGGTTCTATCACAGGAGGCATAGTGAGGAATTGAAGTTCCAATCTCTGGCTCCAGAGCTAGTCCATTGAGCTAGTCAGCCCACATAACTTCCATCTGTTATATTTACAGGGCAATGGTGTCACTAAATGTTTTTTGTGGTGCTATCTCAAGGGTAAGCCAGCAACAAGGTAACTGAGAAATGTATCGCTTTTATATCACAGGCAGACATATAGATCTAAAAAATGTAAAATGTAACTAAAAACAACATTTAAAAATAGCCACGTTTACATTGCAAGCTTAATGATGATTTTATAAACATTCTGAAGTCCAAATCAAATACACAGATAATTTCCTTAATCAACATCTGATTATCCACATTCTTGTAACAATTTAGGAGTACATCACAAATGCATTACTTTTTGAACAAGTGATAGACACAGAGTATTAAAAAAACTTTTTAAAGCTTCCAAGTGAGAGCAAGAATGGAATTGCCTGTATATTTTTTGTTCCCCACAGGCATTACCCAGATGGAGAGCGTTTGCAGTAATTATGCATTTTTAACTAAACCCTGCTGTCAGACACCAGTGACAAAACATTATAATAACTTCAGTCGAATCAACATTTGGGGCTGCATTCCTTTCCCTTCCTACCTTCTAAGCAAACATTGCCAAACATTGATAGTAAAGTTACTTACTATCATTCCTTCCAGTTTATTCTTATATCGAAGATAATAATAATTTCGTGTCAGAAACTATTCTGGGTTGATATGATTTTTGCTGGAGGAACTCCACTCAGTGGATGCCCAAATGAGGCTCCTTTCATGTCCACAAGATCTTTTCCTATCTAAGTGGTCCCTATTTACCTACTTGCAATTTCTTGCTTTTGATGTGCTAGGTTGGCTGGAGCTAGACAGAGATGGGCACTCAGTACCTGGATCTCAAATTATGAACTTGTCGGCCTTCCAGCTAACAAGGCAAGCTTCTTAACCGCTGAGCCACCGCAGCCCCCATCTGAGATGGTTCTCTCAGTACAGTATTTGTGTCTATCCCCTGAGCAGGCTTTATCAAGGCCCTGCAGCATTACCACTACTGACTAGTAGAGCATTTTGGTTGATCAGACTTTTGATCCTGGTTATTTCTTTTATATACTGGCTGTCTTTAGCCAGAATCTTTTTTCTCTCTCTCTTCCTTTTTCTGTTGTTCTGTTCCTCAAGAACAGACCTACTGTCAAGCATAGTGGGATAGCATTCTCAGGCAACAGTTTTTAAGAGTCATGAAAAGGAAGTATATTGCTAGTTAATTAATGTGTTGTTGTTATATTTTGAATGCCAGGAATGGCAGAAGTGCTCATGGCATTTTCTGTCTCATGTGCCAAAATAAATTGTCTGGTATTAGATATTATGTTCCATGACCTGGTCCATTTTAGGCCGCATAAAGGCTTGGTATGGCTCTTCCTGTTCTTCTTCTTTATGGTCTCCTATTAGCAGAGGTCAAAAATGCATTCCCATAGGTGACATGAATTTCTTCTAGCTGCTACTCCCTTCCCTCATTCTGCTTTAACCATTTTGACATTTTCTGCTATGCAGAGAGTGATGAAGAGAGCCAGAGAATGGCAAGGAAATGAACTCAAAAGCAGTTTTATGGGGCTGCAGGGAACTATCTGTTAATGTAAATGTTTAAGATGAAATGCATTAAATCCTAACTGCTGACGAGACATTTCATTTGCTTCCCACCTTTGGGATTATTCCTGGAACTTGCCCAAGAGCACCCATGTGTCAGAGTTGAAGCTGCTGCAGTTAACCTTTTTTTTCCAGTTTGCTGTATGTTGGGGATGCAATGATGCTAGCGGGCTCAGTAGCTTGAAATTCATCAGTTTACTTGGCCTCAGAATGGATGTTTTTATTTTGAAAAGCAAATTACATAGGAACAAGGTGCTCAAGAGTTTAAAAACAAAAGCAAAAACCTGAAACTCCCCATCATTCAAATTTATTTATTTCTGGAGGTGATTTTAACTTTCCTCCTGTCTTATCCTTACTAGCAGCACTTGACACACAATAGCTGTAGGCTAGAGGATGAAAGAGTGCAATTAGGAAGGAGAAAGTAAAGGCAACTGATCTTGTTTCACTGCTACAAATGACAGATAGGATGCACACTAATCCTGCAGCAAGGCCAGAAAACAGGAAATAAAAGTTATAAGAATACATCCAAGCACTTGATTGTATGCACAAATCCCAGCTGGTCTAGAAATTGTTCTTTAAAAAATATCTATAGAAGATCGTTATTGTATACATTTATATTGCTGCTTAGTACTGAGGGTATGAAACAAAAATGCATATATAAAGTAGTTGCATTTAATAAAAGGATGCTAAAATCCCTGCCCTTATTTGGATTACTTCAACTAATAAAAGCCAGCTCAAATAAAAAATGTTACATTGTTCCCAGAAAACACTCATTCTTCCTTCTTGTTCTATCTTTCTGCATCGTGTCGCACTGCAAGACAACATCTGCTATGTGTGAAGTTTTGCCATCTGGATATGCTCCCTATTTTTTGTAGCCCAAAGAATACTTGGTTCAACATAGACAACTTCGGAAGTAGAAACAACTTAAGCAGACTTTCTCAAGGTTTTTGGGTCATGGGCCTGACCATGCCTCCTGGGCTGCTGATCGGGCTGGTCATGTGGTTCCTCTCACCCACAAGCAGAAGTAAAATGTGCACTGCACATGTGCAGAACATTCTGTGCATGCACAGAACATGTTTTAATTCCGCTTCCAGGATCAGTATGGGCATCGGGGGCTGGATGAATTGGTGTTGGGGCCTGGGTTTGGCTTGCAGGCTGTAGGTTGAGAATGCTTGATCTTGAGGGTAAGAGTAGTTTGATATTGGAACCATTTATTTGAAAAGATGATGGGCTTTCCTTTAGCAGAGGTCTTCCAGCAAAGGTTGGCAAGCCTTCTTTTGAGGATGCTAAAATCTGAGTTCCTACACTGATTACATTGATGCCCCCGGCATCTGATGGATCTGGTTGGATTCCAGAGGGAACTGTTTTTTTCCCTTTGGATCAGCGAAACGATTCACCCGAGACGCTTGCTGACCTTTGGTATAAGAAAGCAATGGTGCCCTTGGACGTAATCGCACCACTACAGTCTCTCCATGCTCGTAGTTTGTTTTTTGCATAGCTTGCACAGGAAAGTGTTGAGGACCTTCTTGTGTAACTTGACTATTCGTAACTGAGATCTCCACTTGGGTAAAGACCGCTTCTACAAGTGAGAGGTGCTGCATTTCTTAGTCGACTAGCATTTGATAGGATTCTAGCTCTCAACAAGAACCTGAAAAATTGGTTTGGCTCAATATATCCAATATCTGGGCAAAAGTCATCAACCAAGTACAATGTTTATTATTATTTATTTATTTAGATTTATATCGCTGCCCACTCGCCATGTTCAACTCTCCAGGTCAAACTGACAAAAGCTACTGTTTACAATTTTTTGTTGTTGATGAACTTTATCAAAACAATGAGCAGAGAGGAACATGTTGTAGACAAAGTATGTCCATTTGTACTAATAACTCAAAGGATGACATTTTAGATCAAGTCTCCTAGTTGGTTTCTTCTCCCTGAAACACAAGAAGGAATAGAACTATGTACCATTTGTCTCCAAGTATTTGCAGTGGCTCAGTGGTTAAGAAGCTCGCCTTGTTAGCTGAAAGGCTGGCAAGATGGCAGTTTGAGTCCTGGGTACTGCATGACAGATTGAGCGCCAGTCTCTGTCCCAGCTCCTGCCAACCTAGCAGTTAGAAAGGCAAGAAATTGCAAGTAGATAAATAGGGACCACTTTGGCAGGAAAAGATCTTGGGGACATGAAAGAAGCCTCATTTGTGCACCAACTGAGTAGAGTTTCTCCAGCAAAAATCCTTCCAACCCAGAATAAATTCTGACAAGAAATTAAAATTATGCTAATCTACTATTTTTCTTCAAAAGATACCCATGAAACATTTTTACACCATAGTACCTATGTCAAACCCAGTAAGATAATAGTGAGAATCAACTACTACATGACAATTTATATTTTCATTCAAAGAAATCAACCAGCTATGTACGGCTACCTAGGAGTGGTACAAACGTTCTCCCTCACCTATCATCTTTTACTTGGTGACACACATCATACAGCCTCCTTCCAAAATGAAAATAATGTTGCAGAGTTTTGCAATTCTGGTAAAATTACCTTTACTTGCACAGTAGAAGTACAGAGACCCACAGAGAAGAATAGTTACAAGTCTTCCAGTCCACCCCTTCCTCATTAACTACTACCAGTGATGGGTTGTAACAGGTTCACACCAGTTCTCCAGAACCGGCAGTAACTTTTCCCAGTGTCCCGGAGAACCTGTAGCAGAATTTGGGGGGAACCACCTTCGGGGCTTACCTTTTCACTGTTTCCCCCACTGCGCATACGCGCCAAGCACTTGGTGTCCATGCATGCCTACAGTGTTTGGCGCATATACATGGCCTCCTTGCTGTCCTCCCAAGCGGGGAGGAGGAAGAGAAGCTGCTAGCCTGAAGCTCCCTATAGCCTGCTCCCCAGGGTTAATGACTCACCTTTGGATGTGGTGTGTCTGTGTGTATTTTAATGTGTATTTAATACCTTTACCTACATTGACATAGGTGTGTGTGTGCTTATTTTTATTTTATTTTATTTTGCCACGCCCATGATGTCATGATGTTAGCTCTGCCAACACTGTGATAACATCACGGTGGGGTAGTAAAAATTTTGACATCCCACCACTGACTACTACTCACAGTCTCAATAATTCACTCTGTTACATTTGTGGGAGAAAGTATTTTTAAAAGGTGGGTTGCTAGTATGCATTTCTTTATTGCATGCATGCATGCAACCAACTCAAGAGATCAAAAACAATAAAACAACTGACAAAGAGAGGGAAAGAACACAGAACAGATATAGGAGCCTGGAAGGAACTGTTTGTTAGTCCTAGATAGATAATCACCTCAGCTCAGAAAAGTGCTTCCCACTCAATGTAACTACTGGCAGCATGTGAGACTGTTGTAAAACTCCAACAGGTAATGATAAAACTCTTCAGCACATTTAGCCAAAGTTGTGTTTGGGGTGAATCCCTAGATTGAGTGTGCCCTTCTCTTCTCCTTTCTCCCTTGTTTCTGATTTGTCCTTTGTGCTCAGCTCCATGCCACATTTTCTCATCTCTTCCTGAAGCCAGAGAAGATTGATGCACAATTAAGTTCACTAAAGAGATGTATTGAGCCTGAAAAGACTTCAGTTTCTGCCATGAATTTACCTCATCCACTTTTCACTTGTTCGTTTGCTAACCATTCTTCTCCGATAAGTGTCTTGGTGACCCTGTCAGGTATTGGCATGGGAAGGGAAGCTGAAACTACAAGGAGGTCCCATCACTTCCTCTGTTTGTACCTACTGTCCTCCACAGGTATGATTCAAAGTAATAGCTATTTCAATAGGCCATTAGCCCACACTTCCATGGCTATTTCTTTTTACAACCACAGATACCCAGAATTGGGGAAAGATCTTTCAGGTGATTGTACCAATATCTCATTAATGTGGATATGTATTTTAAAAATCACAGAAAATCTCCAAAGTGGTGCTGCTGGTTGAAACATCTCTAATGGGGATGTCCTCAGCCTTGGATGAAGTTACATCTCAAAATGACCAAAGTTCTCTGCCTTTGGATGTTTCCTGTTGATGAGTGATACCCTAGATATTTTGTGTGCAGTTGTCATGACAGCAACACCTCCAAGGTTTACATTCTTAGCAGCTGAGTGCAGTGTGGTTCCCTTTGTGTTTCAGGCAGTCCTGAGTATTGAACTCTGTCCCAGTGTGGAATTCTCTATCTTGGAGAATGTTCACATTCTACCATCAGTAAGAGATCCGTTGAAATAGGCAGTGCTCCAATTACTCAGTGCACGAGTAGTGGCCAGTATTATGTCTTTAAGAGTTTCTCCACAGGGAATGTGGAAGAGGGGAAGATACAAACAAATGCACGCAAGAGCCAATGCACAAGGAGATGTTTGAAGAGCAAGGAAGAAAGATAAGCACCTTGCTCACCCCCCCTTCCCTTACTCCAGTCTAAAAGCAGACTTTATGATTAATTTAGCATCCTGTGTTCCTTGGAGAGGGTGTTACTCATGGAGGATTGTGATTGAAAGCAGTGTGATTGGCTGGTCCCCGCTGTTGATAACACAAGGTTATGGAGGTGCTAAAATCCAAACAAGCATGCATTTCCCAGGGTGTTGTTCCTGCTACAGCAAAAGAGCAGCATGTGTTAGACAAAACGTAGGCTTCACATGGAACTTGTCTTTACTGTTCTGCAAAGAAGGATGCTCGCTTATTGTAGTTGGGGTGGTGGTGGTGGGGGAAATTTGATTGATTGTAACATGTGAGGATTCTGTCAGAATTGTGTTATAAAAAGAGCTTATTTTGGTGCTTTTAAAATCCTGGCTTGTGTTCAGCAAATTGATGAATTGCACACATAGACTCTCCTTATATTTGCCCACCCCTTTAGGCTGTTGAATGCCCTTTAGGCCAGGGGTGCCCAAACAGTGATGCGATGTAGCAGGTTCGCACCAGTTCGCCAGAACCGGTAGTAACTTTTCCCACTGACCTGGAAAACTGGTAACAGCTTTTGGGGGGGAACCACCTTCGGGGCTTACTTTTTCACTGGTTCCCCCACTGCACATGCACACCAAGCACTTGGTGTGTATGCACACCTACAGTGCTTGGCACGTATGCACGGCCTCCTTGCTGTCCTCCCAAGTGAAGCTGCTAGCCTGAAGCTCCCTATAGCCTGCTCCCCAGGGTAAGTGACTCACCTTTGGATGTGGTGTGTCTGTGTGTATTTTAATGTGTATTTAATACCTTTACCTATATTGACATACTATCACAGTTCCTAAAAAGGTCTGGCGGCTGGCAGGCCTGACAGCCTGGCTTGGGGTTTTTAAACAAAGTCTTGGAGTTACCTCATCAATAAGCTACACCTGTGCTGTTCCAATTGCTGTTCCAATTGGAGAACCCTTAAGGACGTACAGCTGTTTTACATTTACATTAAGGCATATTAGCCTAGAGAACTGGTATGATGACCATATCCATCTTGCAACATGGTGCTGCCCAGGCACTTATACTAACAGGTAAGTGACGGGTTTGTGTTTGGGGTGGGCAGGTGGGTGGTTTGATTTATTTTTGGGGGTGGGTGGGGGTGTTGGGGGGGTGTATTTTAATGTAATTTTTATTTTGTTTGTTTATTTATTTAATTTATTTACGGGTTTGTGTTGTGGGTGGGTGGGTGGGTGGGTGGTTTGAGGGGTGTATGTGTGCTTATTTTTATTTTATTATTTTATTTTATTTTAATTTTTTTTCTTTGGCCCCGCCCATGATGTCATGACATCATGATGTTATATCCGCCCACACTGTGATGACATCACAGTGGGGTAGTAAATTTTTTGACATCCCACTACTGTGCCCAAACTATAGCCCATGGCTGGATCCGACCCCGACACCAATTCATCCAGCCCATGCAGCCCTTGTCGCTTCCAGAAGAGGAAGTAAAACGTGCCCTGGTTTAAGCAGATAAAATGGCAGCCTAAAATCTATCCTGTTGCAAAACAGATTGCAAGGTGTGTTTTACTTCCGCTTCCTGGGGGAGCAACCACGTGACCAGCCCACTGAACCACATGACCAGCCTGTGGCCTGAAAAGCTTGGAAGCTTCTGCTTTAGGCAATCATTGATAATTTCCCTTGTGGGTTTTGATTTTTAAAAATATAGAGAGGAATGCTTGCTGCATGATTAGCAGCCTTGGGTTCTTTCTTGAAATGGGAGGTAAAACTGCCACCAATTTGGTGGGTGATGATTGCCAACATGCTTCTTTCATAGATATACCAAAAGCATTTTACATTGTGATCAACGGAAGATATGAACAACTAAGGAAAGCGGCCAAACATTTCACTATAGAATTATATAGTAGCATTTGTCTTTAAGCAACTGTTGACTTTGCACCTTTAATAATGCTTACTATGTCAGTTACTATGACAATTATTGTAAAAATAGGCTGCCTGATTGTGTGGGATGTTGCTTAAGTTTGAAAGTCACTATTTTTTATGGAAGTATTTCACATATTTCTTACCCACCCAAAGTTCTGAGGATTGTCCCTAAGTAGAAATAAAGTTATTTACTTAGACATCAATTCCAAAGAAAGTAACAGTGTTAGTTTGTCTCAGCATTTGGCAGAAAGGAAAGTGGAAACAAAAATAAAGGAGGAAAAGGTTAAACATTTTGGCACTTTAAAGACTAACATATTTATTTCAGTGTGGGGTTTTGTGGATCAAACTCGATTTCTTCAGACAGAAGGAGTGATTGGTGTATTTCCATTCCTTATTTCTGAATAGGAATTGTAGTGGCTTAGTTAAGACCTTGAAATTGACGACTGGAAGGCCGGCAGGTCAACAGTTTTGGAGTGAGCTCCTTCTCTGTCCCAGCTCCTGCCAACCTAGAAGTTTGAAAAGATAAGTAGGTACCTCTTCAGAGGGAAGGTAAACAGTGTTCTGTGCACTCTGGTGTCTAGTCATGCCTGCCACATGACTATGGAAACGTCTGCAGACGCAGACAGCGCTGGCTCTTTGGCTGTAAGTGGAGATGAGCACTGAACTCTAGAGTCAGATACAACTGGCTTTTAAGCAAGTGTGACCTATTTCTGAAATAGTGGCTTTTAATCACAAAAAACCACTGTGGAAAAAAATCAGTTGGTTTTTTTTAGTGCCTCCATATTTTGTCCCATTTTTCTCCTTTCCTTACTTTCATTTTGCCATCTTGTACATATACTATCCTGTCATGTCTGCGTGAGACTAACCAGCTAATTCTGTTTCAAAAGCTACATTGCCTTCCACCATTTGGCCAATGAAGTACACTTGGTTTCTTTGTAGAGACACTGTAGTTTCCCAAAGCAGTTTAAAGTTAGCAATATAATCGAGCCATAGTCTTGCCATTAGTTTGTAGAGTTTTCATACATTTCTTATTATACTTTTCACAATGTCAGAGCTCAGAAGCAGTTAGTAAAATTGCTATATTTAGTGGAAAAGATAGCTGTGTATCAGGCCCAAAAGGACATTCAGAGGAACTGTTAGTGGTGTTAAATAAATACATCAATGCATTTGGTCAACTACTTTACAGTAAAACCTTGCATAAAGAGCACCTTGCTTAGAGAGTAACTCACATAAAGAGCAGAGTTTTATCTGAATGTTCGCTTCACTTATCAACAAAAACCTACGAAAAACTTGCTTAACAAATAAATCGGGGTTTGCAATCCCCCTGCAGAAATCACAATTGGTCACTTACAATGGCGTTTTGCTTAAAGAGGAAACTCGCTTAAAGAACAATCCTGTGGAACGCATTATACTCTTTAAGCGAGGTACAACTGTACTTAGTAAAAAATAAATACAAGGGAAAATATCTATTAATGTATTTGCTTCCTTAATTCTCACAATTCTGTGTACCTAGAGCAATTTCTTTTTTACGTTTTAAAGCCTATATTTGTTTAAGCAGATATATTATTTCTTTTTATAGAGGAAAGTATTGTAAATAAAAACTAAAGTGGTACATAAGTTTTGTATTAGTTTTGTTCCATTTGATGTGTTATTTTAAACAGATTAACCTGAAGCCGAAGTGCACTTGATTTCACTTCCTTCCTACCAAGCTGAAAAGAGAGACTCCTGCTTGGTTAAATAATTTCCTTCTTCTTGCTCATCAGAAAATTTCCTAGTGCTAACATTAACCACAGGAGGGCTCCATTATTGTTCCCTCCAGGTAAAGAAAACACCATGAAAGCTAGAATGAGAAACTTTAAAAATATAAAGCAAAGAAAGAGAGACAGAAAGAGAGAGAACAAATAGAACAAAACTCCTCTTTCTAGTTTGCATGAACCAAGTTTCAGCTACAGGATAAATTTTCTGGAAAGCAACTTGTATTTATCTCATATTCCCTTTTGCATCTGAAATAGTGGAGCAAGGATTGAGCAGCATATTCTTGTAATTTTGTCCCTCAGCTTGTTTGCTCAATGGAGAAATAGGGTGCAACCTGCCAGTTTTGTATTGGTTTTTTCCTGTGTAAGTGCTAATGAAATGAATGGGATCTACATAAATGCAGGGGCATACTTGCTCTTTGATGACACGTGCATGGCCTCACCATGTCCATTCTCATCTATGTGCTTTTTATTCATTTATTGAGGATGATGAGCCTTTACTATATTCTATGGTGATGGTTAAGTAGATTCTTTGAGGAGGCTGTGTGTCCCAGTTTACAAAGAATGTTCCTCCATTGGAAGGCTAGTCAAAGGGCATCTCCACATCCAAGTGATAAAGAACTGTAGGAAAGAAGAGCAAGATTTCATTCTTGACCATCCATTTTCTATTTCTTGGAAGTGCAGACACACCAAAGTAGAAATCATCAGAGGCATCAACAGAAGGAAAGAGAAAAGAAGCTTCCTAGTGATATTCAAAAACACACATTGAAATATTTTGTTGTTCAGTCACACAGTCAATTCTGACCCTTTGCGACCTTGTTGACCATTGCCCGCCAGGCACCTCTGTCTTCCACCATCCTCCTCAGGCTGCCCAGCTTTGTGTCCATTGCATCTACAATATCATCTAGCCACCTCATTTTTGGCCACCCCCTTCTTCTTTTGCCCTCCACCTTTCCCAGAATCAAGGCTTTCTCAAGTGATTCTAGATCAATTTGATTTAGATCAAATTGTTTAAAAAGCTATATACTTTAAGAATACCTATTTTTTTTTAAATAATCAGAAGCTTCCTTGCATATAGTTTGGTACGAGGAGATGATTTAGTCTATCCTCCTTGTATGGTAAATTACATCAATTGGTGAGGGTGGGTGTACATAATTTGATTTTGTTCATTTTTAAAAAACATTCATAATAATTTCCAAGTGGAAATATAATAGAAACATCAAAAGAATTGTTCATATTATTATTATTTTAGGAAAGAAAGAGCAAACAGTTTTTTATGTGATTGCTTTCCTTTGTTAAGGAAAAAGATTTTGTTGTTGTTCAGTCACACAGTTGATTCCGACCCTTTGTGACCCCATGGACCACTATCCGCCAGGCACTCCTGTCCTCCATCATCATCCTCAACTCACTCAGTTCTGTGCTCATTGTGTCTACAATACCATCTAGCCATCTCATTTTTGGCTGCCCCCTTTTTCTTTTGTCCACCTTTCCCAGCATCAAGGCTTTCTCAAGTAAATCATCTCTTCTCATTTGATGTCCAAAGTACTGTAGCCTCATCTTTACTATTTGACCTTTTAAGGAGCAGTCAGGGTTGATTTCTTCTAAGATTGACCTATTTGTTCTCCTCACTGTCCAGGGGACTCTCAAAACACTCCTCCAACACCACATCTCAAAGGCATTATTCTTCTGCGCTCAGCTTTCCTATTGGTCCAGCTCTCACAACCATACATTGCCACAGGGAATACCATTGCTTTGACTATATGAATTTTTGTTTGCAATGTGATGGCTCTACTTTTCACTATGTTCCCCAGGTTTCTCATCACTTGCCTCCCAAGAATCAGTCGCCTTTTTATTTCATGGCTGCAATCACCATCTGTAGTGAGCTTTGATCCTAAGAAAGTAAAATCTACTTCTTCCCCGTCTATTTTCCAGGGACTGATAGGCCCTGTTGCCATGATCTTGGTTTTCTTGATATTGAGTCTCAAGCCAGCTTTTTCACTTTCTTCATTCAACCTAATCAAGAGCTTCTTTAAGTCCTCCTCACTTTCTGCCATTAGGGTGGTATCATCTGCATATCTCAAGTTGTTGATGTTTCTCCCAGCAATCTTGATCCCAAATTGGGATTCCTCCATCCCTGCATTGCACATTATGTGTTATGTATAAGTTGAATATCAGGGTTACAAAATGCAGCCTTGTCTTACTCCTTTTCCAATAATAGTGTTGCAAAGACATGTTTTGTGGAAAAGAAGAGGATAATGGCCAAAATCCTGTTAGATACTCTCACTGGTATAACTTTATCTGTGTAAAATTCACTGGTTAATTCTACAAGTTCATTAATGAAGGTAGCCTTCTTGTTCTCATATATGACTCATTGTGGACTGGCATACAGATTGAACAGGATTCTGCCCATTAATAAGAAAAATAGCATTCTTTGAGATGAGAATCCCTGCATGGTCTTTGAAAATTCTTCACTGATGCCTCATCAAGGTATATCCTTCAATTAACACAACCTAAATCAAGGGGAGCAAAGAATTAGGAAATCTCCTTTATATTTCTTCTCTACACTAGGTATGGAAAGAATGCCTGTAAATTTTGTTGTTGTTGCCAAAAGACATTGATGAGGAATTATTAACCTTCTGATATTCCTCAATTCCAGACTCTTAACTTCAAGAGTTTGACACGGTGTTATTGTTTTTCTGTTAATGAGGCTATAATTTGTGCACATTGTCTCTGTACAAAACTAGTATCCTTCCCATTTTTGAAGCAAAACAAATACACACCATAAACATAGAATGTTGGTTTGGTTGTTAGTCCCAAAAAGCCAATGCAACAAAATACCAGGCATCATCATTTCAGACTGTGTAATTTGCACTGAAGTGTCATTTGTGTTGTCTGCGCTGTTTTGCTAAATTTGCACTCATTCCCTTGCTGTAAGCACTACAAATTTCCTCACCCTCCACAGAAAGAGAAGAATGATTTTGTGTTTCCTTATTCTCTCATGTGAGGAGGAAACGTTGAGGATTTATATCCTTACTCTACAATGGGAGTCATGGAATGGGGAGAAAACGGCCTCTCATTTTCATGCCACAGTTATTATCTTAGTGTTTTGACTTGGGACTTCCTGAAGGCAAGTGGCTAGCCACTTGTGGAAACAAGATTCAGGACTTGACAGGTCCTTGAGCTTATTTGGTGAGCCTGAAGCTCTCCTTCTCCTTCATAAGAATACTGTGCTTTGCCAGGAAGTGACTGGAAAGTCACTTTGTGCTGAAAGACCTTTGGCATGATTAATTGTCTTCGGCACTGAAAAACAACAACACATCTCTTCTACACAGATTGAAGGGAATGCCCTGATCCTGATTACATTTCCAGTTGCTTCTGTTTATTTTGTATGGTGTGCCATAGTTTGTAAAAGCAGCAGCACACACACATACACAAAAGGCTGTAAGGAAAACGTCATGCTGAATCCTTTGGTGACCTCTGAGTTGGTCTGTCTTTCCTGTAAGCAATTCCAGAGGTGGCTTTCCAGAGGAGGGGGGAGAAAGAGGGGATTCATTCATAGACAGACAAGCAGGCTTAAACTCCAGTTGCATGATGTTCCAATGAACTGCCCATTATCTGATAAGGTGAAATGACAAGGGAAGAGAGATGCTAAACTACCTGCTCATAATTGGAAATTGCTAGTGGCTGTATCTCCAGTTAAGACCGTTGCTTTATTATTTTCTCTGAACATTACATTATTATATCCAATAATTGGCCTGATGATTTAACCTGGAAAGTTTAGGGATCAGATCAGGTTCCTCAGTGCATTTTCAGAGATGTACTCTTATTAATGAGGGCTTTAGTATTTGGAGGGAGTCAACTGGAGTTTGCCCTTCAAAATGTAAAACTTTACCAATGAATGATGGCATTTAGAAGAAGAGTGATTAAGTGTTACCCCAAGCAGTTTTGAATACAGTAATACCCCGGATAACGCGAGTATCGGATAGCACTAAAACTGCATAACGTTACAAGATTTTCTGAAAAATCTTGTATCGAATAACGCGATTTTAACGTTATATGATACAGTCGTTCTTAGCAGCAGGGTGGCTGGAAAGCTGAACGGGGTTCTCCGTTCAGCTTCCCAGCCACCCTGCAGCTACGGAGGCAGGGGTGGGGAGGCTGGAAAGCTGATGGGGGGCTCCTCCATCGGCTTCCCCAGCCACCCCACAGCTGCGGAGGCAAGGGCGGGTGACTAGGGAAGCCGACAGGGAGTCCCAGTCAGCTTCCCCAGCCACCCTGCAGCTGTAGATCGGGTCCTCTGATCTCTCTGGAGCAGGCAGGGGACACGATCCAAGCTGTTTCTGGGCTTCCCCGACGTCCTGAGCCAGTGCAGCAAGCCAGAATGTCAGGGTTCGAATCCCGACATTCTGGCTTGCTGCACTGGTTGAGGACGTCGGGGAAGCCCAGAAACAGCTTGGATCAGGTCTGCCCACCTCCCTGGACCCAGCGGGGGGGGGGGTCAGAAACCCCAAAATTGGTAAAAAAAAAAACACGTCCTTTTTTTACCAATTTTGGGGTCTCTGACCCCCCGCCGGGTCCAGGAAGGTGGGGAGACCCGATCCAAGCTGTTTCCAAAGTTCCCCCACCTCCCTGGAGGCTGCAGCAAGCCAAAATGTCAGGATTCAAATCCCGACGTTCTGGCTTCCTGCAGCCTCCAGGGAAACGGGGCTTTTTTAAACATTGTGTGATCAATGTATCGCACAATGTTAAAAACTGGATAATGACGGGACTTGTGGAACCAAGTCATAACGTTATCCGGGGTTCTATTGTATAACATATTGGGTGACAGTTACCAGAATACTGGCTGTAGGATTCTGGATATTATAGTAATAATTTGTAAAAGTTTCCATACTCTGTATTGCTTGTATATAGGAACAATTGCCCTAGTGTCTTCAATCCAAAAAATAAGGTTGGCAATGAAAGAGCAATTGCAAACAGGTGTGACCATTCACCCATGCAAAATATCTCTGCTACCTGTGCAGCACAAAAAAAGAGAACAAATTCATTGTCTTTTGCTCCAGGGGCAGGAGTCATTCAGGGTTTTAAATGGCATGGAAACAAGTTCTAGCTGTACATTAAGAGAAATTTCCTCATGGTAAGAGTTTTAACTGTCTTGGAAAACCATCTAAGTAAAGTTTGAATGGCCACCTGACTAAGATGCTCTCCCCCAGTAGCTTAGTGGTTATGATGCTGAGCTGGAGACTGGTAGGTTTGGTTTCGATACCCAAGGCCTATACTTGAGGACATGAAAGGAGCCTCCTTTGGGCGTCCCCTGAGTGGAGTTTCCCCAGCAAATATCCTTTCAACCCAGAATAATCTCTTACATGAAAAATTCTTATTGTTGTTGTTTATTTTATTTATTTATTTAAAGAAAAAACCCTCCCAGAGCGAGGAATTAATAATTGCCTCAACCCAGACGCCAGTCATCAACCTGGCCGATTTAACAAGCCAGGCGGGACAAGAGTCTAATGTGCAGGCAGTAGCACGGACAGCTCCCAGGAGCCTGTCCACTTCCTCAGGGACAACTGGATCAAACCGATCCCAGTTAACATGGCCAGACTGTACCTCAGGCAACCACAGCTCTACATTTTCCACACCAGGATTCAACTTGAAGTGAAGCTGAGCGATTTTCTCTGTCAGATAATCAGTGAAAGCGTCAGCTGACCCCTGCCACCTGGGGCCCGCCCCCCCCTTACCAAGGAGGGACCTTGTCACCCGGAACAGTGTAGCTGGGCGGTCATGTGTGGAGGCAATGAGGGAGGTGAAATACTGGTGTTTCATCCCCTCCATCACCACTAAGTAGGCTTTAATAGTAGCTCTAACTAGTGTTCGGTCAGACTCACTCTGTGTCTTCACTCAGCGGTGCTCTTGACGTCTCTTAGTCCGTTTGAGCACCCTAAGCTCCTCAGTGAACCACGGAGACGAATGGTGTCCATGAGTACGGAGATGCCATAGTGGAAAGATTACATCCAAGGCCACCACCTCCCTCTTGTTCCAGAGGTCAACCAGCGCCTCAGGTGAATCGCTACGCCGGTCCAGAGGAATATCCCCCAGTTCCCTTTGGAATCCATCAGGATCCATCAGTCACCGGGGGGGGCGGGGCGCGGCGGTGGTGGTGGTGGCGGCGGCGGCGGCAATCTAATAGGCCCCACCTCCCCATGGAGAAGCCTCGTCCCCAGGAACTCCAAAGTCACCAGAACATGATCTGACCATGGCACAGTGTAATATCTAATTTCTGTAATTTCAGATCACTCTGCCACTGCCCCAACAAGAAAACTATGTCTGGGGTGTGGCCACTGCTCCTGGTCGGGCCCTGAATTACCTGAGTCAGGCCCACAGCTGCCATGGAAGCTATGAACTCCCGAGCCACCTTGGAGCCAATCCCCAATGATGGCAAATTGAAGTCCCCCAAGACCATTAGTCTGGGGAACTCCAATGCCAGCATGGTGATGGCCTCAAGGAGCTCAGGTAGGGAACCTGCTACCCTGCAGGGAGGCAGGTACAGGAGCAGGATTCCCTTCCGACTCTTAGAGCCCACGCGCAGGAGCAGGGCCCCACAACCCGGAACTTGCAGAGCAGTGGCTCTGGTGACTCTTAAGGCCTCCCTGGCCACTATGGCGATGCCCCCGCCCCTCCCCTCCTCCCTAGGGTGGTGCCAAATACTGAACCCGGCCGGACATAGATCTGACAGAGGCACACCGTCCTCTGGTCTCAGCCAGGTTTCGGTGATGCATGCCAGGTCGGCCCGCTCCCCCAAGATGGAATAAGCAAGTAGGGGGGCTTTATTACAGACCGAACTGACATTCATCAGCAGCAGCCTAAGGGGGGGGGGGGGTCACTCTGGACACGGTACCCAGGAACCAGAGGTGTATCCAGGGGACCAGAACGAGGGACAGCAATTAAACATCTGACCCGCATTCCCCGAGAGCGGCCCATCCCCTGGTACCAGCAATAACTCCCCATGCCTGTCACAACACCAATTACAGCCTCAGGAACCCCCCCCCTCCTTCTGGATGGAGCGCTGTCCTCAATCACTGGCTGGCAGGGACTTCCTGTTCGTAGTCAGTCACTGGTGATCTGATCTAACTGTCCCATAGCATCATGGAAGATGCAGCCGTTGGTACCTGGCGAGTCTAGTTTCATATGGCAGGGTCCACTAGCCAATGACTGTGACCATAGTTCCCTTGTCCGTACCGTCATCAAACCATTCAGACCTGTGTCCACCATGTTAGGGAGACCCCTTTCCTTCTCAAGGAGGACTGTTTCCTTTTGAAGGCTGGGGGCTGGAACAGTGGCTGATGGTTGAATATAGTCTATTACTTCTCTTGGCTGTTCAGTGGAACCCAAAAGACTTTGTGAAGGGCGGTTGTTTAGGTGAGGTGCTTTTAAAGAGGTTTCAAAAATGTTTTCTTTCTCCTTATCCAAAAAATTCTGCTGGGATGGCATTTTGGGTGTTGAGAGCTCCATAAGTGGTTCAGCAGTAGCCATAGTAGCCCAGAGAGTTTTCTTGAGACTGTTCAGCCTTTGCAGAATGTCTACTTGCTCAGCCTTAGGTAACACTCCAAAAGACCTAATAAGTGTGTCCTCATCTGCATCCAACTTGGCCTCCATACGAGTAATCATACTCCCATCATCTGATTTGACAAGAGGCAAACTGGAGTTAGGAACACTGTTGTTAACTTGGCATTTGACACTCTGTGTAGGCTAGAAGGAACAGGGCTGAGCAAGGGTGTTGCCTCTCCATCACAAAATACTCTGATTGGGACAATCTGAATGGTAGCAAGAAATGATCTCATTTTGAGCAACATGTGTGGTATAGTAGGTTGCTTAAAAGTCAGTAAATCCGCTTACTGCCAGGCATGCTTGGTAACCACTCAGCTGTATACAAATATATCTTATTGTGATGACATCAAAGAAGTTGTCCCAAGGAGATTATGACTGCTCTTCTGGAAAACCAGTGGCCAGAATTGAGGGTGTTCATAAATATATGGAGGGCAACCTGGTTTAATTGCAGAGAGCGGGTCAACTTTAGTGGAGTCTGTTCACTGCCCTCTTGCCTACCTCCATTGGTAAACAAGTTGACCACTATGTTAACTTATGATTTGTTGTTATCATTGTTGACATTGTCATCTCACACAGTAGATACTGCACTGATCAGGAAGTTAGATTTGAAGATAGACCCATCAAGATTCCTTCCAAATGTAAGATTATAGAGTTTTGTGTATTTGTTGAAATACTTGTTGTTCCCTATACTGTCCTATACTGTCTGTTCCTGAGAAAATTAGCTTTTAGCCTTGCTCCAAAAATCCAGACATGTTCATGGTCTCAGGTGATACCATAAGTAGGGGGGAATGATTCGAGACAGTATGGTCTGGTTTTCTAAATGCAATGCAACCCCCCTGCCTCTTTTTTGTGGTGTGGGACATGACTGTAATAGTCTACTCTAATATTTTTAGAGATATGACAATTGTCTCAGGATTAAAACCTTGACAAAAATCCAAAATGTTCCCTTTAACTCTGTTGAACTGCTATCTTGACTGTGAGGCCAAAGAAACAAGTAAATCCATTAAACAGTAACTATTCTTGTATGTCCTATAGAAATAAATAGATAAAATAGATTTCAGTTTAATTTGTATGGATGTGGCAATTCTGATTCATTTTCATTCTGAGTACAAATTTTACCATGTACTGCAAGAGGGTTTCAGCTATTTTATTTATAAATTTATTGAGAGTTAGAGTACATGCAGTTCTTATTAAGATTAATCCTAACGACGGAAATCCTTTGAAGTCTTGTGTTCTAGTCCCCTAACACCTTACTTATGAGTCTCTACACGCATGTGATTCTATCAATTCTTTTGAACAGTTCAGCTTTGTACAGATAGATGTTCCATTGCAAGAGTAAGGAAGAACTGCTATTGACATGCCTGAAAACAAAATATACGAAGAGGAACTCTCAGTGTGCACTGAATGTCACAAATCTTGGGTTTGGAAGAATGTGGGGAAATGGTGTTAAATTCCCTCCTTTCTCAAAGCTTGATCTGTTCACTAATTCTTATAAGAAACTAACATCTGTTTATTCCTCCTCTTCTTTTGTAAGAAATGAGTAAGTGTATATTTTGCTCCCTTTTTTCCTTCCTTCTTTTTTTCTGAGTCAGAGTTTATTGATTGCAAGCCAAAGGTGTTTTAAGCCCTATTTGGGCATTCTCTGTCAATTTCAATTGCCATAGTAAAGGTAAAAGTCACCATTGCTCTAAAGCCAGTCATATCCGACTCTAGAGTTCAGTGCTCATCTCTGTTTATAGCGAAAGAGCCAGTGCTGTCTGTGTCTGCAGACATTTCCATGTACATGTTGCAGGCATGCCTCAACACCGGAGTGCACGGAGCACTGTTTACTTTCCCACCAAAGTGGTACCTATTTATCTACTTGCAATTTCTTGCTTTTGAACTCCTAGGTTGCCAGGAGTTGGGAAATTGATGGGAGCTCACTCCATTGTGTAGTACCCGGGATTTGAACTCTGACCTTCCATTCAGCGAGTTCAGTGTCTTAACCACTTGAGCCACTGAATTCCCAGAAATACTCCATTCCAGTGATGGTGAACCTTGGCACTCCAGGTGTTCTGGAGCTTCAATTCCCAAAAGCCCTGATCAGCAAGAGTGCTGACTTGGGCTTCTGATAATTAAAGTTCAGGAACACCTGGAATGCCAAGATTCACCATCATGACTCTAGTCTAGCCCCACTTGTGGAGAGCTATAAGTCCATATTTGGAAAGCTACAAGAGGAAACTTCCACTCTCTATAGTGGCTCTGCACATGATTTGGATCTCTGATTTTCCATTTCAGACTCAGACTTCCCTATGCATGGGGTGGACGTGAGGGAGAGAAAGAGAGAGAGATGACACTAGAGGCAGAGTAGTGGGCCCACTCCCATCTATCCACTTGAAATGGAGAAAGAGTGGCTGAACAGGAGTTTGGTAATTTATCCGAGCTACTATGGGAGGTTTTCTCTTGCTGAAGAACTGGGTTAAAATTATTGAGCATTAAAGCTTCTTTCACTATTGAGAATGTAAGAATTTGTAACTTGCAAAAGATTGTGTGGTATTGTAAAGACTAAAAATTGAATTATCTTTTAAAGCATGGAATAAAATAGGCTTTTATCTGGAATACTCCATGTTTGGGCCTGTTGACCTCTATCTTGCAGTTACATAAGCAGGAGAGTTACTGATTGAAAATGATGGGGCTTTCTGCTTGTTCAAGGTATTAGTGAGTTTCTCCTTATTCAACTGACAACAGAAAAGGAATTGAAGGTTAGATTAAATGTTTCATGTTCAGCTAGGACCCAACAAGATACTGCTAATAAACTGAGTATAACATCTGCATCCATCACTCTCTCAAATATATATCTTTCTCTCCTTTTCTTGCTCTAAGATCCTTTTCATGCAAAACGGCCCAGGTGAGCATCTCTTGGGAAATTATCAGGTGGTGTGGGGTTTGCTCCATGATTCCCATTTCTGGCAGTGACTTCCTAGCTGGAGCTGAATAGAAGTCTGAACGTTAGGTTCAGCCCATTTGCCAGCAGCTGCCAGCTGAAATACAAAAGAGACTATTAGGTGTTAGGGTTGGTCACAGTAAAATATCTTTAAAAAGTTATCCTAGGTGACAGCATCCTCACTGCTAATGCATGGTGTTTACCATGAATTATTTTTTAAAGATGCCATGCCTGGGCATCTATAATAATCTGTCATATCACCACATCCCAAGAGGACAGGCTAATTTACCCTGAGCACAACATGGCTGCCTTTGATTTGTGTTCAGCGCTGGTGAGGGTTGATGTTCAGAGGTTCTTCTGTGGTTTTGTATTTGCTATGCTACATTCTCCCCTCCTTCCAGCACACACACATCCCCCTTTGACTTCCTTGCAACAGGCCTCTTTTCCTCTCCCTAGTTTCACTCAAGACATGTGTTGCTTTTCTTTATACTATATCCATCTACCTGTTGTGCTGGAAGGCCACGTCTTGCTGATCTGCAGCTAACGGAGTGCACTGGAATGTGAAAGAGAAAGGCCACAGGAGGGCAATTCTGGAAACCTGCAGGCCACATAGATAGTGCTGACTGTCAGCTCTCCCTACTTAGTGCCACTGTCTGAGCAGCCATTTCAACTGAGCTATCTATGTCCTGGTGTGTCCGCCCAGAAACTGTATGGAGGAAAGTCAGACAATCCAGACAAGATCATCTGCCCTGCTGTTGTCAGGAAATCACAGGAAAATAATGTCTTTCATCTCCATTTCTCTTGTGCTAAAACTGTCTTAACTTAGATGCACTGTTTTGCATACTCTGCAAATTTGACACTGTTGACATTATACTTTCTATACAAAAGCTAACCTCCCTCCTTTCCTCCTTTTTATTCTCCATTTTATCTAAGTGCTACCTTCTCCTTAGATACCAGTTTTAACACATTTTAAAGATATGAGTAGAAAAATGGAGACAAAATGATTCCAAGTCTTGAATCTTCACAAAAATATTGGTAGAGAGTGTGAACCTGCCAAGTGTCTTGTTGAACTGATCCACCAGTTGTACTTCTTAGTCTCACTTATGACTTTTTAAAGAGATAATGCCAGTCTCTCTCTCTCCCCCCCCCTTCTTCTACTTCATTTGAGATGACCCATCATACAGTGTTAGGAAACAAGCACTGCTGGTACTGTCAATTTATTTATTGATAAATAGCTTATCCATACATCCTTGTTGTTTTGTAAACCAAGGGCAAGAGACAATGTTAGATTTCTATTGGTAGAACAACAGACTCCAACAGAATCAGGAAAAGAGCAATTTTTTCTTCCCACTGCAATCCCCCCATACATAGTGAGAAATATACTTGCAAAATGTGTTTAGTAGAAGAAAAATAAATTTGCATGGCCTTTAAAGATGCACATGGAAATGTGGGAGACCACTCATAATGACATATTTTTTTTAAAATCACAAATGGACAAACATGTACTTTAAAATGTGTATAAAAAGATAGGTCTGCCCGTCTCTGTTTTAGCTTCTGAAAAAGCAGCCCTTGTAAATCACTTTCTGTGTGTGTGAGAGAGTGGGTGGTGGTGGTGAGGTACTGATGACATTCATCTTCTGAGCCACAATAGTTTCCTATAGAATTCCAGGTCTCTCTTTTCCAGCCTTTCTTTGTGTGCATAGACACAAGGTCTGACATGTAAGCATCTTTCTAATGATGTGAAAGTTGGAAAAGGTGTTCCATGTGTTACATGACATCCAGAGATTTTCATGTGTCTTCCTCTGCAGTTAGCCTTTTATGGATGAAAAGGTTATCTCTGGAATATGTCCTGTATCCAGAGGCTGTTGGCTTGCAGATGATCAGCTTGCTGACACATTTTCTGATACTAAACATTTCAGGCGCTGACTGTCAAGCAGGCTCCATCTTGCAGGATAAGGGAAGATTTCCAGAACACAAAATGAGACAGAATCTCTTTGTGACCTCCTCACACAAAGATGCACTGATCAACAAGAAGTATGAAAATGTGAAATAGGGCAAGGGATTACTTGTATGCATATGCATTGGTGGGTGATCATAAATTAATGTAAAAATAGCTTGCTCCTGGAGATATTAAATTGTCTGGCAATATAATAATATTGGTTTCTTTCTTTCCTCCTGCTTCCCCCTCCTGAGTTGATTTTTTAAGCACAATACATTTTAAAAAATCAAGGAATTGAGCCTTCTCAGTGGCACCATCACTATGGAACACTTTGCCAGTGGAGCTGTATCAGGCCCCTTCCCTGGTGATATTAAATTTAAAAACAACAACAACAACAATCTTGTACTGGCAGACTTTTAAAGATCTGCTCCTTGCAGCTAATTAATATTGTTCAGCTTAGTTAATGTGTAATTTAAGTATCAGGTAAACATTTTTATTTTCCTAGAGACATGTCTCTCTAGCTGATGGTACAACCAGAGAGCCTCTCTGGTCTGTTCTGGTGGTATGGACAGATGTTTTTGGGGTGATGCAGTCTCTTAAGTAACCTGGCCCACTATCATGTAGGGCTTTAAAGGTAATGACCAGGACCTTGAATTGCACTTGGAGGCAATCTGGGAACCAGTGCAACTCCCAGAGCAATGGTGAGGCATGAGCATAACACCCGCATACCCTCACAATCCAAGCAGCCGCATTCTAGACCAGCTGCAGCCTCCGAATGGTCACCAAGGGCAGCCCCATGTAGAGCGCATTGCAATAATTAGTTTTAACAGACTTTGGAATTTCTGGCAGGAGGACATCAGGCAGAAGGCATTCCACATTGTGGTCACCATCTCTGGTAGCATCCTTGTGGAATTCCCTCATAGGTGGGGTGGAGACCCAAAGTTCTAATCCCTGTGATGATTGACTAACCTGGACTGAATTTAACATCACATTAATTAACATAAGCATTCAATAGATGCTTTTGCAACCAGTTCTAAAGATCCACAGTACAGACATTCTGGTTATTGTTAATGTGTGGAAAGGTATGTAGTGTGAAACTTTAAAAACATTACATAAACTCATCCCCTCTCTACCTGTATTCAGCCACCATGATGTTAGAGGTTTTCCTCTGACCCACATATGCAAGTATTACAAACTAAAAGAGAATTAATTCTGCTGAGGCACTCATTCATCTACCCCGATTTTCCCATTCCTTTTCTCCCATCATCCCCATATGTAGGTACATACTATGTTTCCCTAAAAATAAGACATACAGTACCCATAAAATAAGCCGTAGCAGGATTTCTCAGCAGTTGCATACAATATAAGCCATACCCCGAAAATAAAACATAGTGATAGGCGTGGCTATGCAGAGACGGGCAGCCATAGTGATAGGTGTGGCTATGCAGCGTTCTGGTGCAGAGCCAGTGATGTAATAAAAATAAGACACCCCTGAAAATAAGTCATAATATATCTTCTTGAGGAAAAATAAATATAAGACTGTGTCTTATTTTTGGGAAAACACAGTAGATGCAAGGAGATGGAAGAGTTGCTTTGGCAAGTGGGGCGGCATAAAAATCGAACAATTAAATTAAATTGTCTCTATGCCCACTGTGTTGTTAAATCTCTAGCTTTCCTGCAGAGAAAAAGTAAAAGATTCCTCTTAACCTTTGTTTTCTCTTTTTTCAGCACACAGTCAGCTTTAAGCTGCAGCGGAATAGTGTAAGTTTACTGTGTGCAGAGTACGAATTTCCAGGAAGCATTTACTGTTGGATGCTTCTTCCCAAAGGCAGACCATGTTAACACAGAAAATGGTCCCTTTCCTTTGGGCAGTGACAACCAACTTCTTTTGATAATGGTAGCCAGTTTTCCTGCCCAGAACACTTTTACTCTGAATTTCTGGATTATAGGTTCCAGAGTTCTCCCACCAGCAGACAAAGAGGGCCAGTTGACTAGAGGATTTGGAGAGTTATAGTTTTCTAAGCTCCTCTAAAGTAAGGAGGCCCTCATGAAGGTCAACAGTTGTCATCATGCCCAGATCACCATTTCACCAGACTGGGTAAAATGTGTTATGCTTTCGCTTTTGCTCTTTACATAGTCATCTTCTAGATAAAATGGTGTAGCTGAGAACAGACATGGCTGGTTTCTAAGGTTTGTCTTGAAGTCTCTTCACCGCCTGGATTTTTGAAAAGTGAAAGTTGAGGCTAAACTTGGCTTCCTTTCACCTTTTTACTACTTTGAAGTTGACGGCCTGTATTTTTTTTCCCCTTCGAAGATGTATTTGAACTCTTTCCTTGCCTTCTAAAAGTCTATAACTGGCAACAAGAATTTTCCAAGATTCAGAAGCTGCCTTGGAAGAGGTGGAAAAATTACAATGGCCGGTATTCTGCTCTTCTTCCCCTCAAAAGCATTTAACTTAACCCCAAAATATAGCTGAAAAGAAATAGTCAATTTCAAGAAAGGTCACAAGTCAGTATCACCTTAAGAGTAACGTCATAGGTCATCAAGACTCAAGGAATGAAGGCAGGTTGGACAGATACATGCTGTCAGATTGGCAGTTCCTCAACTTTTTGTTGTTTAGTCGCACATTCGATTCCGACCCTTTGCGACCCCATAGACCACTGTCCGCCAGGCACTCCTGTCCTCCATTATCCCCTCAACTCGCTCAGCTCTGTGCCTATTGTGTCCACAATACAGTCTAGCCATCTCATTTTTGGCTGCCCCCTTCTTCTTTTGCCCTCAACCTTTCCAAGCATTAAGGCTTTCTCAAGTGAGTCTTCTCTTCTCATTGATGTCCAAAGAACTTTAGCTTCATCTTTACTATTTGATCTTCTAAGGAGCAGTCAGGGTTGATTTCTTCTAAGATTGACCTATTTGTTCTCCTCGCTGTCCAGGGGACTCTCAAAACTCTCCTCTAGCACCACATCTCAAAGGCATCTATTCTTCTGCGCTCAGCTTTCCTAATGGTCCATCTCTCACAACCATACATTGCCACAGGGAATACCATTGCTTTGACTATACGAATTTTTGTTTACAATTTGATGTCTCTGCTTTTCGCTATGCTCCCCAGGTTTCTCATAGCTTGTCTCCTAATAATCAGTCACCTTTTTATTTCATGGCTGCAGTCACCATCTGCAGTGAGCTTTGATCCTAAGAAAGTTAAATCTGTCACTGCTTCTACTTCTTCCCCTTCTATTTTCCAGGGACTGATAGGGCCTGTTGCCATGATCTTGGTTTTCTTGATATTGAGTCTCAAGCCAGCTTTTTCACTTTCTTCTTTCAACCTAATCAGGAGCTTCTTTAGGTCCTCCTCACTTTCTGCCATTAGGGTGGTACCATCTGCATATCTCAAATTATTGATGTTTCTCCCAGCAATTTTGATCCCAAATAACATTATGGAATCCAGAAATGTTCTTCCCTTTTTGCAATAGCAAATCCAAGACTGTAAATGTGACAAAGTCAGGTATGCTGGTACTTGTATTGGTATGATAAATTTAGAAAAACCTTGTTTATCATACTGACAGCAGCACTGCAGTAGCTTAGTGGTTAAGCCACTGAGCTTGGAGACTCGAAGGTTGGGTTTTGATACCGGAGTGCTGAACGACAGATTTTGGGGAAATGAAAGGAGCCTTATTCAGACATCCCCTGAGCAGAGTTTCTCCAGCAAAAATCCTTTCAAACCAGAGAAATTTCTGACATGAAATTTATTTATTTATTTACCACAAAATTATTTATTTATTTACCATAAACTGGTGGATCACAACTTCGTGTGATCTGTCAGTCACGCCCACTCCTGGACACACTCTGGTCACCTCCTGATTTGACTATTACAATATGCTCTACATGGGACTGCCCTTGATGACCATTTGGAGGCTGCAACTGGTCCAGAATGTGTCTGCTCAGGTAGTAATGGAATGTGGGCATTATGTCCCTGCCTTGTCACTGCTTGGGGAGCTGCACTGGTTGCCAGTGTGGCTTCGGGCCCAATTCAAGGTGCTGGTAATTACCTTTAAAAACCCTACATGCAGTGGTGGGCTCAAAAAAATTACTACCACACTGTGGGCATGGTATGGAGTGTGCGGCCAGGGGAAAGCCCTGTTTTGCACAGTACTTTATTTCAAAACTTGGATGGGTGGGGCTAGCCAGAATTTCTGCTACCGGTTCTGGTGAACTAGTGCAAACCTGCTGATGCCCACCACTGCCTACATGGTAGTGGACCAGGATACTTAAGAGATTGCATCACCCCAAGGACATCTGCCTGTCCCACTAGAGCAGACTGGAGGGGCTTGCTGATAGCTCCATCCACTAGAGAGGTTCATCTGTGTCTGCTCCAGCCCTGTGGAACCTCCTGCCAACCGAACTTCGCCTTCAGGCAGAGCTTTTATACTTTCACAAGAGCCTTAAGCCTTAAGCGGGTAAGGGGAACCGCTGGGGAGATAGCCACCTTGGGCTGGTTTGTTTAACTATTGCCTGGGCTGTCATTTTTAGTAAATCTTGTGATGGGGCATAATTTTTTTAATTTAAACAATCCAATTTTAATGTTATTTTTTTAATGTTTCTGTAAGTTTTTATTTGTTATGTTTTATGTGTAAGCTGCCTGAAGTCACCCTGGCAAGGGGGCAGCAGTAGAAATGTGAGAAATAAATAAACAAATAAACAAACAAACAAACAAATAAATACTGACACTGCAGAATGCAACAGGATTGTGGCCCATTGGCATACAGAGTTTTCAGGCTAGGGGGAGGCATTGACTGGTGCATGTACCAAGAATTTTAGTAGGAGTACTTTGAAAAAATTCTTGATACTGTAATTTCATTTTTAAATAACTAACAAAAGCAAAGGCTGCTCTTTCTCAGTGGCTACTATGAAACACGGAATCCTGGTTGTTGGAACAAGTCCTGAACCTGTCTGCTGAGTTAGTGACTTCAGCAGTACAGGTTTACTAGGTCAAATATTAATCTCCAAAGATCAGTTGCTTATCACCGCTCCTCGGGGTACAATTTACCTCACCCTGGGGAAGATACACACAACATAATAGATTAGCAGTCTTGTCAGGAATACAGCAAATTGACCAATGCTGCTGCCCATTCTCTGGAGAAGTGTCTCATGGGATTCCAGTACTGATTTTGTGATGTTAGTAGTTGTTATATATCTGTATGTTTGCAAAGATATCATTGCATCCATCAATGGAGTTTGCACTCCCCGTCTTTTCAATCCTGTAGTGTGAGTGCTGCTCTATTTTCTACTTGGCTGGGCTTTACTGCAGACCTGTCCAGCCATAGCTTACTCTGATTGATTCCCCCCTTCCCTTTCCCTTTAAGAAAAGAGATTGTCCAAAAGCTGGCATAATGACAGTGCAGTCCAAATATGTAATGATGGGAATTTAGGGAGAAGGGGAAAGCAGTTCTCAACCTTTTTAAGCCAGGGCTGGGTCACGATCCCTCAGACAGTTTCAGGGACTGAATGGCCATTTTGCCCTTCCTCCAACACATGGCACTTCCTGGTGTGCTGGAGGTGGGGGGGGGGCACATGAAATTATGCTGTGGGCCACATCTGGCTTGTGGGTCGCAGGTTGATCATCCCTGTTCTAGAAGATCCAGAGGTCTCCTGGAGGGTGGCTTTGCAGATTCTTGGTTTCAGCACTGCAGGCAGGCCCTTCTCCCTGGCACCGGGCATCCCTCCCAACTAGCACAACCAATGGCCATGTTAGCTAGGAAGATTTTGGGAACTGTAGCCCAAAAAAATAATTTTTAAAAGTTTTGGACACTTAATCATTTCAAACAAACGCAGCAGTAAGACAATACCTCTTCCAGATCACTTTAAACATTATTTTTTAATTTTTAAGTTAATAATTTCAGTTCACTGCAGCAAATGTGTCTGTCACTTCTACATTCAATTATATTATAAATTGCTTCTGCCCCACCTGTGAATAAAAGTGCAAATTCTGGAAACTTTTTATGAAACACATAGGTTTATCAAATTGAAAGGAAATTCTCATCTATCCCCTGTTTTGGTTTGGTATTCATGGGCATTCATCAACTCAAAGTAAGAAAGTGTTAACACCGGTGGGAGCTGCATGCCCAGACTTTATTTGAATCCTTTCCTTGATCTTGATGGGGGTGGGGGGAATTTTGGGGAACAGGGGAGGCCAAAATTGAAAACATCATCCATAGCTAGTAAAGAAAGGTACTTTGGGTTCATCTGTACAAATGATTCACTGTTTGACTATTTTTGAAGTGTAATACAAAAAATTTCACCTACCTCAATTAGCTGATTTTTTTCTATTGCATTTTGTTTCCTTGCTTGCTTAGTTTGTTTGTTTTGAGGTGCTCTCAGTCATGTGATCTCACCTCCTTGTACAATATGGTCAAGCATACCTCATCTGTTTAGTGATAACTAGGCTTACATTGACCACCAGTCTTCTTTTATTTTTTTCCCCTTTCACATAAAATATGTTCTATAACCCACACAATAACAGTAAAGAGCTCCCTGGAGAAAACCTGGTGGCTAGTGATATGACCAGTTCTGCAGTCTTCTGCAGAGGATTGTTGTAACTGTGAACAGGCAATAAGGTAAAATATGATAGGCTGGTCCTTAGTGACTCTGGATTAGGACTTACATGCTATGTGAAAATTTGTGAGTCGATGACTTTATTTTAAAAAAGAGAGAGGAAGAGAGTTGGGGAACAGTACTGGGACAGTTAAAATATTGTGCCATTCTATTTCAGGAGGCATAAATCTCTC
The DNA here is from genome assembly GCA_030440675.1 of Furcifer pardalis. Taxonomy (NCBI): domain Eukaryota; kingdom Metazoa; phylum Chordata; class Lepidosauria; order Squamata; family Chamaeleonidae; genus Furcifer; species Furcifer pardalis. The sequence goes on along the minus strand of CP126894.1, from coordinate 32,386,409 downwards.
AGCTTAGAAAAGGATGTTGTGTGCACATGAGAGAAGGAGGGAGAGCATTACTGCTAATGCATCACAGTGGACAGGTCATTTCACTGAACGCAGCTTGGCTGCTGAGCATTTGGAGATTAGAAGCAGCAATAATTTCTGGCTGCCTGCTTTATGTTAATGTGGCAGCTTGAGGTTGTATATTTCTGCTGAGAGGGCCGCTTCTGCCAGGTTTAATTCTAACTGCAGTAGAAGCGTCAAGTGCCCCTGTGTATTGACAGCTGCCTTTTGCTGGTTTAGATGGGCAATGAAACGAAGCAGTCTTTGCTGGTCTCCTCATGTGGGAATCACCTCTTAAGTTTCTCATATAGCTTGGTACAGTAATACCTCAGATAACGTTTACCTCGGATAACTCTAAAATCGCGTAACATTAAGTAATCTGGGGTGGAGAATTGGATCGAATAACGTTAAGGTCCTATGGGATGGATCAGATAACAACCGCTAAAGCCTATGCGGTTACAATGTATCTCTATGGAGCTTTAACGTTATCTGATCCATCCCATAGGATTTTAACATGCATCGGAAAACACTAAAAATCGGATAACACCAAGACTTGTGGGACCAAGTCTTAGCATTATCCGAGGTATTACTGTACTTCAAACAGGATGTAGATTTGCAGGGAATGAGTAAAAATGGAAAATCTGTAGGCCCATCATTGAATGATGTATGTATTGTCCCAGTATCATTGAAATTCACACCCAGTTTCTGGCTATAATTCTTAACATGTATATTTATTCAGGCATTTTACCTAATGTACAAATTTGTTCCCATCTACTAAAGTGTATCAGTGCACAAACCGATTCGTTTTAGCCTTTAACATAGTAAAGTGCTTATTTAATTTTGTATACTTTTGATTTCTCTGAAATGCCTCATATGCTTCACAAATAATGCAGATACTCAAAGTGCACTAGATTTCTTTTCACTTTAATAATTGTGTGCCATCAAGTCAGCTCTGATTTATAGCAACCCTTTCCAGATTTCCTTGGATTTTAGGAGACCTTTTATGCATTCTTGAAATTACCTCTGTGACATAGGAAGGAAATAAATAAATTGCAATGGCTGTCTTGCAGACCTCAGACGTCTTATTCCTCAGATCTTCTTTGAACATGCTAGCTAGCAAATTCTGGGCCTTGTACTTATTATTATTATTTATTTATTTATTTATTTACTCCAATTTCTATACCGCCCTACTCGGCAGGGCCGACTCAGGGCGGTTCACAAGCAAAGAGTAAACAGTAAATTCATAGACACATCACATAAATATGCAATATATAACTCAACATCGTTCCATCACAAAAGTTCAGTAAGCATCAATCTCAACAACAATAAAACTACAAAATTCATCAAATATGCACAAAAAAATTTAACAATTGTCGAAAGTCCTGGCACCGCCGCAACCCTTGAACATAGCCTCCGGAAGAGGTGGAGGGAGTCCCGGCTGGGCACGGCGGCAGTCTCTTCCCCCGGCCGCAGGTGTGTTCCGTGGCGGCGGGGCGAGAAATGCTCTGCCGGGGGAAGTCCTGCCGCTACCGCGGCCAGGGAGGCTCCTTTTTCCTTCCTTCCTCCCGGCCGGTGACGAGGGCCGGGAGGGCGTGGCAGCAGCAGCAGCAGCGGCGGCGTTTTCGGGCTTCCCTCGCCTAGGGAAGCCCCTTTTATCTTCCGGCTGGTGACGAGGGCCGGGAGGGCGCGGCAGCAGCAGCAGCAGCGGCGGCATTTTCGGGCCTCCCTCGCCTAGGGAAGCCCCTTTTATCTTCCTCCCGGCCGGTGACGAGGGCCGGGAGGGTGCGGCAGCAGCAGCAGCAGCGGCGGCGTTTTCGGGCTTCCCTCGCCTAGGGAAGCCCCTTTTATCTTCCTCCCGGCCGGTGACAAGGGCCGGGAGGGCGCGGCAGCAGCAGCAGCGGCGGCGGCGTTTTCGGGCCTCCCTCGCCTAGGGAAGCCCCTTTTATCTTCCTCCCGGCCGGTGACGAGGGCCGGGAGGGCGCGGCAGCAGCAGCAGCAGCAGCAGCGTTTTCGGGCTTCCCTCGCCTAGGGAAGCCCCTTTTATCTTCCTCCCGGCCGGTGACGAGGGCTGGGAGGGCGCGGCAGCAGCAGCGGCGACGGCGGCGTTTTACTTCAAAAAAAGTAACTTTACCAACTTTTTGGTTAAGGTGTTGAAACAAGCCCTGAGAACAGACCTGATATATTAAACAAAACTTCCAGCGGGTGTAGCTGTACTTGTTGAAGGTTACAATGAAAAGCATATGCTATAGTTTCCAAAGGATTTCCTATGCACCATGTATATCAAATTCCTTCAGACTCTGTGTTGTGCTCCTATTTTTCATCCCCCTCCCCCACACCTTAATGTTTGCTAATTTCTTTCTCCAAATAGCTTTAAGAACTCAGAAAGGGGAGAAGTGACAAGAGGGAAAGGTCTTAGCTATTCATATTCATTTTCTTTCTGCTTTGTGGCTCTGCAGTTTCTAGGATAAATAAAATACCACAATAAGCAATGAGATGACAGCATGGCACAAGTAGACAGCAGCTGAATCTAAACCAGAAATGAGGACACATATTGTCTATCTTTTAACAAGAAGCAATTGATAATGATATGAATCCAGAGGCTAAAAGGCTGTCTTGCACAAAGTTTGCTGTCACAGAGAGGCAAGATGATGATGATGATGATGATGATGATGATCATCATCATCATCATCATCATCATCATCATCGTCATCGTCATCGTCATCATCAGAAATTACTCTGGGTTGAAAGGATTTTTAGGGGAGACCCGAATTAGGCTCCTTTCATGTCCCCAAGTGCAGATCTCGGGTATTGAAATCCGACCTTCCATTCTCAGCGCCTTAATCACTAAGCCACCAGGGGAACTGTGGAGAGGCAAGATTAGTCACAGGCAAGCTGCACACTCCCAGGGCACCTCCAGAAGAAAGAAAGGGTAAATTACTTTTGTGTATTCACTGCTTAGCAGGTAGTGACTCAACACTGAGTGTCAGGTGGCAGTTAGCTGACCTGACCTCCCTGAGGACTAACTGCCTTGGGTGCTGAAGTCCACAGGGAAGGATGATGGTCCCCAAGTGGATTAAATCCCACTTGAATCTATCTTGATTCATCAATACTGACCTGGGGCTAATGAGGACTTTGTATGCTAAAAAGGCTGAGGACATGAAAGTGACTCGTGGAACTGAATCAGTGGTACCAGTGTCATGCTGTGATGCGGAAGGCAGATGAAAGGCATTATATTCTCAGGACAGTCTTTATGGGTGATTGCCATGATGATTGCTAATATTCAGATTTGGATATGGCAGAAGAAGAAGAAAACCCTGGAAAGGGTCGCCATAAGTCAGAATTGACTTGATGGCACACAATTATTATTTATTAGTGCAAACAGTGGTCGCTTATGCTGGATTTTGACATAAAGAATACCATTCATTCTTCTACATCTTCCAAGGCAAAAAACCTACAATATATAAATATGTTAAACCTAAGGGATTAGTATACCTCAGCTGGCTCTTTTCCTCTCCTATATGCCATGCAATTATTTTCCTTGCAAACTGAAAGGGGAGGGGAAGAGGAAGAAGAATGCGAAAAAAGAATCTTGTTAGTGTAAGAATAAATAGTAGTGTGTTGGCATTTGATACTAAATTAATGGTTTTCTTGCTAAATTTATAATGTCATCACACTCTGAAGTGCTAAAATTGTTTAAAGGGCTTTTTTTGTGGGGTGAAATCTGTCAGCCAGCTCTACATTACACAAATCATTGCAATACTAGTGAGGTCCATAATCTGTAGTACACAGGTTTTGACAGGGGACCATTAGGAAAGCTGAGCGCAGAAGAATAGACGCCTTTGAGATGTGGTGTTGGAGAAGGGTTTTGAGAGTCCCCTGGACAGCGAGGAGAACAAATAGGTCAATCTTAGAAGAAATCAACCCTGACTGCTCATTAGAAGGTCAAATAATAAAGATGAAGCTAAAGTACTTTGGACATCAGATGAGAAGAGAGGATTCACTTGAGAAAGCCTTGATGCTTGGAAAGGTCGAGGGCAAAAGAGGAAGGGGTTGTCCCAAGATGAGATGGCTAGATGGTATTGTGGAGACAATGGGCACAGAGCTGAGCAAGTTGAGGGGGATGGTGGAGGACAAGAGTGCCTGGCGGACAGTGGTCCATGGGGTCGCAGAGGGTCGGAATCGACTGTGCGACTGAACAACAACAATCCTGTAAAGTACACAAGGAGAGTTTGAGAACTAACAATTGGCTCCTTTCACATCTCACAACTGTAATTGCTCTGTGTATCTTTTAAATGCAAACAATGAGCAATATTTAACACATAGGGAACATTCTTGTAGGAAGACAGATCATAGTTCCTCTATGCAAACTCATTTTGCTGGCAGTCTCTCTCCTAACTTAGCAGGGACCCACATAGCTTCCATACAGGTGGTTAATTGCAAGGCAACTCTCACATTCCTTTCATTTCCAGGACTTTTGATCCATCAACAATATTTTCAAATTGTGCATTTCTCCTTTTCTCCATTTTGTTTTCCCTATATCCTGGGCTTTTATTATTTTCTTGTTTTAAGCCAACCTCTCACCTTTTGGTTGTCTTAATGGAAGACTTTGCCCAAACCCATGATACAAGGCTACAATTACAAATATTAAGCATTTATGTACTTTACTCTCCCCGTGAAAATATTATGTCAGTGATCAATTACACCATACATGCCCCAGTAATCGGAGCAATAAAGGGCATTTATGAAGATCCAACCTGAGTAATAGGGAAATTAATCAGTTCTAAAAATCTGTATTGACCAAGGAACCACTTTGCAGCTGCTTCTAACACAGAAAAATTAAAAGGACTTGTGTGAAAGAAATTATAAATATGCTCATCAATAAAAATGCTGCCATTGCTAGGAATTTGTTTGTTCTAAAAATAGCATAAGTTATTGGCTTTAAGAACTGTTAGAGCCAGACTTTTTGGAAATAACCCTCTCATTGGCGAGATAACAATTTGCCGTGGATACTTCCAAATCAGGCTTCTATCATGCAGTTGCCTGGCCTCAGTCATCAAGTTTTATAAGAGGGCTGGGAGATATGAACATCCACTTGTAAACTCCTTGTGTTTTCTTGCTGCCTCCTTTCTGCTATTAAATCCACTGAAGAGAAGAGTCAGAATAGCAGTACAGCTTTTTTTTTCCTTATAAAGATAATAATTCTCCATCTGGAATCACCCTGTCTCCAGGTTATTGAATTCGGGCATTATCCAGGAACTAAAAATGCTACATAAAAGAGGGAAGCCAGAGACAAAAAGATTTGGCAAACACAAATGTTGTGGCAAGACACTTTCACCATCCATCTATATGGATATCCATATATATCCATCGGCTTTTTACAGTTTTAAAATTTTAATTATTAGTATTTATTGGATGGGGTTGGGTTTGTGATTGTGTTTTGTCTTGTAAGCCGCCCAGAGTCGGGTATACCCGATTGGGGCGGGATAATAAATGTGAACAATAAATAAATAAATAAATAAATGTTACTGATTGAAACAGTTTTCTAAAGTCACACACATGTTGGACAGATTTGTCCCTTTCTTTTGTAGTTCAAGAATTAAAGCCAACATTCTTTTTGATGAATTTATAACCGAAATCTGTGCTCCCTTTCCAAAGAAACCTGTGCTTTCCCACTCTCTGATAGCATGGGGAGGGATTTTTAATACCCATTTCAGAGTACTGTATCTTTATCAAACTACTATTTCTAGGATATGGGGAAAGGGATCAAGGTTACCGAAATGATCTAATAGTGATAGGCTGGTTCCAGGAACTGACATTTATGTAAAGAAAGGATACAACATACAGATGTCTCCTCATTTCATTTTCAGAAATCCACCCTCTTTTCCTACATGCTACAACTCACCCCATTCAGCAGCGTCCCTTGCACCTCTGAATAGTATTTTCAGTGGTTGGAATGGCAGTTATGGGAAAGTTGCCGCAAAGATCCAACCCAGTATAGGTTTGTAGCATAAACATAACTGCACAATTTACACCGGTCAGAACGCCTTTCCTGGCTTGGTAAGGACCATTCCTTCTACTTTAACAAAGAAATGAGCAGGAGAGTGTGTGTCTATTTCATCCTGGAGCTGAGGTGGCTTATTGTTTAAGGCTGAACTTGATGGCCAGAAGGTCGGCAGATCAGCAGTTCGAACCTTGAGTGCTGCTTGATGGAGTGAGCACCTGCTGTCAGTCCCAGCTCCTGCCAACCTAGCAGTTTGAAAGCAAGAAATTGCCAATAGATAAATAGGTACCACTTTGGTGGGAAAGGTAACAGCATTCTGTGCACTCTGGCATCTACTCATGCCTGCCATATGGCCATGGAAATGTCTTCAGGCACAGACAGCACTGGTTCTTTGACTGTAAATGGAGATTAGCACAGTCCCCTGGAGTCAGACTAGCTTTCGAACATGGGAGACCTTTATCTTTACCTGTATTTCATTCTAGAAATAATGGTGTTGAACAGCAACATCCTTTCTATGACTTCAGTTATTTTAGAATCAGAGCCTCTCTTCCATACACCTCTGCCTCACTGTCAACTTCTAATCTGTGTATTTATTCAATCTTCCTACACAGCTGAAGCTGTTTCTATCCTAAGCCTGCAAAGTCTGCACATCAGAATGGAGCATGCATGGATGAGAAGGGAAAATCTGTGAGAGGTTCCATAGCTAAATTATCAACTGTTCCTCAGGATCAAAATGGAGTCAAACTGGCAGTATGAGTTGCAAAGTCTCAGGTGTTGTCTGAGTGTTGGGGTTGCCAGGCCAGTCGTTTCCCATTCACTGAGATTTCAGGGCTACAAGCCAGTGGTGGGCATCAGCAGGTTTGCACTAGTTCAAACCGGTAGCATAGGCCCTGCCCATCCAAGTTTTAAAATAAAGTAGTCCTAATTGGGGTGCAAGCCAAGGCTTTTCCCCTGGCCATGCCCACCATACCATGCCCATAGTGTGGTAGTAATTTTTTTTGGAGCCCACCACTGCTACAAGCTGAAGTAAATGGTGTCAGGGTTGAAATGGGCCTGCATGCCTGTAATGGAGATTTCTGAGGTGGGAAGAAGTTAGGGTGCATTCCAGAGAAGGATTGGTATTCAAAACATGCTAGCCTCATGGTTTGGAAGAAACCATCCAGAGGGTGGAACTTGTTGGAGAAGATAAAAACTGAAGGGAAGGGCAGAACACTTTCTTGATTCAGTGCACAACACTGAGTAAGTCATGTAGGGGCTTTTAAGTTAAGAGGGGGGCCCAGGCCTTCCCCCATTAGATAGGCTTTTTATTACTTTAATGTGCTTTCTGAACTTTTGAAACTAAGAAGTCTTTGCTTCCTAAAACTTTGTTCTGTAACTTACTTTGATTACAATATACTTTTAAAAGACAAAATGATGGCTGGGGTGTTTACTTGGTTATGTGCTACCTTACTTACAGCCTAGATTTAGATCAGGAGACGTGAGAAGGCAAGCTTAGAATCTGGATTCAGGTGCAGTCCCACCTATGTGTAGACTAAGGTTCTACTTGTGAGTAACAAGATTGTTACAAATGGTGGGTTCTTGTTATGTCCCAGGCAGTGGGCTTGGGTGAAACAGTTTCAAAATAATATGTGCATATGTGGGCATGTGTACATGAGAGAGAGAGGGAGAGGGAATTTATTTTGCACCGTGTCTAATATTATGTACAGAACATACAAAGACTTGCCTTGAGATTTGCCTCTCCAGCTGGTGAACAGGAGAGCCACAACAATTCCTTCAGGCTTCTGTTGGGGACCCTAAGACCTAACAACCCTCATGGGTGCCTGCAGGTTAAAAGTGACAGGGTGATGAAGGAGATCTTGCCTGGGACATGCCTGAGCAATTTTGTTCTTTCAGGTTATATAGATATGGGCCTTGATCTTTGTGATAAGCATGACAATGAATGAATGATCCCATTCACTCAAGAGATGAAATGTTGTAGACCATATGTGAATTACAGGCATTGACCTCAAATCTTCCACTGATCTCCTCTGAGTCCTTGAGAGGGTTCTTTTGCTTTCTGTGTCACAACCTCCTCCACCTGGTGCCTAGAATTAACATTTGGCAGTGGCTGTGACATCTGTCTCCTGAAATGAGAGCCAGAACTTTGTGCAGGCAGCAGAACTGCTGCCCTTTCTCCAGTGACCTCTGCGAAAATTCCAGTGAATGTGAGGAAAGAGGACCAGAAGGTTTTAAAGAAATGTAACAGACTTTTCCCAAATTGCTACAGGAACCAAAGCTATGCCTAACAGCTCCCGTGCTCCTCTGAAATCCACGTTCAAACATGAGGGCAGATTGTATGCTAAATGAGGGTTTGTTTTTATGGGTGAAAAGATTTTATTTTTGAATTGCTGTTCTATTTCAGCACTTTGATAATTATCAAAGGGCACAGAATACATAAATATGAATGAAATACTATATCAACACTTCCTTCCATCCTGCTCATGACAAACCATGGCCAGAAAAATAAGCATAGAGTATGGGATTTAAACCATTTGCCGTGCACATAGCATGCTTTAATTCAGGAGTTCCCAACCTGTGCCTTGTGGACCAAAACTAGCCTATGACACCATTACATGTGGCCCACCTCCTCCTCCACTGCACCCGGAAGTGGAAGTGGGCATGATTACAACAGCCATAAAATGCATCCAAGTGTGTATGCGTAAACATGGTTATGTCAGCCATAAATGTGCCCACATTTGTCATAAATACGAAAGTGGGTGCATTTACTTCCGCTTCCGTGGGGCATGGTCTGGCCTGCTGAGCTATCCTGAGGACGTGGTCAGGCCCATGGCATTCAAAGGTTGGGAACCCCTGTTTTAATGGGTCATTTTGTTATTGTAAGAGTAAGAAGGGGGGCATCGTTAGCTGAGACAGTAGATTGAAGTCATCAAAAAATCTCATCAAAAGCAACTTGGTTAAAATTTTCTTGTCTCACCACCCCATTCTCTTTTGTATTCCAAAACTGATAGCTTGCTTGGGTTGCTTATATTGATGCCTTGCCCTCTCCTTTGACTACCAGTTCAGGAATAGAGATAACTAAATATCTAATTTGTAATTTGTTCCCAAACTACAAGTCTCCCTTACTATTTGTTATGATGGCTATTTCTCCCGGGGGAATTTGGTCAAAATATCTGAAGGTGTACCTGCTCTCCAGCTCTTTGTAAAACCAGTATCATATCTACGCTCTTAACATCTTGTTTGCATTTCTTACCATTTCCCCATCTGGTTTACTTTGTATTGTAATGATATGGGATGGCATCTAAGCTATGTGATGGCTCCTGAATTCTAAGTCACAGTCAATCCATCTCTGTGAATAAGCATGGAAGGAAAACAAGCAGGTACTTATTTGAGAATTAGAGCAGGTTTTGAGCTGGAAGGTTTGAGGGCTGAATATGCACGTTCATCTGATGTATATTAGTTTTCTAAATGATGTGTCCATGTATGGATTTTGCTGAATGGGGAAAAATGGAAGGACACAGTGATCCAACTTCAACATACTTGTCTGGATAATCTGCAGCTGAAAAATATGGAATAATAAGCACCCCCAGTACTTTAAAGTTAAAAAAGGGATCCTAAACAGTTTCCATAGCAATGTTGATGGCCAAAATTTGTGACCAGGTAGCAAACTATTTAATAGTGTAAGACAGGGGCTTGCAACTTATGGCCTGTGTGCCAGCCCCAGCCCCTGATGCTGTTCCATCCAGCCCACGATGACAGTGGATGCGAATGCGCCCACATCCATGCAGGCATGCCTGCTGCCATTGCATGTGGCCCGCTCAGCTGTCTGAGGGTGAGTAGTCCGGCCTGTGGCGCAAAAACCTTGAGAACCCCTGTTATAAGAGGATGACACACCATCCTTATTAAATGTTAAAAAAAATGAATCATGAATTTCAACTTAAGAGTCTCCAGTGTAAGGTATGTTTGTTTTATATAAAGCATTATGAAGTTTTGACCTTAATTTCCCTATGAATCAAAGATTTCTATTCTAGGAAAACAACAGTGACAAAGCTTAGGAACATGCGTTTTTGCACCACTTCTTTCATAATCTCCCTCACAGCACTTCCCTTGGAGAACCTGATGAGAGGTTTCGGAACTAAGAGTTTTCCAAACTCTTATGAGTTTTAGCTCCACCTTCCCTGGTTGCCCATGCTGACATGTCACGAAGATTGCGACATATATTTCCTATCAACAGCTTGGTGCTTGTGTTGTAGTTGGAAGGATGTAACAAATACAAACATTCTCTTTCTTAGTGATTTTCCAAGTCCCACCATGCTAAGACTTCACACCAACACACACACACCCTGCATTGGCAAGGTTTTCCAGTTTCCAATAAAGTGTTTCCCTTTTATATATTCATTTCACCTAAATTCTGCATCATTTAATATACTTCTAGCAAGTCCTACAGAGAAAGGATGATAGTCTACACAAAAATTGTAAAATTTCTGCATAACTTGACATTTTTTCCAGCAAGTATCAATGTCCAAAACTGTTTAAGGTTTTGATGGTTAATACTAAACTTTGAATTGGACATAAAAGCCAATGTAGGTGATTCAGCAAGTGAACCAGTGTCAGAAGAGCTTTTGTATCTAGGAATGGGAGAATCTAGGCAATTTTCCACAAATGGAAGGCAGATCTTGACTATGCCAAATAGTTGCCAGACTAAGCAGCATATAGCAGTCTTGAAGGGATGAATTGCTTGGCCCAGTCAAGAGCTACCTCCTTGTTTTCTTTGCAGGGGTGCCCAAACTACAGCCTGTGGACCGGATTCGGCCCACGGCAACAATTAATATGGCCCCGTGCCACCCTCACCACTCCCAGAAGTGAAAGTAAAATGTGCATGTGCATAACACTGCCATAAATGACCTACAGCTGTCATAAATGCATTTATGACAGCTGTGGGTTATTTACAGCAGTGTTATGCACATGTGCGGGTGCATTATACACCTACACATGCACATTTTACTTCTGTTTCAGGGTGGGAGGAACCACGTGACTGGCACACTCAACCACGTGACCTGCCCATGGCCCAAAAGGTTTGGGCACTCCTGCAAGGAGCCTCAAAGGGCAAGGGTCAAGCAGGGAATTGTGGGTTTGCACCACATGACCATGGAAACGTATGCAGAAGCAGACAGTGCTGGCTCTTCGGCTTTGAAACAGAGATGGGCACTAAACCCTAGAGTTGGATACAACTGACTTTTGAGCAAGGGAAACCTGTACTTGTACCATACAAGTACCTTGTCCATGTCATCAGGCATCATAGGTTGAAATTGATTCAACTTGGCAAGATGGTGTGTTGGACATCTCTTCACAATTAACTACAATACAGTAATACCTCGGATAACGCTAAGACTTGGTTCCACAAGTCTTGGTGTTACCCAATTTTTAGTGTTATCCGATGCATGTTAAAATCCTATGGGATGGATCGGATAATGTTAAAACTCCATAGAGATACATTGTAACCGCACAAGCTTTAGTGGTTGTTATCCGATCCATCCTATAGGACCTTAACATTATTCGATCCAATTCTCCTCCCCAGATTACTTAATGTTATGCGATTTTAGAGTTATCAGAGGTAAACGTTATCCGAGGTATTACTGTATACACAAGGTGATGGGCCACTCTAAAGTGCTCTGAATCTTTATTAGAAGCCTCACTAATGAATAAATGAATAAAATAAGCTCTCTTGGCTGATCTTCTCACCTTAGGGCAGGAGTGGCTAACCTTGGTGCTCTTGCTGTTCTTGGACTTCAATTCCCAGAAGCTCAAGTCAACACACCAGCTGATCAGGGCTTCTGGGAATTGATATCCAAGAACAGCAGGAGCACCAAGGTTGGCCACTCTGGCCTTAGCATAATCACTGGACATCCTCCAAACAGCAGCTATAGGAGACTGCTGAAGTAAATCCCAGTAAATTCAATGGAAATTATTCCCAGATAGATACCATAGGCTCTGAGCATTACAAAGCTTTTCCTTTCTGCTTTCTGGAGTGCTTTTGCTTCATAATAGTCTCCTGCCCATTCCCTTGAGGATTGAATTCTCCCAACAAGATATCACATTATGCTGCACTTAGAGTTGTAATAATTAATCAATTAATTTGTGTGATTAATATATTAATTTATAACTCATACATTGTGCATGTTGATTTTTAATTAGGCCTGTTGTCAGCATTAGTCAAACAGTGTTAAATGCCACCCTTGGTTCACACAATGTCTTTAACAAATAATTACCGTATATGCCGGTGCACAAGGCGACTGGGTAGATAAGACGACCCCCCAACATTTCCACTCAAAATATAGAGTTTGTTATATACTCGCTATATAAGACCACCCCCTCTTCCGCACACCTTCCACACATGCAAAAGAGCAAATACAAGAGTTACCGTAGTCTTTAAGGTGCCACAAGTTTTTTGATGTTGTTTTGTTTAGTCTCTGATATGCTTTGCTCAGAAAATATTACGATATATTTTCACGCAGGAAGACCTGTCCTTTCCCCTGATTGGGCGAAGGGGAGCTTGGGGCGGGATCTTCCCGAAGAGACGGAGGAGCCAATCAGGTTGCCGCGGGCGCGAGTTTAATGCGGGCGAGTTTGAATGCGAGTGAGTTTGAATGTGAGTGAGTTTGAACGTGGGCGAGTTTGAATGCAGGCGAGTTTCAATGTGGTCGTGCGGATGGTTGCCGCGGGCACGAGAAGCAGCCCCAGCCGTGTGGGCGGTTGCTCCGCCGCTGCACAAGAACCGCGATAGGGGAAAGGACAGGAACCGCGCAGGAAGACCTGTCCTTTCCCCTGATTGGGCGAAGGGGAGCTTAGGGCGGGATCTTCCAAGAAGGTGGCGGGGAAGGATTCAATGGTCTCCCCGGAGCTGCTGCCCAAGCCCCGGTAAGTATTTGGGAACCCAAATGACATGCACCCGGTAGACAAGACGACCCCCCACTTGGAGGCATTTTTTGGGGGGTGAAAAAGTCGCCCTGTATGCCAGCATATACGGTAAGTATTTGTCAGTAGTTGGAACCTCCATGTATAATCAAGTGTTAAAAAATAAAAGGGAATTTGTTTTCCATTTGTTCCATTTAGTCTGCATGCCTGTCTCATGCAAGTACAGTAAAACTTCGCATAAAGAGCTCCTCGCTTAGAGAGTAACTCACTTTAAGAGCAGAATTTTCTCTGAATGTTCGCTTCACTTAACAAATAAAACCAACCAAAAACTCACTTAACAAATAAATCAGGGTTTGCAATCCCCCCACCCCCACAACTGGTCATTTACAATGGTGTTTCGCTTAAAGAGCAATCCTGTGGAACGCATTATGCTCTTTAAGCGAGGTACAACTGTATATCAAAGATAATAATTACCATGAGAGAGTTAAATTCCAAGACCAGCATCCTGTTGAAAATCTCCAAAGCAGAAAGCCCACCATCATGGTGATTCAAGGCTATGCAGATTGCATAAGCATCAAGGTTTTCCAAGCAATGATCTCCATTGAAGATTACCCACCATTCTGTCAGTTCAGTGGCAATAGTTTTGCAAGCAATGTGAATCTGTATTAATGTACTCAGTGGAATCTCAGTCTACTTATTATTTTTGACATAACAATGGAATTCAGACACTGTTATCTTTTGTTAGATCTTGCCTCCTTCTATTGTCAATTACTTTTTATGAGGCAGCTGAAAAACCATCTTGCAGGCCACCAAAGACTCCAACCTTTAAACTGACATTTACAGTTTTTTGGATCCTGCTTCCCCTGGAGATGTGTAAAGATTTCTTGATTTAATCTGAAGTTCGAAATGTTTCTCTCTTATTTTGCACCTCTTGTCTCTAATTTTGGCTGTTGTTGTCCCTTCCCCCCTCCAATGAAATTTGTACAAATAAATCTGTGCACAAAGGAATGTACAGTACTAAGACAACAGAGAATGGACTAAAGCAGTGTATACAAATACAGAATTATAACAGTTGTGGATAAACACAACACAGTTACAGATTTTGACTTATACACTAACTTGGAAGTTCAGTCTACTAGACATGAGGTCTTATTTTGCACCTCTTGTCTCTAATTTTGGCTGTTGTTGTCCCTTCCCCCCTCCAATGAAATTTGTACAAATAAATCTGTGCACAAAGGAATGTACAGTACTAAGACAACAGAGAATAGACTAAAGCAGTGTATACAAATACAAAATTATAACAGTTGTGGATAAACACAACACAGTTACAGATTTTGCCTTATACACTAACTTGGAAGTTCAGTCTACTAGACATGAGTTCTTAGGAAATTCCATTATAATTACTTATTTTTTAAATAGGTGGTCCATAATAGTTCTCAAATGCAACATTTCTTTTTTACTTGCAATAAGCTATTTTGTTTCTGTGCTTACTTATATTATCAGGAAACAAAAACAAAAAAGTATTAAAACAAAAATACTGTAGCACTTTAAAGACTAACTGGTAATTTTTATTGTTATTTATTGTTACTTATATTATGATTCTTTTCTTGCTGATGGTCACTGCTAGTATTACAGAGAGTGCGATTATAGCTGGATCTGAGGGTCATTTCTCACAATGTTGAACAGCTGCAAGGTAAATTTTAAGCTTTGTTAACCAATTGTTCAATACATGTACACTCTCTTCCATATATTCAGAGGAAGCAACTGCTTTAAGCCAACTTCTCAGCAGCTTGACTCGATGAATTATTTTGTTGAAAGATCACATTTTTCATCCTTGTATGTCTTATATATCCATTTCTTCTTGTCACATATTGCTTTCTGTATGATCAGTTCATATACTATCTAAAACATCCCAATTAAAGTGAATCTGTCTTACTCTTTACATGTGCAGATAAGCACTGATAAAGTAGGGTTTTCTCCCACTTGCTGTCCTCATTTTAATGGGAGTCATGATCCAGAAACAATTCTTCTGGATCTCCAAATCTGACTCTCTTTATTCCAACATGCTGGTCCTCCATGGGCTTTTATTCATAACAGTCATGCTATAGTGTGCAGGGTTCTGACACTTAACTTGTTAATGACGTGCAAAACAAGAGTGGAAACAACAGGAAAATTATTTCAGATAGTGACTGTTAAATTTTCATCTATGTGAATAAGAATGTTATGATGAAAGTAAGAAGTCATGGGCAAAGGTCAAGGAGGACCTGTTGCACATAAAAAAATTGTATCACTTAGTTTTCAATTTGGTCATGAATCACACGTTATTTTCACATCTAGGTCGGTGAGTTCAAAAGATTTAAAAGGGAGTTTTTCTCTTTCAGTAGCATTCCCTGTCTTTCACCACATTACAATGGTAAAAGAAGGGGAACTGCTTCCTTTTATTTCTTTTCATGCGCTGGCCTAACTCTGAAAACAATGTGTAATTTATGACCAAGTTGAAGACTATGTGAGGCATCATTTGCATATTCAGAAAGTCTTGCCCATGTCCTTTTGCTTAAAGGTCTTCTTCAAATAGGTGTTGTAGTTACCTGGGAGTTTGACTTGGATTGAGGAGAGCTGGATTTAAATGGGTGGGGCAAAAAATCCATTATGGTATCTGCCCCAAATGTCTTTAGTAAGAGTAAACCTTCCCTAAGTAATATTAAACACTCTCAGTAAACAAGAATAACTTTTCTCGATCCAACTAGCCATGTGGTCTAGTAAAGCAAAATGAGAGTTGTGTGCCTTGTACAGCAACACCCTAGCCAGCATACTGGAAAGGAAATCATTTTGCCTTTAGCTATTGAATGTGTTTTTATTATAAGTCTAATAGGAAGTTATATCCAGTTATAGCAACCATAACATTGAAAAAAGCTACTCTAAGCTCCTTGGTGGAAGAATGGGTCACAAAGAATGGTATATATATGTGACAAAAACTGTTCTGGCCCTCATGGTTACAAGAAAATCATCTCGGTAGTATTGCTGTTGTTTAACAACTTTGACAACTAACAGCTATTGTCACTGCATGAAGCTTGTTCCACTTTGAAGGCTTTGAAAAGGTGGCTGGAAATTTAGAAAAAGAGAAGATCTACTCTGCCCAGGCTAGGAAGTGACTGTTGAGATGGCAAGGTGATACTTACTTACTTACTTACTTACTTACTTACTTACTTACTTACTTACTTACTTACTTACTTACTTACTTACTTACTTACTTACTTACTTACTTACTTACTTACTTACTTACTTACTTACTTACTTACTTACTTACTTACTTACTTACTTACTGGATTTATATAACTGCTCTTTTCACGTAAGCAACCTAGGGTGGCTCACAACGTTAGTTAAAACCCATACCCAATGCTAATTAAATCTGAATACTATAGCATTATCAAAAATCATTTATGAAACCTCCCCAATCCCCTTAAAAAGAAGGATACCCAGGCAGGAGTAAATAACAGCCCTGGGCAGGGCTAAATAAGCCAGCAGGGCTGGGTTGTGGTACCAGTTGTACCCCACACCTGGTGGCATAGCCACATTTTTAAGGCCTTCCTGAAGGGAAGCAACTCTGCCCGGAGGCACAATTCAAGTGGCAGGAGGTCCATAGGGCCAGAGCAGATACTGAGAAGGCTCTCCTCCTGGTCCCAGTGAGATGTGCCTCCCTGGCTGATGGGACCACTAGGGAGCTCCTACGGTCTGCTCTCATAGGATGGGTCGAAAACCTTGGGGTGACACGGTCTCTTAAGTATCCTGGCCCACTACCATGAAGGGCATTAAAGGTCTAAAACAGCACCTTGAATTGCACCCAGAGGCAAACAGGCAACCAGTGCAGCTCCCATAGCAGTGGCGAGGCACCCTGTCACCACCCGGACAGCCACATTCTGAACAGCTATAGCTGGTCATCAAGGGCAGCTCCATGTAGAGTGCATTGCAATAATCCAGTCTGGAGGTGACCAGAGCATGGGTGACCGAAAGTAAGGAGTCCCGGTCCAGGAATGAGTGTAATTGGTGGATGACATGAATTTGCACAAAAGCCCTCCTGTCCACAACTGCCACCTGCTATTCTAGCAGTAGTCGTGAGTCCAGGAGGACCCCCAAATTATGCACCAGGTCTGTCTGGGGTAAAAAAAAAAAAAAACCAGTTCAGCACCAAAGATGGTAGCTCCTGGGATAACACGGGACACCAAACCCACAGCCACTCAGTCTTGCCAGAATTCAGCTGAAGCCCATTGTCCCCCATCCAGACCCTCATAGCCTCCAGGAACCTGGATAGGACTTCAACTGCATCACTTGGATTCCCACAGGCCAAGATTTATAGTTGGGTATCATGAGCGTATTGATGATACTTCACCCCGTGGGAATGGATGATCTCACCCAGTGGCTTCATGTAGATGTTAAATAGAAAAGGTGAGAGACAATTCAGAGGGAAGACAATTCAGAGAGACAGTTTTTAGAGTTGCACAAAGACAGAAGAGGTAGAAGGAAGAGGCTGGAAATAAAAGGCAATGAAAGAAGAGAAATAGATGTGGTCAAAAAAGAACATCATGTCCCAATGTTATGAACAGATGATGCAAGAGGCGTATGGATTAAATGTTGTTTTCAAAAGTAGGACAATGTCACCAAAGTACTATAGCTGGAAGTGGGGTGATGTGTAGCGTCCATTGTTAGGACATGGGGGGGTAGCAATGGGCTGCATATTTTGTTTTGGTTTTCACAAATGTTCATCCTATTTTTAAAGTAGGGCAAAAAGTAATGCTAGATGTTTAGAATTTGCTGGTCCTAAGAAGGCACTGTGCTAACATGCACAGAAAACTGTTAATTGTGTTCACATCCACATAACAAGAAACTTTGTACTGCTTCCACAGTACACAGTTTGGGAAAAGATACTAGAGTACCAAGTAAGGTGATGCTTTCAGATAACGTTTTAAAAATTAAGTACATTTAAAAGTTCAAGAATGCCTAAAAATTCCATCAGCAATGTTTTGGGGGTAATCAGTAAACATTACTCCAAGTCTTCAATCATTATAGATACTGATCTCATTATTTTAATATGATACTGCTAAGCTGTGTTCAAATGTTAATATTGGAGTGGGGGTGGGGCAGGCTGTCATGTTTGGCTACATCCTTTTTACCCATGTTAGTCTACCTAGATCAGGCATAATACCTGAATGGCACTTAAGTGAAAATGTGAAGCTCATAGTTAGAGTTATTCTAGTGGCCTCTGCACATGAGTAGAACTCACTTCCCCTGGCAAGAACACAAAATCTGAGTGTCTCTGAGGCACCTGAAGACTAACACACACACTCTCTCTCTCTCTCTTATTGTGGTGTTGGAGGAGAGTTTTGAAAGTCCCCTGGACAGTGAGGAGAACAAATAGGTCAATCTTAGAAGAAATCAACCCTGACTGCTCCTTAGAAGGTCAAATAGTAAAGATGACGCTGAAGTACTTTGGACATCTAATGAGAAGAGAGGATTCACTTGAGAAAGCCTTGATTCTGGGATAGGTGGAGGGCAAAAGAAGACGGGGGCGGCCAAAAATGAGGTGGCTAGATGGTATTGTAGACACAATGGGCACAGAGCTGGGCGGGTTGAGGATGATGATGAAGGACAGAGGTGCCTAGAGGGTGGTCGTCCATGGGGTTGTGAAGGATCGGAATTGTCTGTATGACTGAACAGCAGCAGCAGCAGCAGCAGCAGCAGCAGCAGCAGCAGCAGCAGCAGAAGAAGAAGAAGAAGAAGAAGAAGAAGAAGAAGAAGAAGAAGAAGAAGAAGAAGAAGAAGAATCATCTTATGTATATGCAATCCAAAATAATTCTGATTGGCATTTGCCTTATTCCGGTGCTCCTTGCTAAGTTGAACGCTCATGGAAATGGGGTGTTGTTGTTATTCTATCACCTTCTGGTCTGAATCCTGTCACCTTCCTATGCATGATGGAGACTCTTGTATCTTTAGGGACTCTACACAAGAATCAGACCCCTGATTTTGTTGGATTCTAATTCACCTAGAGAGCCCCCCCCCCCTAGATACAAGATACTTTCCATTTCAAACTTGTTACATAGAATACCAGTGGAAGTAACAACAGAGGACAATGGGGTCAGAGCACTCCTCATCCTCCCATCTCTTAAGCAAACGAAGAAACACCTGAACAAATTATTTAGTCCTAAGGATCTTATACTCAGGAAAATAACTGGAGAGTCCAGTCTTGCATGTTCACATGTACTCTTGCATGTTTGGAGCTTTTTAGATTTGATTATG
The DNA here is from genome assembly GCA_030440675.1 of Furcifer pardalis. Lineage (NCBI taxonomy): Eukaryota > Metazoa > Chordata > Lepidosauria > Squamata > Chamaeleonidae > Furcifer > Furcifer pardalis. Next base: position 32,367,169 of record CP126894.1, on the reverse strand, counting down.
GTAAAAATCAAACTGCTTCCAACATGATGAACTTTTTTCCTTGCTAAAGAACTAGGCCAGCTATAAAGAACTAAGGTTCTCTGTAAAGTTAACTTAACAATAGTGGAGATTCTGACAATTTCAGGGTTGGAGAAATACCTTAATTTATTTGAGATTTATGTAACATCCTTTTTGTTAGACAAAGCAACCTTGGTAAATCTGAGGCTTTTAGAAATTGCATTTTCTTTTTCTTTTCTCTATTATTCTCCCCCTGCCCCAGCTAAGGGTTTTGTGAGTTTCAAGCAGAAAGAAACAGTTCAAGTTAAAAGTTAAAGAAAAAGATACTCAAAGTATTTCAGATATTTAATTGCTTTTGCCTATAAGCTGTTATATTTGTTGTGAAAGCCGATATATCTTCAGTCAAAGACTTTCTTTTTCAGCCAGGCTTTAAAACAGGGGTGCCCAAACTACAGCCCATGGCACCAAATCATTCAGCCCACACCACTCCTGAAAGCAGAAGTAAAACATGCATGTGCATAATTTGCCTGCGCATGGACATAATGCTACCATAAATGACCTGCGGATGTTGTAAATGTGTTTACGACAGCTGTGGATAATTTACAGCAGCATTATGAGCATTCACAGGTGTGTCATGCACATGCACATTTTACTTCTATTTCCGATGGGAGGAACCACGTGACTGCCCACAGCCCAAAAAGTTTGAACACCCCTGCTTTAAAACAATAAGTCAGCAGTTTGATTCCTGAGTACTGCAGGACAGAATGAGCTCCCGTCTCTGTCCCAGCTCCTGCCAACCTAGCAGTTTGAAAGCAAGAAATTGAAAGTAGATAAATAGGGACCACTTTGGTGGGAAGGTAAAGCGTTCCATGTGCTCCGGTGTCTAGTCATGCCTGCCACATGACCATGGAAATGTGTGCAGAAGCAGACAGCGCTGGCTCTTCAACTTAGAAACATAGATGAGCACTGACCCCTAGACTCAGATACGACTGGCTTTCGAGCAAGGGAAACCTTTACCTTTACCTTAGGGGCTAGGGAATACTTTATTTATTAAATTTAGAGATTTTTAAATGCTTTAAAATGTTTTAAAATTGTTTTTAATCTTGATTTTAAAAATAATAAATGTTTAAACAATTCTTTAATATAATTTCTATAGTTTTTCAAAACTGTTATTAATTGTTTAGATTTAACTCTTGTGAGTTTCCTTGAGTCCCTATGGGGAGAAAGATGACATAGAAGTAAAGTGAATGAATGAATGAATGAATGAATGAATGATGACAATGCTAATTGGGTTCTCAAGCTCAGGAAGGTATTTAAGGAGTACTTTTACCAGTACCACTCCCATCCCCAAAGGTTCAATGGCTAAGTAGGGCTGTGCACTCAAATCTCCTGAGTCCTAGTTCATCTGTTTATCCGCTACCCCAAGGTGGCTTCTGTTTACATGGTTATCAGGTTTAAAAGCAATACACATATCCTTTCACTCAAACATTACCCTCTTTTTTTCAGCTGCTATTTTAAGAGAAACCTGTTAGTCGAAATTAGAGGGGTCAAAGAAAAGCTCTCAATCATCTGAAATGCCACTCTAGGAAAGGAAATACTTTTGGATTAAATTATATTTCATGGCAAAGCCATACTGAATCTGGAGGTGAGAAGAACATGGAGCCCTCCAGATATAGTTGGACTGCAACTCTCATCAGACCTAGGCAGCATAGCTGATGGCAAGGAATTATGGGACTCACAGTCTTGCAACTTCTGAAGGGCAATATGCTCCTCAGCTATATTGTACATATTAAGAGTCTTGAGGAAAACCTGACAGAAGATACTGCTGCCTGAAGATGAATTGTGGCTCAAGCAAGGAACACAGCCTTTATGTGCAGTCAGGAGCCACATTGCAGTTTCTAAGGCAAGGTGCCACAAAACCCCTTCTGTCTGAAACATGACCATAGAATGTGAGACTCTAAAAAACTCCTTTGACTATTTGCTTATTAACATTACAACACTTTTAGCACAGATAATTAAGACAAGAGAGAACACTCTTCCGACTTTTGCAGGCCATGCAGGAGTGAAGCGAGCAACTCCCAATGGCTGCCCTGAATTTTCAGAGATCTGGTAAAGTTGAATGCCACAGTAAGCCAGGCTATCTGTGACTAGAAAAGGTCAACTGCATTTCCCGTCAGGGAGATAAATGTGTGGTAAAGGTCAGAATGATTAAGACATTTTCAGTTTGCTTTAAGGCTGTCAAATACAGTACTTTTAGTCTTTATTACACTAAATGTTTTATGAAATGCAATACCTGGTTAGACAACTAAGAAAGCCGAAAGACCGATCATGGCCTCCTTATTTTCTTCCTGGGTAATGATAAGATTGAAGGAAGAAAGGGGCATTCTGAATGCCTGGTCTGATAGATCACAATTTTCCATGTGCTGCATTTTGATCTTGTTTATGACTACTCAAGAAGAACATCTTGTTGCTTTCCGTGAGGCTTAACTAAGTAAATGAGTATTAAGTTATATTCTGAATTTCATATACAGTTGTACCTCGCTTAAAGAGCATAATGCGTTCAAGAGGATTGCTCTTTAAGTAAGTCTGCTCTTTAAGTGAAACACCATTGTAAGTAACCAATTGTAACTTCGGGGGGGGGGGATTGCGAATCCCAATTTATTTGTTAAGCGAGTTTTTGGTTGGTTTTATTTGTTAAGCGAAGCGAACATTCAGAGAAAATTCTGCTCTTTAAGCGAGTTACTCATTAAGCAAGGCACTCTTTATGTGAGGTTTGACTGTACAGTACTGTATTTCTTCTCTTTCCCTTGCATCTATCTTGGAATTCAAGACACATCAGAGGGAGAATTTAATGTTAACTAAAGATCAAATTGTAATGTAATTGTCTAACTTTAACACCCATACACAGTAATACCATAGTACAGATGATCAGTGGTGGGATGTCAAAAATTTTACTACTCCACCATGACATCATCACAGTGTGGGCAGAGCTAATGTAATTATGTCATGACATCATGGGTGGAGCCAACATCATGATGTTGTGGGCAGAGCCAAAGAAAAAATAAAATAAATAAAATAAAATAAAAATAAGCACACACACATACCCCTCAACCCACCCACAACACAAACCTGTAATTAAATAAATAAATAAATAATACATTAAAATACACCCACCCACCCCAAACACAAATCAACCAGAGCTTTTAAACCAGAGCTTAAAGCTTATTCTGGCTAATTTTTCTCACATTAGGTCAGATGGAAGGAACTACAGAATGAACTCACCACAAGATGGCTTCATTTTGGCACTTTTCAACTTTTCAACAGTTAAAGAAGTTAGGTTCTAAGTCTTTGCCTAACCAGTTCTCTAGGATAATATGCTTTAATGTAAATGTAAAACAGCTGTACCTCCTTAAGGGTTCTCCAATTGGAACAGCAATTGGAACAGCACGGGTGTAGCTTTTTGATGAGGTAACTCCAAGACTTTGCTTAAAAACCCCAAGCCAGGTCACCAGGAATTTTTAGGAACTGTGGTAGTACGTCAATATAGGTAAAGGTATTAAATACACATTAAAATACACAGAGGCACACCACATCCAAAGGTGAGTCACTTACCCTGGGGAGCAGGCTATAGGGAGCTTCAGGCTAGCAGCTTCTCTTCCTCCTCCCCACTTGGGAGGACAGCAAGGAGGCCATGCATGCGTGCCAAGCACTGTAGGCATGCATGCACACCAAGTGCTTGGTGCGCATGCGCAGTGGGGGAACCACTGAAAAGGTAAGCCCCGAAGATGGTTCCCCCCCCAAAAAAAAAGCTGCTACCAGTTCTCTGGGACACTGGGGAAAGTTACTGCCGGTTCTGGCGAACTGGTGCAAACCTGTTACATCACATCATTGCAGATGATCTTAGGTTTGGTCTCAAACAAGCCATTCTTGTGCTTGGGAAAACTCAATGGTGAGACAGTCAGAAAACCTTATGATGAAACAATTCAAATAAAATTAGTTGAGGTTTAACTCTCTCACACACCTGTGTGCATATACTGATCTCAGTGCTGAGCATTGCTGTCATCAAATAGAGGAAATCCCATGCATCTGGATAATATATGTTGTATCTATTATTTATTTGATTTATTACAATTATACCATATGTTTCCAGTAAAAGATAATGTTCAAGGTGGCTTACTAACATTTAAAAATACTAAAAACAGATTTAGTTAGAAACCAAAATATTAACTCATTTACCAACACCATAATAAAATAACTATATCAAGCAATTATATTAAAACCATTAAAACCAGTAAGAATGCAAATTAAAAATAGCACAGCATTACATGGTCATATATAATGTACCTTGATCCTATGCATCTAATAGTTTGGGGTTCATGGATTTAAGTTGCAAAATCAGTAATGTCCACTAATTATCATTTTTTGAGAGAAAAAAAGTTTAGTGTCCTAAATAGCAAAGTGTCTCTAAATCTGGAGCTACTGTACTATCAATGGGTTTCTTTAATTTGTATCTTCATTTAGATAGATTAAAAATAAATATATGTTTTGATTTGATACATCAGGCAAATTTAAGTTTTAGCACGAGTCACAGCTTTGCCCACAGTAAAGGAAAAATAAAATTGGCACATTCAAATTGGTAGGATGGAAATCTTTTTAGAACAGATTTTACTGTCATCTATAATTTTTAAGCCTCAATTTCTGCATTATAAATAATTGTAGTGTTCTTCAACATTAATTCTTTTGCTCAGCCCTTTAACATCTGCAGTATTTCAACTGATAATTTTAATTGTTCTTCACTCAGGTTCAGTCCTCTTGGCCACAGCCAGGAATGGAATACATTGATGCATCGAAGGACATTTTCAGTTTAGGAAGTATCTGCAGTGACCACATATCCTACTTTAAAGAGAACAGCTGTCAAGGGCTATTCAGAGAACAGCAATCTAATAGAAGATCTGTTTTAAGTGATCGACTATTCAATCTGAAGATAGATGACTAATAGATAAAAGTTGGCCATCAGAGTTAGCCTGTTCCGTGCACCCCACTCACCCCTTAGCAAGCGCAAACTGAAAGGCACACAGGTCATGTGACCATAGGTTCTCCCATTCAGCTGGGAGGAGTCAAATTCCTCATTTAGTTATTCTGCTAATAAATAGGTGACAATCCTTACTACAAGGATTGATCAACTCAGAATTAAACAACCCCATCAAACAGAAGAATGTTCTTAAAGGTCCCCTTGAAATGCTTCATTTTCATTGCTTCTTTAAAAGCCTGGAGGAATGAGCTTAAGAAGCATCTAGTGGGAGATCATTTCAAAGCAGTGGAGTCACCACTGAGAAACCACTGTCATTGGTGGAAATTCTTCTTCCTTCTCATGGGGTGGGACACTGCAGCATCATAGCCTGTGACAGGTGCGAAAGGTAGAAATCCTTCATGACAGAATTTCCAATAGGTAACAAGATTCCAAATGATTTCAAACTATAAAGGCCTTTGAATATTAGCACCAGAATCTTGAACTTGGCATGGTAAACAACTGGCAATGAGTCCAAATGGAGAAATATGATCAAATTTATTCACATCATTAATTCTGGATCTGCTGAAGCTTGCATGCCAACCTCAATGGCAGCCTCATGTAGACAGCATTAGAGTTTTTGAAATTACTAATGCATTTTATAGCAATTTTTAATGAGTTTGTAGCATATACAGTTTTTATGAAAATATGTATCATCTTTTAGTCTTTATTTTTTGGTGAGGTCATTTATGCTGTTGGTAATGGGTTTGTTGCCACCTTAGCAGTGTGCTGGGTTTAGCAGCTGCAGGGAATTACTTGGGTGGAAAAACATTTCAAGAATTCACAATCCAGGATAGTTGACCAAACTCTGCGAAGATAAACAGTTAAGGACAACAGGTTGCATAGCTTTTGAGATAAGAGATATCATTGGTTGGCATTAAGGAGAACTTTTGGATGCAGGATGAGAACCTCCTGATTAATTTCTGATAATTTTCCCCTTCTAGATGCAGCCCTTGCCCAATTCATGGGTTTTCTTGGTTGGCTGGTCCCTTGGCTTTTAGGAACAATTCTTTAGGAAGCACAAGGTTAAACTATTAAACTTGCTACCACAAGTTGGAATCCATGTGGTTTAATAGCTATAGTATTGGACTCAGGAGGTATGGGTTCAAATCCTTACTTTATTTTAAATTTCACTGGGTGACCTAGATTCACTTATATTCTCTTAGCCTGATCTATCTCATAGCATTGAGGTATATAAAAAGCAGGGAGAAATTGGGCAACATTCTTCTGTTTTCATGTCCCGATCAAATCTTGGACTGCCAAAATGAAGTCACTTTCTTCGCATTGACTTTGCCCAAACCCATGTACTCAATGATGCATGCCCCTGGCAGCAACTGACAGACCAGTAAATGAGCTGGAGACAGGCTATAAATGTAATAAACAACATAAAGTTGTGATAGCTAACTCTGATGACTTAAAAATTAGATCATTAGGCAAATTCACAAAGGATGATGAATCATGTCTCAACAGCTGCTTGTCACGATGATAAAACACTACCTCCAAAGAAGGCTGATGCCCATTTGGGCTGGTGGAGGAGAAGGCTAAATATAGGTAGGGACAAATTTGGATATGTATACGCCTACATTGCTCTGTTTGCCCCACATACTCCAGAAAGAACACAGTCCCTTGGCTGTCTGCTTCTGCAAAAGAAAAAGGCAGGAGTAGGCTGGCTAAGGTAAAGTTCTGTACTAGTTTGCAAGGGAGAAGAACTCTTTTTCTTCTTCTACACTGGTGGCTTCCTAGACTAGAATATGGATGCCAATAGTCAGAGACCAACATCAGGAGAGTATAGCTGGACTCATATCTAGCTTGTGGATTTCTACAGTTAGCTGCTTAGCTATTGAAGGTGGCAGAATTGTGGATTGGATATGCCTTTGGCTCATAATAATTTATTCTGGGTTGAAAGGATTTTTGCTGGAGAAACTCCACTCCACTCAGGGGACACCCGAATGAGGCTCCTTTTATGTCTCCAAAAGCTGGAAGAGACTGGCACTCAATCTGTCATGCAGTACCCAGTCTTGCTAACAAGGTGAAATTCTTAACCACTGAGCCTCCATATCCCATATGCTCATGCTGATGATCATAGGCAATGTAAATTAGAGGACAGGAAAAGTACATTGAGCAGACATGCCATTCCTGCCCATGCAATGCATTTTGTGTGTGTGTGTGTGTGTGTGTGTGTGTGTCAATGTTCAGACTGCCTGAATATGAGAAATATTCAATGTTCAGCCACCCTTTCCAGTCCCTGCTTTCATTTAGAAAACCAAGGTCAGCCAACAGCATTGGTACTTTTAATAGCATCAGTGTTCTGCAGCTTCTATAACTCTCATTTTCTATTCCATTCCTGGGAAATTTTATTTGAATAGGAAAGTACTCTGCTGAAAATAATAGGGAAAGTGGAGTTGGTTTTATATGTACTTAAACAGCAGTTTGCAAGAACTTGGAAGGTACAGGTATTTTAGAATGGCAGAGGAAACAATGGGATGGAAGGAAAGAATACACATAAATTCATTACAGTGAAGACCCTAACAGCCAGGATCTACTATGTGGTTTCCTTAACAATGGAAAACGAGCTACTTGAGGCAACACAGAGAGTGTGATAAGAGCTAATGAAAGGAGAAAAATGAGCTTCATACATATGGAGCTTGAGACTTGATGGGGAAAGCCTCTAGGGACAATCAGCCTTGTACTCAGTGAAAGTAAAGTGTTTGAAAGATGTGGAGGTGTATGACATGCTCATGCCCCCCCTCCCAGTTCCCTTCATGTGCTTCAGAGATCACACATGCCACTCTCAAAAAAAATTATTCATGCTAATATTCTTAGCATATCTGTGTGAGCACATGCTCATGGATTTATGGGATTGAGGTTTTTAAATCTGTAAACATAAGTCCTGCCGCACAATTCTTGGAGTAGTTTTGCTATGCAAATCAATGCTCCAGGGGAACCCATGGAATGCAGTGCTGCCAAGTTTCACGGACGGATTTTCTTCTTTAGACTGACAGCTGTGGAAACAGACAAACTCTGTTTATCCACTCCAGAGGCATGACTCAGAACTGTTTGTGACAGAACAAACTCCTTGCATCCTATACCTAGGTTTAACGTTTCTCCTTTCTAATTTTTCAAGGGAGCCAGTATAGTAAATTGCTCCTTCCTTGGTCTTATGTTGTGGAATGGAAAAATGCACACAACTGGGAGACAAAAATAATAAAAACCTTGCCCAGGCCTAATCCTGGGATGAAACAAAGTAGGGCTGCGGGAGGAATGGACACAATACTCACTGAAATTCTCATTCTTACCAGGGGTGTGCTGGGCACCTTGGGAGGGCGGTGGACAGGAAGTGATGGGGCGCCTATTGGAGGGGGGGGGAGAAATCACATACATTCCCATTATCTTTGCCTGCCTCTGGGGGCACCAGTCAATGGGGCGCACCAGGATTTCATTCATTTTATTTCATTTATTCGATTTATATTCCGCCATACTTGGTGAAAAACGACTCAGGGCAGCTCATAACATCAACAATATAATAGACAATATAATACAATTTGACACAGTAAAATATAACAATAGAATACAGCAATGCAATGGGGCAGAACAACACACAGCAAAAATAACAATAACATGTAACAATACAATCGGATACAGTGTAACAATCCAATAGAGCAATACAATGTTACAGTATCATACATCAATAATTCAAAACAATAGAATATCATAAAATACAGTACAGTAAAATAAAGCCCCAATATACATCATAAAGTTACAAAAATATTACAAAAAGCATAGAAACATTACACAAAATATTACGGCGGGGGGGGGGGAGTTACAAAAAGGATAGGCAGGCCCAGGCAAGAGTCTGGAAGTGGTGGTGGTGGCAGCGGCGTGATTTTGAAGCCACCAGCTCCCCGCTCAGCTGGATCTTCTCCCGGCCATACTTCCCTCTGACCGGGTACTAGGTGGGGGGAGCCCTCCCCAGCCTAGGAGGGCAGGGCCTGAGGCCAGCTGGGTGGTGGTGTTCAGCCACCCGGCGAAGTCCCTGGAGATGGATGAGTCCCTGTATCCATGTGGGCCAGCACACAACTGATTCTTACTCCAGTAAGCTGTAATATGTATCAGCCAACATACTATGAAACCCTGACGAGGATGTTTTTATATCCTAAGGGACTCATTGCCTCGTCATCTGCTGCAACTCATATCTGAGAATGCCTTTTTTTCCTGAAGCAGGAAAAATGCCCCTGGCATGAATTTGTTTAAGGTGGATCCCAACTTGCCATGAAGTGATCCACACACTATGATCATGGAGCCAACTCCTGCGGCACATATGAAATTAGACATGCGGGATTTAACACCAGGACTGGAATAGACCACTGCAGCCTTGATAATATTATCAAGGTGCACCTTCACAGCCAGTCCATCTGGAATGGCCTCTTCCACCTCCATGACCGTTGAGAATCAGAATAATAAAGTGTTTCCTCCTCTGTTTATTTTGACGTTGGGCCCAATATGATGGTTTCCAGCAGCATTTTCTCCACTGAGGGACCATCAACCCACCTAAAGGGATTCATCCACCCATAGCCATTGGTCCCTATAGGGAGCAGTGGTGTGCTGGCCCACAGGGATAAAGGGACTCATCCTGGTGCACCCCAGCAACTGGCACCCCCTGGCAGGCAGAGGTAATGGGAATGCATGGGATTTCTCCCCCCAGCCCCCCAATAAGTGCCCCATCACTTCTTGTCCACTGCCCTTCCAAGGTGCCCAGTACACCCCATTAAGGAGTCAAGTTATTCACCAAACCCATCACTTGGCATTGAGTCACTGGCTGTACAATCTACTCCATTACCGTACTGGGATATCTGGCCAGCCCACTCCTTGCCTACAGATGAAGCAAAGATCTCCACTGCCTTTACAGGTCTCTGCAATTTGTGCAAAATGTTTTGGCCTTCTTTCTCTTTTGAGAACAAAAGCATGCATGCACGTACTCACAGATCAAGCATAGAAGGACTGACTGATGGTTAAGAAAGTGCTTCAAATTCTCAAAGCAGCAAGACTCATAGTATTGAACCATAACACAAATTGTGCAATTTTTTTGGTTGCAAAAACTGGTACTTTTAAAAATAAAACATGGTTCTCACCAGTGTGAGAGTTTTGCTAAGGGCTCAGGAAAACTCTCTGCATCCTTGCTGGTACACCATTGTAAGATAGGCATTTAGTAACTTAATTTATCTCAAACATGTATAAAATTTCACAGAGACATGAACTAGGGAGTCCAATCCACAAGTAACGCAACTGCTATTTCAGGCTAGACTGAATACTGCTATCTTCTTCTGCTTATATAAACTATTCCTTTGCTTTCATGTGTTGGTAAAGGATTTTATCTTCTGCAAAACAAACAGGACATGCTTAACATTAAGATTTTACTGATAAATATCTCATAGCAAATTAATGAATGATTTCATAGCAATTATAAATATGTTGCAGAGAGGAGCAGCATGTGTTACAGATGGCTGTAAGATACATCTGGAGAAGGTGTTAGAAATTATTATAAATCATTGTTTGAAGCTGCCTGTTGGATTTTACAAAAAGTTGATTAATTATTTCTTAAAATTTCAGTTAATTATATACTACTTCTTTACAAGCTATTTTTAAACGAGATTTTATCTTATATAAGCCCTGCCAGCAAGTTCTACTTTTCATATGATGTTATTGGATATGGATCACTCAAAGAGAAGGTATGTTAGAAGGACATAACACAGATCTTATCCTGTGTAGCTGTTTGAAGAGAAGTTATCCCCTTTTGTACTGACCAGTTCTTAGAGACCTCCTCGTATCCTGATTACTGCCTACTTCTTGAGGAAGGATGGTACTCAAGTACCAAGAAATAATATTTGTGACTTTGTAGTAGATGTACAAAAAAAAAATCTCTGGATTTGCTTGCCTAGCCCATCTTGACCTATTGGGATAACCTCTTGAGGACTACACCACTTAAGAAAGAAGTCTTGCTTTCAGTACTAGATCAAAAGAACTGCAATTCTATCTAGCCAAGATGTATTGAGACTACCTGAGTAAATACTAGACCAGCTGAATCTATTTTCCATGGCTGTTGGAAATTATTTAGTGTTATGTTCAGTTTGGCATAATTTTGTGTTGGTACAGAGGCAGTATCCCTACACTGTAGGAGTTTTCAGATATCTTGTGAGAGAACTTATCTCTTATGCTTCTCTCTACTTTTTCTTTTTGGCCTCATCACATGGCAGATCTCCAAGGTCAGTCAGAACAATAGGATTCTGCCTGTACAAAGACAACTGTGGTAAATGAAGAAGCTTTTGCCCATTTTAAACCCATCACAATGTGCATATCATTGGATTAATGCAGCTCCTCCTGTGGTTTAGTGGTTAAGATGCTGAGCGGGAAGTTGGAAGGTCAAGCTTTGATACCCAAGGGATGCACTTGGGGACATGAAAGGAGCCTCATTCAGGCATCCCCTGAGCAGAGTTTCTGCAGCAAAAATCCATTCAACCCAGAGTAATCTCTGACACAAAATTAATATGACTATTATTGGATTAATATGGTGCTTAAAATAAGTTTTATTTATTTTGTTTGCTCCTTCTTCTTGGGAACTGTGGTGGCTTAGTGGTTAAGATGCAGAACGTGACAGCTGGAAGGTTGGCAGGTCAACAGTTTGAGGCCTGAGTGGTGCACGATGGAATGAGCTTCCGTTCTCTGTCCCAGCCCCTGCCAACGTAGCAGTTTGAAAGCAAGAAATTGCAAGTAGGTAAATAGAGACCACTTTGGGGAATAGGTAACAGTGTTCCATGTGCTCTGGCATCTAGTCATGCATGCCACATGACCATGGAAATGTCTGCAGACACAGAGAGCCCTGGCTCTTTGGCTGTAAATGGAGATGAGCAGCACACCTTAGAATTGGCTTTCATGCAATGACAACCTTTACATTTACCTTCTTCTTCTTTGGGTTTTTTCTAGCAGCAGTGTATGCACATGTGTATAAAAAAGAGCTAGAGTGAGTGATGTGACTGTGAAAACATTTCTGTGTAGGAAGTCAGTCTGCTTGACATATAATGGAGACCACTTTTCAGCTCTCCAGTTTTTCAGTTTACTCATGAGTAAGGAGGTGGCAGCAAGAGTATTGAAAGACAGTACAGCTACCCACCCCTTAAAAAAATATGTCAGGAAAAGTGTTCAGTGTGATGATATCCTGATGTGGCTTGTCTACTAATTCATCATACCGGAGTTTACATCAGAAGAACCCTTCACAACTTCAAGGCTCTCTCATTCCCAATGACCACATGTGCTGAGAATGTGCCCAAAAGAGAACACTGAAAAAAGGAGAATCCCCAGATGTGATATTAAAAGGCACACATTGGGGAGAGTTGGACCTCTCTAGCATCATAAAAAGGAACATATGCCCCCCCCAACTCCAAAAGAAGCAGTTAATATCTAACATCTGGACAGGTGTTAACTAACTAAATAAATAACTTGCCAACTTGTGGTGAGCAGGTTTATGTGCATGATTACACATGTATATATGCACCTTTGACACCCAAATGCAGATTAGGCAAAATGGGATTTTCATTCCTGCTTCCTGACAGTTGAAGGAGATTGCTGTCAATGCATACGTCTTAACTGGCTGCTGTGGCTCAGTGTTTAAGAAGCTCACTAGTTAGCTGGAAGGCCAGAAAGTCAGAGGTTCAAGACCTGGATTGAGCACCCATCTCTGTTCCAGCTCTTGGGGACATGAAAGTAGCCTCATTCAGAGTTCCCCTGAACAGAGTAGTTTCTCCAGCAATAATCTTTTCAACCCAGAATAATTTCTGGCATGCAACAGCAGCAGCAGCAGTAGTTGTTGTCTGGACTAGACAGTGAGAGGGTGATATGTTTAGAAAGGTGTATCCCTTCTTCAGGCAAAAAATTTTGTTTTCCGTAGTGCTTGAGCCCTTTGGCCTATTTTCATAAAACACTTCTTGTGGAATGTCACATACTTATGATGGATTGTAGTGAGCTTGTCTTTGTTTTGGGTAGAATTTAGGTGGTAATATAATTAGCCAGGATTGTCAAAAATAGGTACCCAGCATGAGCTTCCTGAATCTATATTAAGGCATCTAAATAAGCAGCCCATGTTTCAAAAGCAGTTAGGCCTCTGGGCACTAACGATTTTGGAAAACCAGGCCATTTATTTATGTCCCTAAATATTGATTTAGGAGAATAACTTTGGGGAGCTAAATTTGGAAATCTTGGCCTACATTTTTTTTAAAAAAGCATCAGATACCTCCTAAAGAGTAGCTGGCATGGAACTACAAAAAATAAGAGAAAGAGAAATGGGATTGTTCACTGCTGACATGGCGCAACCTCTGGCTTAGAACATGTCAGCAGAATAAGTGTCCACTATAACGCTATAAACCAAACAATGAAAATATATTGCTTTGCTGTGGAGATATGAAGAGAACTGATTATCCTGGTTAGAATCTGATCCAGAATCCCAATTAGAACTTGATCAGGAGAAACACTGATAAAGAATTTGAATACACATTAGTTTCAAACCCAGAGAGAAACATTGCACCAAGCACATCAAATTTTCAGTAGGCAGAGACCAAACCATTTCCCCTCAAACTCATCCTCTCATACCATCTTTTGGAGTCACTCACAATACTGCATCTTTCAGTCAGGGTGGTCTTTCAATCAGGGTGGCAAGTGTGTAAACCAGGGATTCTCAACATGTGGCCCATGGGCCAAATGTTGTCCATAGCACCATTTCATGTGGCCCACCACCACCACCTCCAACATCACAAGGAAGAGCCATGTGGCAGAGGAAGGACAAAATGGCCATCCGGCTCCTGAAGCTATCTGAGGGAGGGTTACCTGGCCCCTGGCTTTAAAAGTTTGAGAACTCCTGGTGTAAACTGTTCCAACATCAGAGCAGAAGAAGCAGGACTCCTGGATTTTCCCTTGTGCACACCACACACAGTACCATGCATCTTAAACTTACCATGAATGTGTGCAATTGTTAGGCATGTTGGAGGATCTGTGGCATACTCTATTGTCATTGCATTTCCACAATGTTCTTGAATTTTAAATACCACTCTAAAATGGTCTTGCTCTCCTCAAATGACAACTGTTTTTCTGCCATTTTCTTTGACTATCCTGCCTGTCACATGGTGATTAACTCTTTTGAGTGAATGTCATACTACACATTGCTACCATAATTCAATTCAACTTCAAAAAGTATGACATAGATAACATCTCTTAAAATGCCTTTACATTTTGGCACCTTCTGCATGTATTTGGGGAAAAAAGTATAGAAAATATATTTCCTTATCACATTTAGATCTTGTGCTACAAGATGCATTGATGACTCCCTTGCAATAAGTGAACACTAGATTCTTTCAAGCTATTGTTTGATTTTGTTGTCACATCTGTCAGGATTAGGATAATCGCTTAGGAAAACAAGCTATAAGAATTAAGATGCCTTTATTACTGACGAACGCTTCAAAACAGTCAACACAACACTGGGGTTATTATTTTGGCTTGTCTCTTCAATTGTTTAATTTTACTCTATCAGAATGTTTTTGCTTGTTGGCTAATACAATCTAGACAGATTGTATTATTAGCCGCACTATTAGACCAGCTGTTTAAATCTTCAGGTTTGGCTCATTAGACCGCACACATTTAGTTTGTCATGCATATTTTTTCTTCTTTAATGATCTTATCATTCTATTCAAGAAAGACTTGTTTTCCTGCCCACATTTGGGGCTGGTGTTCTTATTTCTTTTTACAACCTACAACAACCTACAACAACTCATAGAACAGACAACAAGAAATGATGTCCACATTATCATAGGAGACTGGAATGCCAAAGTAGAAAATCAAAAAGTAAATGGAATAACAGGCAAGTTTGGACTTGGAACACAGAATGAAGCAGGCCAAAGACTGATAGAGTTCTGTCAAGATAACGCACTGGTCATAGCAAACACCCTCTTCCAGCAACACAAGAGGAGACTTTACACATGGAAATCACCAGATGGCCAACATCAAAACCAGATTGATTACATACTCTGCAGCCAAATATAGAGAATGTCCATACAGTCAGCAAAAACAAGACCTGTAGCAGACTGTGGCTCAGATCACAACCTAGTGATCACAAAATTCAGGTTTAGACTAAAGAAAATAGGGGAAACAATTAGGCCAGACAGATATGACCTAGACAACATCCCTAAGGAATACATGGTAGAGGTGTGGAACAGATTTAATGGCTTGGACCTGATAGACAGAATGCCAGAAGAATTATGGACAGAGATGCAGGACATCATGCAGGAGACAGCAAGAAAAACCATACAAAAAGAAAAGAAGCATAGCAAAACAAAGTGTCTGTCTGATGAGGCTCTTAAAATAGCAGAGGAAAGAAGAGAGGGACACAAAAGGCAAAGGAGAAAGGAAAAAATACAATCACTTGAATAGAGAATTTCAAAGAAAAGCAAGAAGAGATAAGGAAACCTACCTGAATGAACAGTGCAAGGAAATAGAGGAAAACAACATAAGAGGCTGGACTAGAGATCTTTTTTTAAAAAAACTGGGGAAATCAAGGGAACATTTAAAGCAAAAATGACCATGATAAGGAACAAAGAAGGCAAAGAGTTGGCTGAGGCAGAAGAGATTAAGACAAGATGGAAAGAGTACACAGAGGAACTCTACAAAAAGGACCTCAACACCCCTGATAATCACAATGATAAGAACAATAAACTTGAGCCAGACATCCTAGAGAGTGAAGTCAGAAAGGCCCTAAAAAGCACTGCAAACAACAAAGCCAGAGGAAATTATGGTATCCACTTGAATTTTCCAAAGCCCTAAAAGATGATGGAATCAAATTATTGCATTCTATATGCCAGGAGATTTGGAAAACACAACAATGGCCACAGGATTGGAAAAGATCAGTATACGTTCCAATCCCCAAAAATGGTAATGCCAAAGAATGTTCAAATTATTGAACAATTGCGCTCACCCCACATGCTAATACAGGATAGACTGCAGCAGCACGTGGAGAGAGAATTACCAGAAGTGCAGGTGGGGTTCAGAAGAGGCAGGGGGACTAGAGACCACATTGCCAACATACAGTTAATCATTGTATTGTATTGTATTGTATTGTATTGTTTAACTTATATGCCGCCCCACTCACTTATAGTGACTCTGGGCGGCTCACAGCAAAACAATGTTTCATAACTACAAATATTACATCACAAAAATCACATATCATGGAGAAAACAAAGGGATATCAGAAACAAGTCTACTTCTGTTTCAATTACTACACCAAGGCCTTTGACTGTGTGGACCACAACAAAATGTGGCAAGTAATTAAAGAGATGGGAATACCAGAAGACCTTATATGCCTCATGAGAAATCTGTAGAAGAGTCAAGAAGCAACAGTTAGGACAGAATACAGAATGATAGAGTGGTTTGGAATAGGAAAAGGAGTAAGACAAGGCTGCATTTTGTCACCCTGCTTATTCAACTTATACACAGAGCACATAATGTACAATACAGGGATGGAGGAATCACAATTTGGGATCAAAATTGATAGGAGAAACATCACCAAGACCATCCCAAAGAGTGGTTTATATGCCTCTGTAGACAACCTTTAAGATTCTTTAGCGAAAACTAATTGAAGGTCAGAAGGAAAGTCTCTTCTCTGGAAGATGACTAAGGGGAGCCCCCTTCTTTGGAAAGGCCCATCTGACTCACGGCTGTCACATCTCTGGGATAAAATACAGTGCAGCAATTTAGGAGAATCTCTTTATGGGACAGGTTGGGGCTGATTGATCTCTTCCATGCACACAATATGCATGCACATAAGCAGTCCTGTCAGCCCCATCCACCTCATCAAGACCATCCCAAAGAGTGGTTTATATGCCTCTGTAGACAACCTCTAAGATTCTTTAGAAAAAACTAATGTGGTGTGCTGAAGGTCAGAAGGAAAGTCTCTTCACTGGAAGATGACTAAGGGGAGCACCCTTCTTTGGAAAGGCCCATCTGACTCATGGCTGTCACATCTCTGGGTAGTTTTTGCTCTGTCTGCTTTGATTTCAGTAAAATGCAGTGTTGGGAAGGTGACAGCTCGGGAATGGCTGGCATAGTGCCTGCTCTACCTGTGTGGGATTGTGATGAGCTCTAGCCTTTGGGGAAAGAGATCAAAGGATTGAGCATTTTGCTTTTTACAATTAATCACAAAGTTGATGGGGCAGAACCCTTTTCAGAGAAAGGTGGAAGAAAAGGCAGGTGCCATGACCCAAACTCCTTGACTAAGTGGAAATGATGTCTTTCTGCTTGCACCAATAAATGTTCATATTCACATCTTTCCCTATATTTATATATACAGTTGTACCTTGCTTAAAGAGCATAATGTTTTCCACAAGATTGCTCTTTAAATGAGTTTGCTCTTTCAGCGAAATACCATTATAAGTGACCAATTGTGACTTCTGGTGAGGGGGATTGTGAACCCCGATTTATTTGTTAAGCGAGTTTTTTGGTGGGTTTTCTTTGTTAAGTGAAGTGAACATTCAGAGAAAATCCTGCTCTTTAACCGAGTTATTCTTTAAGTGAGGCGCTCTTTATGCTAGGTTTGACTGTATGTGATCATCTGAATTGGGAATTTAAAAGTGGCTTGGTTCTATTTGTCAATAGTTTCCACTTGTCAGAGCCCAGAAAGTTGGTATATAAGGTATATAATGTCTACTATTACATTCTGAACCCATTCATTAGATACCTACAGTTTCTTATGAAGGGCTTCACAGTAGTGCTATAGTCATCTTAAAAGTAACATTCCAAGTTCTGCCTCTTATTCTCTTATTGAAATAAGGGGGCTCTGATGAAGATCAGTGATTCCCAAACTGGGTCCCCACGTGTTCTTGGATTTCAGCTCTCAGAAGCGCCAGCCAGTGAAGACAACATTAAGAACTGTGAGAAACAAAATCCAACATATAGGATCCAAGTGTGGCAACAATTGATCTAGATTTCCCCATTGCTGACATTGCCTTGTGTTGCAATGAGAGTGAGAAATCTTCAGATGCTTTGTGTAAAGTTTTATTAAGTTTGTTTCATTTGGGCTCTCAGGTCCTCTCTATTGCATGTCCAATTTACTTTTCTGTGATGACCTCTTTTCTCAGGCTACTAGTTCGATATCATTTTCAACCTCCTCCTAACTGGAGAGATTTAAGGAATATTATCTTAATTTATTCTAACTCGAATTGTTACTGGAGCTTCATTTCCCATAATAATTTGCCAGAATATGGCTAACTATTTGTTTCCTTGTTCCCTTTCTTCCATTGGGAACCAAGATGAATCACAACAATAATAACAAGTTAAAGTTGCTGTCATAGGATCTCAAGTCAGAACTGACTTATAGCAACCCAATTAGTGAGATATTTAAGGATTGCAATATTTAAGGAGGGTTTTCACCAATTCCGCGCCTCAGTGAGCTTCCTTGGCTGAGCGGGGATTTAAATCCAGACTCCCTAAATTCTAGTATCTCAGTCAATCTACTACACTACACTGGGTTCAAATACTATTCTTTCTTTCTTCATATCAGAGCGTGCACAATTAGATTATTTTTGACACACACCCCCAAAAAAACCCCAACAGTCCTTTTAAAAACTGGTTAATAGGAAAAAATTAGTGAGCATTTTAATGTATTTTTATGGCCCACTGTTGTAAACATGCAGCAATGCACAATATAACAAAGTGTTTTTGTATGTAGAACATTGATTATGGCTGATCAATATTTAATTCTTTTTAATATATAGTTTTGCAAAATATAATGCAAAATTATGTATTAAAAACTATTAAAAGCTAACGAGCTGTTGGGTTTTTTCCCACTTCTTTCTGCAATGTGACAGTGTTCAACTCTAAAAATATATGAGTATATATTAGCAATGTGCACTTTGAGATAAAATAGATATAGAAACCTGAGCCTGGAACTTATCTTTTTTAAAAAAGGAATTAATTTCCCCCCAATAACCAGATCATTTTTGTAATCACTGGTCCACTTACAAAAGTACTCTGTTACATTGTGCTCTCCTGCTCAAATCTTTTAACACACAGGGCCTTCCTAGGATTTCTACATTCAGTGGGCTGAACCAAATACAGTAAAACGCCGGATAACGCTAAAACTTGGTTCCACAAGTCTTGGTGTTCTCTGATTTTTAGTGTTATCCAATCCATGTTAAAATCCTATGGGATGGATCGGATAATGTTAAAGCTCCATAGAGATACATTGTAACCGCACAGGCTTTAGCAGTTGTTATCCGATCCATCCCATAGGACCTTAACATTATTCTATCCAATTCTCCTCCCCAGATTACTTAAAGTTATGTGATTTTAGTGTTATCCGATCCAATCATTATCCGGTGTTTTACTGTAGTTCATCGGGGTTACACTATCAAGTTTCTTCCAACCTATGGGTACTCTGAATCAATGTCCTCCAGAGAGTCCTGTTATCAACAGACCTTGCTAAGCACTTGTAAATTCAAGGCTAGGGATTTCAGGATGATCACAGTGTGGGGCATTATGAGTTTGCCTTTTTGGATTGCATACTAAGTTGTCAAATTTTTATTTTTATTATTACCCAGCTTTATTTAATTATAACAATATGGAGGCTGTCTTTCAATGACATTACTCCTTAAGGAAGTTGGAGGAGAGTGGTGGCTTAGTGTTTAAGATACTGACCTTGATGAGTGGAAGGTCAGCAGTTCGAGCCTGAATGCTGTGCAACAAAGTGAGCACCCATCATCTGTCCCTGCTCCTGCCAACCTAGCAGTTGGAAAGAAAAGAAATTGCAAGTAGATAAATAGGTACCACTTTAGCGGGAAAGATAACTGTGTTCTATGCACTCTGGTGTCTAGTCATACCTGCCATATGACCACGGAAATCACAGAGCTGGCTTTTTGACAGTAAGCAGAGATGATCTCTGCCCCCTAGAGTCAGACATGACTAGCTTTCGAGCAAGAGAGACCTTAACCATTTACTAACACACTCAAAGTTTTAGTCTTGTGAGATCAGTTATGACCCTTGAAATTATGCTATCATTGGTTTGATTTGGGGGAGATATCATTAATCCATTTTTCCTCTCACGGTATTATAAATTAAGTGAATACATTTTAGATTAACATAAAGCAGTTTTATAACTCAGGCAAGGGGAAAGTTGGGTGTTGAAAAAATAACATTATATTAAAATCTGACAAAAAGAAGAAAAATTATAAAATTGAGGTAATGCTACCAATTATGTGAATTCTGTTCTAGAATTTAAACCAAGAATAGAAATGTCAAGGCTTATATGTATATAAAAAAGAATAATACTGAAAAAGTATTCCTAAAAATAGTCAGAGTGCTTATAGAGAAATAAGAACTGAATTACAGCTGGTACTCAAATGGAAATATCAGCCAGATATTTTGGCATTATGTCCAATAGGATAGTTTGTGCTGTTCACCCATCACTATGATAGCTACTGTAATCTCCACCTTCTGTTTTCTTGGTTTGCTGCTTAAATAGATTTATCATTTTCTCTAGACAAACGCTCAACTGTTTGGTTTAGTTGAAATATAACTGTACTGGGCTCATAAACCATGGTTTATAAAGCCAAGAACATTATGTCTGAATAATCATTTTTACTTCCTTACGATTGTTCACTGGGCACTCTTCTTGAACTCAAGAGTAATTTGACAATCATGATGCTTGATACAGTTTGGAAGAATCAGGGTTCTGAAACATTGGTTAAAATTGTGTTGCTAAGTTACAACTAGACTAGCCCATTGAATTAACTCCTTGGTGAGTCAATTCCTGCATAAGCTTCATTGATTCAACAGGCCTATTCTATTGAACTTATTATAGTAACAAGATCGTTTTTGAGCCACTGAGAAACATGTTTGGTCATTTCATCAGTTTAATTATCACCCTATGATGCTTGAAGGGTACATCTTAGCCCTGTGATAAAGTGATTAACTGTGATAACAATGCAGGATACACAACTCCATTAAGTAAAGTTGTCCAGTTTGTATTTTCTTTGTGGCTACTATGTGCCTTCAAGTCCAAACTAGCTTATAGCAACCCTAATAAGGATTTTGTGATAAGTGAGATATTTAAGGAGGTTCCCATGGAGCTGAACTGGGATTTGAACCCATGCTTCCTGAGTCTAAGTCCATCACTCTATCCAATATAACACATTGGGTATTGTTTGCTTTTTTATATACCACTAACAACATGGTTTCAGCTGCAGTCCCACTTACCTGTTTTAACAGATCCACAAGAGTTTTGGGATATCGGTTCCCATTTGGAAAGTACTTCTGAACTGCAGCTTCCACCTTTCATCTTTCCACATGTATATGCTTATCTAACAGAATTACAGCTAGTACATACTGCTGGGGAAAGGTCCATTTTTCAGAACTTCTCTGAAGCCTGAGGATCACACCTATATGGGAGAAGCCAGGGAGGGACATGGCCAAAGATTTGCATGTGTTTTTAAAAGAATTTTTAAAAATTGGGTTAGAAATGCATTTTGTTTGTTAATTTAAAAAAAAACCCTGAGAAACCATCTCATATCCTCTATTAGCTAAACTTTTAAAGAAAATCATGTTCAGAGGGCATAGAGAGGCACAGAGTGCAGAATGCCCCTCATAATATTGCAGAATTAGCCCCACAACACATAGTGGGCACAATGAGACTTTTTGAGCATTTCTAAAAAAACAATAAGAATTAATTGTTGCGAAGAGGCTTTAGGGTTGCTGGGAAGCTTTAGAGAAAGATGCCACTAAACAAAAGCTGAATTTTAGCTTCTAGGAAAAGCTCTGTTTGAGAATTCATCATCCACATACCTGTGGATGTGAATAGGAAAAAAAGGTAGATTAGGCACTGTAGCCCTGCTCTGTGCTTATAAGTGCCAAGCAAGGCTAGTGTATTTTTGACTTCTGATGGCTTGGGCTAGAGATTCCATGTAATAATCTAATATTTCCATGTAATAATTTACTTTTGGAGGTCATTGAGTAACTATAAGTCACAGGTGACTTGATGCCATATAACAACAACAGCCAACACATAGCCATGACCTTTCTAAGCATGAGTTTATGTCAGTGATGGTGAACCTTGGCACTCCAGTTTTTCTAGGAATTCAATTACCAGAAGCCCAAGTTAGCACTTCTGCTGATCAGGGCTTCTGGGAATTGAAATCCAAGAATACATGGAGTGCCAAGGTTCACCATCACTGGTCTAGGGTTTCGAGGCAAGGTTTATATTAAACATGTCAAATAATTATCAGAAAGAACCATATTGGTTCATGTGTGCTAGCCATACCTAAGGAAGTAGCCATTTGTAATATGGAAATAAAGATTGGCTAGTGCCAAAATTGCAAAGAAGACAACAAAACAAGGGAATCTCAGATTGATGCTAAATGGATCCATGTATTGACCAGAAATAAGATACCCGGAAAAAGCATCTATAACAGCCCTATTACCACTCACACTCATTTCTCTGTAAAGTACTGTCTTTGGGTTCCATTTTTTGCAGGGGTATCAAAGGAGGTTTTTCAGGAGTGTCAAAGGCAACATATTGTCATAACTGAGTTGGACGTTTATCTTCAGTGCAGTCCATTCCTATATGATTTGGCCATGTGGGAAAAATTGCATTTACTCAACTCCCCATGTGGCTAAGGCATAATTTATCCCCACCAACTTAGTTCTTGTTTTGGAGGAGTTGATAGTGGCAGAGGTAACAAATTACCTGGACTGGTCAGGAAGCTACTTACACAAAACAGTGACTCCATGTGGGGCTCCGCCTACATTGGTTCAATACAGACAGTATTGTACCTGGGCTACTGATTGCATGAATCAGTTCTAAAGGCAGGATTTGTACTAAACAGTTCAAATAATTATCAGAAATAGTCATATTGGTGCCCTGGGTAGTAAGTGTGCTGGCAAAACTACAACAACCTTCAGCAATGTTTTTCATAACAGAGGCATGAAAAGATCAAAGATTAAACACTAGAGGATAGAGAGAACCTTGTAAAGAGATTTAACAACATCTGAAACCTAAAGCCACAACCATCTGCAAAACAGATTAATTGAAAATTGATATCCTACGATATATAAAAGAAGGCTACAACGATCAGAGTTCTTTTGAAAAAAAAGTGTGTGTGTGTGCGTGCGCGTCTGTGTAGCAAAGTGGGGCATGTTTTCGGCAATGTTATGTTTGAATGCAAGTCACCCATTTTAACCTTTTTGAACCCGGCTAATATACGCACTTGGACTAGATACTTGAGAAAAAGAAAAATATCATTTATTCACAAAATGAAGTGAGAAGATACACGTCCTCAAGAGTCTTGGAGAAGTTGGTTTAGAAAGAAGTAGTCTTTCTCCCAGCCATTTGGCCAGGAAGATGGAGGATCTCAAAAAGACATCATCATCTTCCAAAGCAGAAAGGAAAAGAGAGAAGGCCAGAGCAAACAATGACCTTAACATCTGCAAATAGGATCAGGCGATCTCTGAGGTAGGAAATAACCTTTATACGTAATTGTAATTACAGGCAAACAATGCAAAACAGCTTCATATAGGTCAGGCTAGTCTTTCCTGTCTCTCTAGATGCTGCGTGTTGGGGTTGCACTAGAATACTCAATGAGGTGGATGGTCAGAGGCTCAGGAGGACCTGCCCAAACCCTGCTGTTTCAGAGGCACAATTGTTCTCAAGCATCTTCCACCTGCACTTTGATTGCCCATGTAGCTTGGTCTCTTGTTGCCTCCCTGAGATGACTGCACAGATTGCCATTGAAAATAGTTGCTCATCCCCCCCTTTAAACGGACATACAAAATCTCATAGATTTGAAGCATCTTAAAGTAATACATTAAGATGATACATATATAGGATCAAATATAATCCAAACTGTAAAACTATTAAGCTTATTCAATTCCATCTCCATCCCGCTCTAATCCTTCTTAAGTCCATTTTTTAAACAATGAATAAAACCAACAATCAAGAGTTATTACTGCATCTGACTGCATTTTGTGTTGCATCTCCCAACATATAATGACATGGATTATGTGTATTAGTGACTGAGAAAGAAGAGATAGCCATGTGGAGTTGCAACCATTTAGGGGCTTTAATTCTTCTTTCTTTTTCAAACTATGTCTTAAAATCAGACAAAACCTTGAACCACCATCCAGTCAGATGGTAAAGGGTAAACGTCACCCTTGCTCAAAAGCCAGTTGTATCTGAATCTAGGGTTCAGTGCTCATCTCTGTTTACAGCCAAAGAGCCATCACTGTCTCCATTTGCAGACGTTTCCGTGGACATGTGGCAGGCATGCCTCGATACTGGAGTGCATGGAACACTGTTTATCTTCCCACCAAAGTGGTTCCTATTTATCTTCTTGGAATTTCTTGCTTTTGAACTGGTAGGTTGGCAGGAGCTGGGATAGATACTGGAGCTCATTCTGTCATACAGTATTCGGGTCTCGAACTGCTGATCTGTCAGCTTTCCAGTCAGCATCTTAACCACTTAATCCCCCACAGTAACTCCTTGGCTCCAAGAAAAGATAGCTTTGGGAACTCCTGTCTTGTTTTGGCTGCTTTTCAAAGGAAATTGAGAAGTTGCAGGAAAGCTGCAAATTCAAAGCTCAGTTCAAAATGCAACATCCGAACTGTATTCATCAAATGTGCCATTTCAAAAGGCAAGGAAGTGTGTGTGAGAGAGAGAAGGGGGGGCTGGGGTTGTTTGCCAAATGGCCTTGTTGGAAAACCCTATGGTGACCAAAGGTACCTCACACTCTCAGTTCTCAATCTCTTGCCCTCAGTTGATTTGGATAATGAAATTTTACTTCCTTCTCTTTCTTGTGCCTTCTACACTGTGTTACACTTTGACTGTTACAGAAAGTTTGCAATGCTGAGCTGTGTATGCCAGGAGAGAAGAATTGATTTTGGCTGCCAAGGTAACCTCTCAAACACCCCTGCTAACTCCAGGAAGTCATATAATTCTTTCTGATAGTGACTTAGGCCTGGTATATCTCATATGCAAAATAACTGCCACTGAATATCCTATCTTCCTGAACAAGATTGGGAATCCATTAAAGCAACCAAACCTTCATTGTGTTACCTAGCAACCTATTTCCCACCTTTGTAAAAAATCTGCCTTCCTAAAATTATTTCTCTCCTTCCTGTCCTAGCTTTAAAAAAAAAGAAATTGAATTTTTCTACAGGTATAGAAAAAAACACATGAGAATATGGATTTGCTTTGTTTAACTTGTTCCAGGGAAATAGATTGCAAGGTTGCATAATTCCGTAAAGCTTTTTGCTGCAGTTGAGGCTGATATTTCTCAGCAGAAGTTTATGGGGAAACAATGCATCTTTCCCACAGTTGTTTTTGCTAAAAATGTTGACAAAGAATCTGCCGCTTAGAGACCTGGACTACAGGGTATTAACTTTGTCCTTGGAAGCATGCCAACTTCTTCTGTGTCTAGATCAGATACAAAACTGCCAAAATAAAGGCACCTTTGGGTGAGTTCAATCTGCAGTTCATTTTACCTGACTTAATGTGAGAAAGATTAGCCAGCAACACAAGATTGCTGTTACCATGGTACCCCTCATTAGGGGATATAAGTCTTCGCCTCACACCCTAACTGGTTGGAAGGCATATTGTGTCTGTGATGCCTTTAAGACCCTACTGAAGGAGCACACAGGGGCTGGGACTTTTTTCTGATGTGCTCCATGGGCCAGTGTATTTAGGTCAGAACAGGATTGCAGACTTCCAGCTACAATGCTCAACTTGCCTGAGCTTTAATGCTCACCTTCCTCTGCAAACAGTCTGGATGAAGATTCCTGCGTCTTCCAGAACCTGCTATGAGGACTGAATCTTTGCAGTGATCCTGATGGTGGCTTTTGCCTGATATGCCATCTGTGCTTGCTGGACAAAGAAGGACTACTTTGGGTAAGCCTCCACCAGGAGGACAGAAGCTGTAGAACTCTTTGGCTTTGTCTGTAATTACAGCTTGCATTTACCCTGCTGAACTGGACTGCTACTGAACTGCATAGACCTGCTCGTACTGTATATAGCACAACTGAACTGTCTCAGTGAGGTCAACTGAGCCCAAGAGAATATATCTGTTCTGTGTTACAGTTGTTGCACTGTATATACTTGTACCTTTTTACTTCCTGAGTAAACCTATTTTGAGTATTCTTCTGCACCAAGATCTGTCTGTCTGTTTTTCTCACAAGGAACCACCGTGCCAGGTGCAAACCTTTTGCTGGCCATTGCATACCACTCTGCTAACCGTTTACATCAACACCCCTGACTGTGGTTCAAAAATACCACAATCATTGAGGAGGCTTTCTGTGTACCCCAACATGGCAACTGATAGCCCATTTTAATAGAAATTCAAAAAAATCCTATTGGAGCCATTCAGTGGTGAATCTTGAAGGGCTAATGATCATCTTCCTTACAATTCCATCTGATTAAAAGATGGCTCGATTTTAATGTCCCACCTAATCCTTTTATATTTCCTTTTGCAATAACAAATTTCTGAAAAAGTCAAAATGCAAAAAAGAGAAAGCACAACTCTTACAATGTTGCCAATTGGTAAGAATAATTCAGAATACAGTATCTAATTCTCACTTGAAAGAATAAAGAGATGATTTCTATCCCTCTTGTGCAGTGAATTTAATACACTTACCACTGTGAATGTTATTTAGCTATGGTGCCTAAATTTGGTACGATGGTCATTGGAACACATACTTCTCTCTACATTTCCCCACAAATAATCAACTATAAGAGCCTTTTCTAGGGCCTTGGCCAAAGAGAAAGGTTTGCTTTCACACAAAAATGCCTGTCCTCTTGTGATCCATTCTGTATCCTTTTGCAAATGGAGTGTGCTTCAGGGTTAAAATGTCCACAAATTGTGCTCCTTTGTATCTCAGCACCGCTGCCGGTTTCTGGGAAAGGTGTTTCAATTACTCAGTATGAAGCCTGGGTAAAGATGAGCAAGAATATTTTGCTCCACACATGTATTTACGTTAAGTGGGAGCGATAACTTCATTTGTTCTTTTTGATAATGTAGACTCACGACAAAATTACTCAAGCTCTTAGGGATCTGAAGGAGAATAGGAATGATACCCACGTGGTTCCTGCAATTTAGTGCTTTTAACTTGTGAAAAATAAGCGCTCAAACTGATATTCAGATGTCTCACACGATAGCAGCAGGAGCTGATGCATCCTGCAAGATGGTAAACACCCTTTAGAAAAATGTCATAGCTGAGGTGCTCTCATCCCATCTTCCTTTGCCATAACATACTCTTCTCCCACGCTGCTACAAAGTGATTTGTCAGTGGAGGGAAGATGTATGGAGTCCTGTTGATTCTAAACATTCTTTTCTATCTTTTTCCCTATTCACTCAACTTATTTTGCTCCTCCAATGTCACTGTCATTTCTTCCTAAAAGATATAAGAAAGGATCTATTTTCCTAAAGTAAGTTGCTTAGGTAATGATTGCCCTTGCTCAAAAGCCAGTTGTATCCGACTCTAGGTGCAGTGTCATCTCTATTTACAGCCAATGAGCTAGCCCTGTCTGCATCTGCAGATGTTTCCGTGGACATGTGGCAAGGATAACTAGACACTAGAGCACATGAAATGCTGTTACCTTCCCACCAAAGTGGTACCTATTTATCTACTTGCAATTTCTTGCTTTCAAACTGCTAGGTTGGGAGGAGCTGGGACAGAGAGGGGAGCTCACTCTGTTGTGCAGCACTTGAGTCTTGAACTGCTGACTTGCTGACCTTCTAGTCATCAGGTTCAGCATTTTAACCACTAAGCCACCACAGTCCCCTATTAATAACCAGCTAAATTATTTTCTCCCCTCAGAAGGAACCATTTAAAAACATGATGTTTTATTGAAGAGATGAGGTATTTGTTCATAAAAAAACTTTAGTCAGAGTATGGATGTTGGCCATAGGACACTCAGGGTATTGCTACAATGTGGTGGAATGAAGTCTTAGAACCCACTTACCTTGTTTGCTGCTGTCCTCTTTATGTGTTTTGTAAATGGCCAGTTATCCTTACCCACGTTTTCTGTATCTCATGTCTTTCTGACTTCACTCTTTGAAATTATCTGATTATCTGCATATATGCTTGAACTCAGGACAACCGTTCAGACATCTAATGAAATGGACCATGGTCCACAAAGGTTTATGTCTTAGTAAGAAGTTTAGTCTTTAAGAGGGCACAAAATTCTTCATTTCTTCATTAGTTCTGCTGCCAAAGATTAGCACTGAACCTTTCTGGAAATTCATGTTCCCTGTTTCTCTTTTAATCTCCCAAAAACAGCTTCTCTGCCTTTCTGATCCAAGAATGGAAGGAGTGAAGGAAAAGAACATTGTTCGGTTCACATCACCAGTATGGGAAAATGATCCATTTTGCTTGACCACCACCCACCACCCCACCATCCAAAAAAAAAAAAACCCCTACAGACAAGCAAAGGAATCTCATGGTACCAAATATTTCCAATCCTTGTGATGAGTTTCTGGGAGGGAAGAGTGAGCACAGAACCATGAGTACATTTGAAAAATGTAATAGCAAAAGATGAAACTGAGAAACTGTGAAGAAAGGCATTAAACCTGCTCCCTGGGGTGATCTAGTCCAAATTTTTCAACACATAGGCCATTTCCAGGCCTGTGGACACTAAGAACCAAACAGGTGAGGGCCTTGCAACTGTCAAAGGCTGCTTCCAGTGTAAACATGAGGGAAACTGAAGGGGCAAATTATTGAACACTTACCTGATCTGTTTTGATCTGTCAGGGTGACTGATTTTTCCCCTCTTCTAGATCACTGTTGCTATAATGTATCCCTTCATTTAAAAATCTTTACATTTTCGTGTGTATTGTGCTGCTCAGTTAGCGATATACAGTAAAATCTCAGATAACGCTAAAACTAGGTTCCACATGTCTTAGTGTTATCCGATTTAATGTCATCCGATGCATGTATCAGAACGTTAAAATCCTATGGGATGCATTGGAAAATGTTAAAACTCCATAGAGATACATTATAACCAGCTAAGGCTTTAGCAAACATTATCCAATGTATCCCATAGGATTTTAACATTATGTGATGCAATTTTTTTCCAGATTGCTTAATGTTGTGTGGTTTTAGCGTTATCTGATGCAAACATTATCTGAGGTTTTACTGTATACAGACAAAGAAAAATGTGTTAAATTTTTTATTTGTTCATTCATTCATTCATTTATTTATTTATTTTTCTGATTTATGTTGCTGCCCAACTCCAAAGACTCTGGGTGGCTCACAGAAAATAAAACCAATATCACATTTTAAAATCAATAAAAACCCCATTAAATGAAGGTATGTATTACATCAGCAATGATCTAGAACAAGGTTCCTCAAACTTGGCTCTCCAGGTGTTCTTAGACTTAAATTTCCAGAAGTCCAAGTCAGCACACTTGCTGATCAGGGCTTCTGGGAACTGAAGTCCAAGAACATTTGGAGAGCCAAGTTTGAGGAACCCTGATCTAGAAGATGTCAACAACAAGGAAAGTGTTCATTAGACTGAAAAGGTTGGTTCTAGTTTGGATGGGAGGATTCTGCTGTATAGCACATCCCATTTCCAGCCAAATGGGAGCCAACACTTCTCCGTCTGATCCAGGTGTTCTTTCAGTAGGCAGTACAGATGGGCCCTTAGATTTATTTATTTATTTATTTAGTCACACTTCTATGCCACCCTCCTCACGAACGACTCAGGGCAGCGAACAACAGTTAAAAACTCAATCAACAATAAAACCCATGATAAAATACCCACCCATCTTAGAAAGTTAAAATTTAAAGGTTAAAAATTAAAAAGAGATTAAAAGTTTAAATTATTCTTTCAGGAATGGAAATGAATTCTTACTCCTCTGTTGAAGAATCAGTTTTAAGATACAGTATTATCTAATAGCTGCAATATCTTCTGGTGATTAATCTACTTAACCTGCAACCTCTGTTTTGATATTGAATTTGAAATGTAGACTGCATAGCCACAACTGGCTTAATCTGGAAGCTTTGCATACTCTCATTCCTCACTTTTATATCACCTACCGTGGAGAATATGAAAGCTTGCATACTTTACTATCATTTGAGTTGGTCCCAATAAAGAAAAAGTCAATTTAGGTTTTGAATTTTCCCACCTCTTTGGATGATTTTCTTACACACTGCATACACTGCAAACCATAATGTTTCTACACTTATGAAGCAGCTTTGGTCATCATGTGGGAAGTGCTGGCTCTGTTGTAAAACATTCTAGTTCTAGTTAGGAGGATACACTTGGGAAATAAAACCATATTGCAAATCTTTTGCCCAAACAGCCTACACATTTGAAGGATTCGGATAGATTTGAAACTGGCCCATTGTTCAATTTGTGAGAAACAAAATCAGTACACCTGGGAAATAAAACTAATAAATACATCTTATTACACAAAGAAGCCAACCTGAGAAAATCCCAAACAGTCAAACCTGTTTGAAAGCAAAAGAAGCAATAAATATTCTTCTTGGAATTAAATTATGGGAGCCTGTAAAGAAACACATTTCAATGGTTTGATGTGATTATCCCAAATTTCTTCACAAAGAATTTACAAAAACCAAGGCAGCCTCATGGGTGGCTTAGATTGGGACATGGGAACATCTCATCTCATCACAAAAGTTGGGTAGATAACATTCTTGCCCAGGTCATTAACTATCAAACTTTTTTCCTTTACCACGTACAATATGGGCTAAACAGAGTGAGTGGAGTTTGTCAGTAAATTTGGAAGGAAATACTTAATCTGAGAAAGCAAAGACTTCCCTCCTTCCATCTCTGTCTGTCTTCTCTTGCCCTGTTCCTCACCTATTATTTAATCTTCTAAACAAACATCCCCTCAGCATGCTATGTAAATATTGTCACTGGATTAGTCCTGTTTGTTTAGCTTATTACCAAAAGCCACGATAAGCTTTTTAATTACAAAATTAGCTTCACCAAATCAATTGCTTTCAATTAATGAATAGATCAAAAGGGAAAAAATATTGTTACCTCACCCTCTGCAGCTAATATCCCAACTCACCTCCCTTCAGAAACCAGTGTAAGCCAGGAATATGCTTTAAATTGATGGACTTGAAACTGATGGAAGCTTGGTGTTGTTATTTCTATTTTAGTAGATATTATTTTCTTTTATTTATTTTTAATATTTTCTTTTTCATCAGGGATGGCTACTGAATATAAGGCTTTCATCTAGCCTTTCAGTCACTTCCAATAGTGGTTGAAAAATTTCCTGGGCTTTCGTTTTGGTATGAATATATTTAGCTTCTACTTAGTCACTCTGAATCTGAATACATGTACAATTTGCAATTTGAAATCCACACCTTCCAGAGTTTCCTAAGTGATTTGTAAACCAAAAATTATTCTTTTTAAAAATTGTCCATTTTCAAATGTACATAGGCAATTTGTCCAATGTATCAAAAAAAGTAACAATTTCCCCTAAATGACCTGGAAAATATCTACGCATTTCCCTGCTGGGAAAGAAAAAGGATCACAATTCAGTATAAATAGAATGCAGAACAACCCTGCCCTGGAGAAATGAAAAACTAAATGAAATTGGACTTGACAGATTCACACTGTTCTCTTTACTCTTCTAAAGACAAGGGAGGAAGAAGGCCAGTTCCAATTAGGATAGTACTACACACAAATAAGCAAGTTTGCTGGGGAAGTTCAGTTGTGTCCTAATGCTCACTTCATCCCTTTGCTGAAGATCATAGAATTATTGAGTTAGGAGAGGTCTATGAGGCCACCAAGTCCAATCCCCTGTTCAATGCAAGATTCTAAATCAAAGCAGGTTTGACAGATGGTTGTCTGGTTATCAAGAGTGTTCACCATCTCCTGAGGTAATTGGTCCTGCTCTAACAGCTAAGGACTTTTCCCTGATATTCAGTTTATAGCTGGTTTGCTGTAGTTTCAGCACATTGTTACATGTCCTGCACTCTCTAATGACTAAGAACAGATTCTGCTCCTCCTCTTCATGACCATCTTTCAAGTACAGTGGTACCTCGCTTAAATGAAACACCATGATCATTCTTGTTGTGACTTCTGGCAGGGAGATTGTGAATCCCGATTTAGTCATTAAGCTAGTTTTTGGTTGGTTTTAGTTGTTAAGCAAGGCAACTATTCAGAGAACATTCTGCTCTTTATGCGAGTTAGTCTCTAAGCGAGGTGCTCTGTATGCAAGGTTTTACTGTATTTGAAATGTGCTTCTTTGTCAACGTCTAGGCCAGACATGAAACAGCCAAACTGAAGCCACCTCTATTGAATTCATTCTGCAGTTCCTGTTGCCTGACCCAGTGTGAGAAATATGTACAATCATATTTCCTGTCAGTCTCCTTTTCTCAAGGCTAAACATGCCTAATTCTTTCAGCCTTTCCTCATAGTGCTTGCTTTCCAGTCCTATGATCATTCTTGTTGTCACCCTCTGAATCTGTTCCAATTTGTTGGCTTCTTTCTTAATGTGTGATGTCCAGAATTGGACTCGGTACTCAAGGTACGGTCTGACTAGTGCTCTTGTTGCAGGAACCTTGCAAAAAAAATGAGAGGGGCCTTTATGGTAACAGTAAAGCCAAGAAGTTAAACAAATAAAACTCAGCCTTACGTTTGCTTCAAGGTTCTGGCTTCTCTTACTCATTTCACCATCAAGAAAGCCAATAGAAGAAATTAGAAATAGATTATCTTTATGTATGCAAAGGAAACATGCACTTCTTTTCCCTTTGGCTTTCCCACCACTATAATTTCCTCTATTTCAAGCCTGCAACAACAACAAAAAAGCCCACAGCATTTAGGAAAGCCTCATTGTTGCCAGTACTGTTTTTGACTATGGGAAGCTCAGTTTCATTTGTATTTTGAAACAGCCTAAATTACCATTGGATAATGGAATTTCCAAATTACTCTCTGGATTTCTCCACTGCGTTTTCTTTTGTTTCTTTCTGTCACTGTGATTTGGATTTGTAAATCCATAGCAAAGCAGGATCAGGAAGATGGTTTGGCTTCTTCCCACATTTGAATGTGGAATCCTCAAGTTCTTTGCATCCAGAATATGATTAAAGTTGTGGATTTTGAGAACTTCTTCCAAAATTAATGGAAGCAAAACACTCCATTGCTACAAAGGCTCCCTCATTTCTCCTTGCAGAATCTATCAGTGCCAATGGTTCCAGTGAAAAGACTACAACTCTAGCTCAGCTGTAACTTGGCTGAACACAAAGAGATTCAACACAAACCTTCCAGATGTAAGCACTGCAAGTCCTAGCCCCAGATAGACAAGCAGCAGTTTTTCGTTAGAATTTTTGTTCACTCTCAAATTCTAATGATGAAGTTGCAAATTTTAATATTTTCTCTCTCTCAAAAATGGACTCCAAACCAATCCCCAGCCATTCCTTTTCCTAGGAAGGGAAAGAGGCAGCAAGTTAAGGTGAAATTGGCAGGACTCAGAATAGAACTCTTACATCAGTCCTACAAGAGTCTTCTTATTTTTTTTAAACATTAGCCTGGGAGGAGAATATCCTGCTTTCCAGGAGGAATAGCAATGCATTCCGCTTATCTCCCCCTTTTCAGAGCTCTTTTGCCTGGGCTTGATTATGTAATCCCTGCAATGTCTTTTCCTTTTATCATCCTGACTGTTGATCCATGCCTGATGGCTATGTCAGCCCTCCAATGCCACAAGCACTTTGATTGCTGCACTCTATGTTCTTTAACATGACAATTAAAAATAATTTTCAGATGGCCATTCCTGTTCCAAATAGAGAAACTAGAGGGTGTGCCCAATACCTTGCTGTATCAGAGACACTCAGTTTTCAGAGAAGCTCTTGGCTTTTGTATTCCCTTCCTAGCTTTGGGTTGCTTAGCTTTTATGAGTGTTTTTGCCTCCAAAAGGGCTCTCAACAAAATATATTTGAGGTGTTAAGGAATTTGTTAAACTTTTTGGCAAATTGGAAGAGGCACTGGCCAAATAATTGAGGTCACTGCTAGGAAGATCTCTTAGGATTCAGTCACTTTAATACCTTCTTATATATTCTTATGTTACCAGTTGTTTAAATAACACATTGATCTGTATACTTGTCTGTTGTGCCAATCATTCTGTATCCCTATACCACTATGATTAATTATAGTGATATGTGTGTCTATATTACACACTACTCTTCTCTTTCCCTTTCCCAGCTGTGCTTAAAAATTATAGAAGGCAAAACTACAGTTTGCTACTAGTTGTTTGGGGATAACTTTTTCTGATTGGGTAATCTCACCAGAATGTGAATGAGAGCTGGTGGGATGGCTTTCTTACTCATGGGTGGCATGAATAATTTCAGAGCCATGACAAAGTCATATCGCAGATGAAGAGAAAAGGCATGTTTTCCCCTGTGGTTGTGCTTATTCTTGTTTTTTAAGTCCTCCCTCTAGATATTGCAATGTCTACTTCTGTACTTGTGCCAAACAGTCAGAGGGAAAAGTGCCATTCCTATTCCCAAGATCTTGACTTTCATAAAGCATAACAAAATAGAAATCTAAAGGAACGTTAGAGGGCAAGATTTTTAGATATTTTATTGATGGCAAATAGTTTACAATTGCTAGAATATTTGAGAAAGTGTGAAGAAAAGAGTATTAAACACATCAAAGTAGAAGTCATTTTGATGGTAGTTACCCAAAATGGGCAAGCAACATCTACAGGAGGATTTTAACTTGTTTCCTAAATCTGTTGTTGTTTTTCCTGCTATTGTTTTCATTTATTTATGAAATCTCAGCTCAAGACTCAAGTGAGGAAATTTTGAACCCCAGAGGATAGTTTGCTTCCATAATAAAATAAAAATGACTTGACCCCATGTTATTGTGTGAGCAACACTTTCTACTCATGGGAGGCTTGGTGGGATATTGACTAAGGAACTCCCTTCATCTTCATTTTTGGTGTTCAATTTGTACAAAACATCTCTGGTCATAACAAGTGTCCTTTTCTTTTGAGAAGCAAAGAGACCCTGCACAAGAAGCATAGAATTGGATTATTGTTCAAAAAGATACAAGCAATCTATCCAGTGCTTCTAATTCTAAAAAAAAAAATCCATGAAACAAATCAGTTATTGTAATTTTGCATAGTTTATATTATTTGCACAAAACCTTACTGCAGATGTGAAAATGTTCATTGAAATTGTTTGGCTCTTATGGTGAGGATAAAATGTTGGCAAACAACAATGAAAAGAGGAAGGAATTACATCCCTATATTAAGTCCAAATGAGGTATTACAACCTCTTCTGTCATATCAGAAAACAAAAAAGTAATAAAACAAAAATACTGTAGCACTTTAAAGGCTAACTGCTATCTTTTTATTGTTAGCTTTCGTGGATCAAGTCCACTTCTTCAGACAAGGAGTAAAACTTACAGGCATGGTTTATATACACCAAATTTACCACTATGAAACTACAAAATGGACATCTTAGTACCACACTACAGTATATCGCAAACCCATGGACAGATGTATCTACCTGCATGCCTCTAGCTTCCATCCAGTGGCGTAACGTGGGGGCAGGGGGGGCGCCTGCCTCAGGCGGCCCTTTCCAGGGGGCGGCAAAATGTCCCAGAAGGAGGGAAGCCGTTGCATCCCTGGGGAAGGCAGAGGAGGCAGCCACAGGCGCGCTTAAGTGTGTGTGTGTGTGTGTGTGTGTGTGTGTGTGTGTGAGAGAGAGAGAGAGAGAGAGAGAGAGAGAGAGAGAGAGAGAGAGAGGAGTGGGTGCAGCCTTTTGGGAATCCCTCCCTACTGACACCGGAGAACACAGGACGCTGTTTACCTTCCCACCTAAGTGGTCCCTATTGATCTCCTTCTAATTTCTTGCTTTCGAACTGCTAGGTTGGCAGGAGCTGCAACAGAGATGAGGGCTTATTCCGTCCTGCAGTACAGTACTTGGAAATCGAACTGCTTACCTCCTGCCTTCCAATCAGCGTCTTCTTAGACACTTGAGCTAAAGGGAGGTGCAAAAACTGGTTCCGCCCACTTGCCAGGCAGAGGAGTGGAGTCCAGCTCAGCTTTGCTCCTTTAGTTCGGTTCTCCCCCCAAGTCCTTTATCCCCCCCCCCCCTATAAATAACCATTTCGTGTCAGAAATTTTTCTGGGTTGATTTTTTTTTTTTTTTTTGCAGAAGAAAGTTCCCAAATGAGGCTTTTTGCAAAAGAAACAAAGCAGGTGCATTTCCACTCAGAGGTTTGGGCCCATTTTAATCTACTTTGCACTTCAAAGAGAGGCCTCCTAAGTGTGAACAAGCAACATCTCTTGCCTCTTTTCCTGCCTCCCCCACCTCATTGTTTACGTTTCTGGGTGCACAGGATTAAAGGGAAATGCAAACTCTTAAGTGCCTGCCCAAGGTTTGCAAAAGGTCTCTTAGCAAAATCCTTAATGGACGAGGAAGAGGAGAGAGGCTCCCCCGCGTGCGATCCTACTTTTGCAAAGTGTGCTTTGGCAAAAGGGCTCGCCCGATGTCAAAGCTTTGTGGCGGAGAGTTCTTTTTTCCCTCCTTTTTTAAAAAGGTTGAGAGGGAAAAAAACAAGGAGGTGAAAGAGGAAAGGCGGAGGGGAGGGCGAGGAGGAGGAGAGAGAAAGAGAGCGAAGGGAAAGGGAAGGTGGAGCTGGAAGCTGGCCCAGGAGGAGGCTTACTTAGAACGCCTTCTCTTCCTCCTTCCTCTGCTCCCACCCCCTTTTCCTTTTCAGGGAGGTGAAGGAATATCCCCGGCAGCAGGCTTGGGTTACCAGCAGCAGCAGCGCCGCCTCTCTGGTTTCTCGCTCGCTGCCTCCTCGCCTGGCACCAAGCTTTGCCCTGGGGCTTTGCAGGGGGAGGGAAGCCAACAAAGTTCGGGGGGGGGTGCAAGTGCACACACTGTTTTCCCTCCCCTCCCAGGCTCGACATTGGGGCGGCCTGGCTGTTGCCTCTACAAGAAGAACCTGAACGGGGTGGGCAGTTGCTGTGGCTAAGGTGGGTAGGGGGGCGGCCCACCCCAAGGCACTTTTTGGAGGCGGCGAATTTGGCATGTGCTCCGGGTGCCTTAAACCCATGCTACGCTGCTGCTTCCATCCAGAACACAACAAAATCCATTGTCTTCAGCCAAACCCTCGGGTACAATTGCATTTGCTCAGACCCACACAACAGGGATGCCAAGCTCAAGGACTTACAAAATGAATTTCTCAAACTACAGTACCCATCCAGTATGGTTAAAGAACAAATCAACCGGGCTAGATGAATACCTAGGAGTGATCTACTACAAGACAGGCCAAGAAAAGAAAGCAACCAAACACCACTGGTTGTCACTTTCAGGCCTCAACTTAAACCCCTCACACGCATAATGAGGGATCTGCAATCTATCTTGGACAAGAGTGCTTCACTTTTCAAAGCCCTTGGTGACAGTCCCCTACTTGCTTATACACAACCCTCGAATCTCAAACAACTATTGACACACAACAGACTACACAAAAGTGAAACAGAGATGGGAACTAAACCCTGCTGCAAACCTAGATGTCAACTATGCCCCCAAATTTGGTCTGGAAACAGTATTACTAGACCCAGTGGCACTACACACAACATTAAGCTTCTGCCAATGTGATTTATGCCATCTCATGCCAAAAATGTCCTTCTGTGCTTTATGTAGGACAAAGAGGACAATCTTTGTGCAAAAGAATTAATGGACACATATCAGACATCCGGAATGGCAACACAGAGAAAGCTGTCTCAAACCACTTCAATCTACCTGGACACTCTATCCAAGACCCGAAAGTTACAATTCTGGAACAGAGAAATTACAAGACTAGGGTCAAAAGAGAGATAGCAGAAATAAAATACATCCATCTGTTGGACACCCATCACAGGGGCTTAAATATTAGCCAAAGTTTTCTGGGACATTATCAAATTTGATACACAGATTGCTATCTGCTGATAGATATTTTATATATTATATTTTTGTGTATTATACAACCTTCCTGTCAATTCTCTTTCACAACTTGAGCAGAACAGGAAATGGCCAGGTAGCAGTAAACAAGTGAGAGGTTAAATCAGAAACCAGACGGCGCTTTACTTCATACCTTTGAGATTGAAAGGGAGACATTTAAAACTAATCTGAATAATCTATTGTTACTGATAGTTGTAGGAAGCTGTATTGTTATGCTTGCTTATCTGTCATTCTGCTTGAGCAAACCCTTCTCCCTTTAATCCCTGCATTTGGTGTATATAAACCATGCCTATAAGTTTTACTCTTTGTCTGAAGAAGTGGATTTGATCCATGAAAGCTAACAATTAAAATATAGCAGTTAGTCTTTAAAGTGCTACAGTATTTTTGTTTTATTACTTTTTTGTTTTTGTTTTCTGATATGCCTGAACCACAGACTAACACAGCTACTATTTTTTTTAAAAAAAAACAAAAATCCTCTTCTGACGTGAGCAGCCACATAGAAGCTTTTCCCCATCAACCAGAATGCAGGGCAAGATCTTTCATTTCAATTAAGTCAAAGGACCCACATCACAGTTAACATAACTAGCAATTGAGTACTATATCCAGTCTAGCCACAAAAGGCAATCTGTAGTTCTGTTCACAATTCTTTAATTAATTTGTCCTCAACCTCCCATCTTCTTCTGTCCGATTGTCCCAAAGCAAGCACATGAGTCTTTCTGAATATGCATGGGCCTGGAAAAGAGTCTAAGGTGTGAATCACACTTAAACAGTCCCACCTACTCACTCCTCAGCACCAGGTTTCTTGTTAAATGTGAAGTGAGGGTGCAGTATTGGGAGTGTATGTGTTTCAAATTAGAAAACCTGACATTGGAGTATTAACCAACCCTTAGAAAAACAACAACTAAGTTCTTAAAAGGTAATGATTTACTGGAGGGGGGGTAGTGTTATTTATTTTCTCTTCACACTTAAAAAGTGTGGGTTCCACATGCAGTCTGAGCAAAACCACCCAGCCTTTTCTTGATAATTGCCATTATCAGTGTTATAAATTTTGTACAGACCCCAGCAGTCCTGTTGCCTCTTCTCTCAGGATCTTAATCTACTGTTTGCTGATAGACTATTTTTGAATGTAACATGTAGATGGTTTTGCAGAGCAGAGAAAAAAGAGATTTGCTCTCCCATACTCCCCATGTGAGTTTGTTTTGCTCATCTTTGCATCAAAATTAAGCTATCTTGTTGAATATCAAATTATTATTATTATTATTATTATTATTATTATTATTATTATTATTATTATTATTATTATTATTATTATTATTATTATTATTATTATTATTATTATTATTATTATTATGTTGCTGTTGCTGTTGCTGTTGCTGTTGTTGCAAGTCTGGCCAGGTTATCCTCCTATGGTAATGGAGTAGACCATACTGCCAGCAACTCAGTGCTGACAACTCTGAGGACTAGCAGCCTTGGCGAAGTCCATAGGGAAGGTTGATGGTCCCCAAGTGGATTAAATCTCACTTGGATCCATTTTGATGGAGGGCAGCAGCTTCATCAATCCTGGCTTGGGGCTGATGAGGACTTTGCATAACAAAAGTGCTCAGGACCAGAAAGTGACTCACAGAACTTGATCAGTGGTATGGGTGTCACACTGGGATGTGGAAGGCAGATGAAAGGCCACAGCATTATATTCACAGGACAGTCTTCATGGCTGATCACCATGATGATTGCCAATATTCAGAATTGGGCATAGCACAAGAAGAAGAAGAAAGTAGTCTTTTGAGCTAGTATCTTATAGGCAGGTATATGCAGTGGGCTCCAAAAAATTTACTACCACACTGTGGGCATGGTATGGTGAGCGTGGCCAGGGGGAAAGCCCTGTGTTGCACCTGAATTAGGATTACTTTATTTCAATACTTGGATGGGCGGGGCTAGCCAGAATTTCTGCTACAGGCTCTGGCGAACTGGTGTGAACCTGCTGATGCCTACCACTGCTTTAGGCTAATAGGGTTGACTACATTTTTCAGTCGAGGCCCAAGCTTCTCTCTTAAATGAGTAGCTTGGTAAGGCAGACATAGAAGTGTAGAACAAGATGCTTCTAGTTACACATTCTTAGTCCAAGAAATTGTTTCCATTAACAAAACTGAACCTTGTACAGAGATCCATTTACAAATAAGTCTGCTGCTATTATCTCCCTACAAGTTTTTTTTAAAAATTATTGTTATTCCAATGCAGTGTTTTAGGAAGGGGCAAAAGATATTCTGGTATCACTGCATCAAATGACTGGGAACTGGAACTCCTTGTTGATTGATTGACTGCCAACCATATGGAGATCTTCCACTAAATCTTGATCTATTTCCAGCCATCCTCTGTGTAACATTGTGATTAAAGATGGTTTTCATGGACCATCAATACTATGGGTGGGTGTGTGTGTGTCAGGAAAGCATTTTCTAAAGGAATTAGATTAGGTTATATAGGTCTCTCATCAGAATGTAAAGTGAGCTGCCTGTGAGCAATATTGCTATAGGTCACAGCCAAGAAAATGCCAATAAATTCATCAGAGTGGCTGAACTTATTCAGCAACAGTTGCTTTCATTCTGAGCAGTATTATCTTTATAGATAAGACATACATTTTAGATGTTTGTTCTTGTACACTAAAAAGCAAAAAGGTCTTGGGTCAATTTCAGTCACAGCTAAATTATTTATATAATCTTAAATCTCGGCTTGATTCTGTTACTGCTATATACCAGTGGTGGTGAACCTATGGCATGTGTGCCAGAGGGGGCACTCAGAGCCTTCTCTGTAGGCATGCGCACCATCACCCCAGTACAGAGTTTACCAGAGTTCATTACTAGAAAACCAGAGGGACACAGGGCCAGGCTGCTCCCCTCTCACATCACCTGCCCCTCTGCCCAGCAGCCCAGTGGGAGTGCTTTCTCCCTCCCTTGTCTGGGATAAGGTGGGCAGATCACATGTGGCATGAGAGTGCAGCACTGACAGCCAACTATTGAGTCTGTGGCGAGAGTATTCAGGTTAAATTGCCATGTTGGCACTTTGCAATAAATAAGGGGGTTTTGGGTTGCAGTTTGGTTGCTTGGTCTTGAAAAGGTTCGCCATCATTGCTATATACCATCCAATCTCATTTGTCTTATGGCAGTGGTGCCCAAACTAAGGCTCGGGGGCTGGGTGTGGCCCCCAACCCCAATTCACCCGGCCCGCAAAGCCCTCGTCACTCCTGGAAGCGGAAGTAAAACATGCCCGTACAGGCGTGTTTTACTTCCACTTCCAGGAGCTATGAGGGCTTCAGGACTGGGTGAATTGGCGTCAGGGGCCACCCCCAGCCCCCGGGCCTTAGTGACTGGCTCCCTGAACCACATGATCGGCCCGCGGCCCAAAAGGTTTGTGCACCCCTGCCTTACGGTGACCCTAGTATGGTTTTAAAGTTATTTGAGAT
Organism: Furcifer pardalis; assembly: GCA_030440675.1. Taxonomy (NCBI): domain Eukaryota; kingdom Metazoa; phylum Chordata; class Lepidosauria; order Squamata; family Chamaeleonidae; genus Furcifer; species Furcifer pardalis. The sequence continues at coordinate 32,325,656 of CP126894.1, read as the reverse complement.
ATTTAAGGTGTGGTTTTGCCACTTTCATTCTCCAAGTGAATTTCCATGGGTGACAGCAGATTTGAACCCAGCTTTCCTGAATTCTCATCTGTCACTCTAACCACTGTGCTACATCAACTCTCACTCTGTCATGATTACAGTTAGTTAATTATGTGCTATGAAGTCAGAACTGACTTATAGTGACTCTGATAGGGCTTGCAAGGTAATTACTGTATTTTAAAAGTATTTTAATGGCTCTGCTCCCCACTGAGTTTCCATGATCAAGTGGTGCTTTGAACAATGGTCTCCAGAGTCCTAGTCTGTCACTCTGTCCATTACACCAAGCTGGGGATGCCTTGATTTTAGATAGGCATTTCATCACTATCCTACTGAAATGAAATGTCTCTGCCCTGCAGAGACTGTCATATATTGTAGATCCTTCTTGATGGTATTATGTTGTGATATTCTGGTTATTGATGGAGCGCAAACCCATAATTGAGTTGCTTCAGCAAGGAGAGTGGCATATAAATCAAATATAATAATAATAATAATAATAATAATAATAATAATAATAATAATAATAATAATAATAATAATAATAATAATAATAATAATAATAATAATAATAATAATAATAATCCAGAGCTAATGATAAAGGAAGAAGGGAGTTGCAACTTAACAACCTCTTGATAGTTGTATGTTGCTTGCTTCAGTTGTAGAGAATTCCACAATTGGTCACAGGTGGTTGTGGAATGTGTCAATCCCCTTTTAAACAATAAGACATGCATAATTTCAACTGATGTGACAGGTAGAATGCCGGAAGAGTCTTTTGCTTATGGAGTACTGTAGTGCATTATGTGTAGAACTGCCATTGAAAACAATCCCAAAAATTAATATGCTCCCTAAAATCAGGCACTAACTTTGTTTTCTGGGACCAGCCAAGTCAATAATGTTATGACTGTACTTTCTCATCCATACTGGCTCTCAGACTGTTAATGACTCTAATTCAAAGTGCTGATATGAAACTATAAAGCAGGAGTTCTCAACCTTTTAAAGCTGTGGGCCAGGTCATGCTCCCTCAGGCAGCTTTGGGGGCTAGACAGCAATTTTCCCCTTCCTACACCACATTGCATTTCCTGGTGTGGTGGAGGTGGTGGTGGGCCACATGAAATGGTGCTGTGGGCTGGATCTAGCCTTAGGGGCCACAGGTTGAGAATCCCTCCTATAAAACATAGGATCAGATCATCAGCTCATGTGCTGTTGATAGCCCCAATTTCACTTTTGTGGCTTTCGGATGTTGCAGCCACAGAAGGATTGTGAGGTCAGAAAACCAGATTTGGCCCGTCTTTCCTAAAGGGATATCTCTTCCTTTACTCTGAACCCATAGTCTTCTTTTGAGTGCAAGACCAGATGAAGCTGGTGCTACTCAAAGAGGGCTTTTTGAGTAGTGTAGTCATATCTGGAATTTCCCTTTCAGAGTGCCCTGACTGGTGCTGACATTGTGGTCATTTTGACACCTGGTGAAGTCATTTTTACTCCCCTAATCTTGTTTCTTCACCTAAAAATATTTCCATTCTCTTTAAATCAATACATTGCTATTGTCCTCCAATATTGGTTTTCCCTTGGCATTGTTTTATGTCTGTTTTAATTTGTCTTAGATTTTGTATTAGGGTTTTACTTAAATTCTGCATGGTTGGTTTTATTTCTATTTTGTGAGCTACCCAGAAAATTCTCACTTCTCACTGTCGAGTGGGATGGAAAGTTAGCTAATAAATACCTCTGACAGACAGGAAGCAATTTATCTAATTGAATGATGATTGAAGTTATCAGATGCAGACAGATTAAACTACAAAGCTCTGATTTTACTGGATTTATATTGTGTTCCTCTGGATAACTGATGGTAAAGATACCATGGTTTCTCCATCTACAGCCATCTGATTTTTTTTAACATCACCACAATATTATTCTGCTGAGAAATAGCAACTTTCCTAAGGTCAACCAGTAAGTTAAATGGCTCAGTGAGGACTAGAACCTTAGTCTCTCCAATCTTGGTCCAATATTTGACCAACTATGCCTCATTGGCTTAAATCACAATGATGAAAATGAAGGAATATTGTACTGTATTGTAGAGATGGGGTTCGAATACTATAAAATCACTGGTGGGTTTAGAAAATTTTTACTGCCTACTCTGTGGGTGTGGTATGGTGGGCGTGGCTAGGGGGAAAGCCCTGTGTTGCACCTGAATTAGGACTACTTTATTTCAAAACTTGGATGGGTGGGGCCAGCCAAAATTTCTGCTACAAATTTGGGTGAACTGGGGCAAACCTGCTGAATCCCACCACAGCATAAAATGTCTTACTCCATCTCTATATATCAACTCATGTATGCCATCTAAAATGGGGCCACAGTGGCTTAGTGGTTAAGATGCTGAGGTTGACAACTGGAAGATTGGCAAGTTAGCAGTTCAAGACCTGAGCGCTGCATGACTGAGTGAGCTCCTGTCATCTGTCGCAGTTCCTGCCAAATTAGCAGTTCAAAAGCAAGAAATTGCAAGTAGATAAATTGGTACAACTTCAGTGGGAAGGTAATTACAGTTGTAGCTCGCTTAAAGAGCATAATGCGTTCCACAGGATTGCTCTTTAAGCGAGTTTGCTCTTTAAGCGAAACACCATTGTAAGTGACCAATTGTGACTTCTGGTGGGGGGGATTGTGAACCCTGATTTATTTGTTAAGTGAGTTTTTGGTTGGTTTTGTTTGTTAAGCGAAGTGAACATTCAGAGAAAATTCTGCTCTTTAAGTGAGTTACTCTTTAAGCTAGACACTCTTTATGAGAGGTTTGACTCTACTGTATTTGTTGTTGATAAGCTGCCTGAGTGAGGACTGTGGTGGCTAAGTGGTTAAGAGGCTGACCTTGATGACTGGAAGGTGGAAGGTCAGCAGTTTGAGACCCAAGTAGATAAATAGGTACTGCTTTGGTGGGAAAGATAACAGTGTTCTCTGTGCTTCGGCGTTTAGTCATGCCTGCTACATGACCATAGAAACTTCTGCAGATACATACAACACTGGCTCTTTGGCAATAAACAGAGAGGAGAACTACCACCTAGAGTTGGATATGTTTGGCTTTTGAGTAAAGGAGATCTTTACCTGTGTTAGTTAACTGTTCTAGGCCCACCAAAGGTTTACTTACTTAAGCAGTGAATTTTTCACCTCATTTCATAAGCATGTGACATCATATACATAAATGTATAAATGCCTCCTAAGAGTTTCTCTCTGTGTATTCATTAGCATTTGGCCACCTGGAAAAGACCTCCTCCACCAAGATAATCCAGAACAATGTGTCCTCCACTTCTCCATGCTGACACTAATAGGCAGTGACAAGAATGGAGTAGCATTTTGCAAGCTGCTCTTTAAGCTTTTATGTAAGGTTCGTCAAACAGCCCCTTCATAATGGCTCACTTGGAGCTCCGTCTCCAAACAGCTTGAGCTGTAACATTAACTTAAAATCACTTTTTCCCCATTGTGAATGAGTTGCCAAACTAATGATAAACTGGTTGGGTGGTAGATGAGGAGTATACTTATACTTGTGCTTGTGCTTAGAAATGTTACATTTTTAGGACTGCAGGTCCCAGATTTTGCTACCTAGGATGGCTGTTGGAGCTATAATTTAAAAAAGTAATTCCCCAACTTTGCTTCTTTCATATGCATTTTGACAATTCTAAACATTTTAAAGGTGCTCAGTATACAGCAGTCCACTCTATTAAACCCATATTGTTGAATGGAGATGAGTTGAATATGGCTTTCTGCTCAGACATATCATAGGACTGCGGCTGGCTGAAGGTTTAGCCAATTATCTCAGTTGCAAAATGCCCCTGTTTCAGAAAAGGCTAATAGAGTTCAAGGTTGGAGCTCAAAATGATACTTGTTTGTTTTAGACTATAAATTCAGGGGAAAAAAATTCAGATTACAATTTCTATAATCTCCCATTAGCATGGCTACTGGTCAGCTGGGAGATTCTGGAAGCTATAGTTCAAAAATGTAATTTTAACACACTGTGATATAAATCCTGCACCTGGTTGATAAGTATGCACTGGCATTTTCCATTTGTTATTGACTCCTTTTCCTAATACAGACTTTTTGAAAAGAAGCACAATTTTACCTAAAAGCTTGCAACTTAGATGTTGCTTTCTGGTGTTTTCAACAAATTGGTTGGAAAATGAGAGGTGTAAGGACAGTTTGGGTGAAGATGCATGATATATTTTTTTATTTTAAAATATTTATAGTACAACACTAAATCATAGGATTCCAGGGCAAATACCCTGATTCTTCTTCTTTCATGTCCTGATCCGACCCTGGACTGCAAAAATGAAGCCACTTTCTTCACTTTGTCATTGCCCAAACACAAGTTCTCATTAGTGCATGTCTCTGGCACCAATCGGCAGACCAGCAAATGGGCCAGATTCTGTGTATCTCCCTATTCACATTGTGTCTTGTTGTCCACCAGCAGTCCCCATTGGAGCATGTTGGTCTTGCATTTAGGGACTTCAGCCCCCTGCCTATTCAGGGTCCACCAGGTGATGTAGGGGAGACTGAGATCTTCAGTTATATCCACCTTTAATGATGTTTCTTTCCCAGTGAGCTCCTTTTTCCATTTTCTAATTTGGCTTTGCTCTTGTGTACCTTCAAGAATGTTTGTTCTTGTCATAAAGCTCTTCCTGGATCTGAGCTAGCAGACTTGAAGCTTATATCCATTCAGAGTGTGTTAAAGGTCATTTTCTTGCTTAGTTCTCTCAGCTGCTGCTGCTGCTTCTCTCCTGATCTTAGGTGGAACAATACCAACAAGGGGGTATATCTTCTGAGCTGGTGTAGGTTGGAGGCATCCTGTCACAATATGCTTGGCTTCATTTACAGATATATCAACTTGTTTTGTGCATGTGGACGTGCTCCACACTGAAGCAGCATACTCTGCTGTTTAGACGCTCAGGGCCAAAGCTGATGTACACAGCATGGATGGTTGAGTTCCCCATTTATAGTTTGTGAGTTTCCTGATTATGTTGCTCCTTGTACTAACTTTGACTTTGGTATTCAGGCAGTGCTGCTTACAAGTGAGTGTCCTATCAAGTGTTACAAAAAGGTATTTTGGTGCTGGAAAATGCTGTAAATGGTTCCCTTGGCACGTAACATTCAACTTAACCCTTGCTTCTCAGTTTCGAAGGTGGAAAGCACATACTGTCTTGCTTAGATTAGGCTTCAAATGGTTGATGTTGTAATATTGTCCTAATTCTTCAAGAGCTCCAGTAAGTTTTTCTGCTACCTCATCAAAGCTTGATCCTTGAACTGCAATTGCTGTGTCATCCGCATAGATATACAATTTTGTGTTGTCAGGAACTGGATGATCATTTGTATATATATTATACAGTGTTGGGTACAATACACTTCCTTGAAGCTGTGCATTCTTCTGCAACCTCCATCTGCTGTTATTTCCATTCATTGTGATATAGAATCTCCAGATCTGAAGCAAGCTACCAATGACTCTGGAAAACTTGTTATCTTTGAAAAGTTTATTTATTTTACAGAGCAGAATTGTATGATTGAAAGTATTGTACGCTGCAGTTAGGTGAATGAAAGCCACTCCCATCATTAGCTTTCTTTCAAAGCCATCCTTAATGTGTTGTGTAAGGTTAAGAATTTGACCACAACATGACCTGCCCATCCTGAAGCCCATTTGTTCCTTCATGATCTTTCCATCAATAAATTCAGAAATATAATTGTCAATCATCCATTCCAGTACCTTATAAAGGTGGCAAAGGAGTGACACTGATCGGTAGCTTTGCGGGTTAGAAGTGAGAAAAGGCCATTATTTTGTCACTGTGCCTTTGCACAAGTTTTTCTTCCTATTTTTATGAGAACCTTTTCCTATGTTTTGAAGCCATTGGCTAGAAGCTGACTGGTGTAAAGTATCTGAAATGTGTCTTAGCTAATCACAGCTAATTAATGAGGTGCCCAGGCATGCAAACAAAATATGCTCTGGCACTTCATCAATTATCTACAACTAGTCATGGCAAGTTACATATGCCTTATGCAACTGACAATGGGATTCTTACCAATAATACAAAATGCAAAAATAAAATAAGCTACAAAAATTTCTTAATTATATTGTACCCTTCAGTTTATTTTAGGGACATCTACGTGAACAGAATAAGATTTACTACGACTTCTTTCTGTCTAGATATTGCTAAAGAAATGAATGCATGAATTTTTAAAAAGGCCCAAACTACATGGCTTTCTTTAGTAACATTACCATTTATAGCTGTAAAATCCCCCCAAGCCAAAATGGCAGGATGCCCCCCCCCAAAAAAAAAAATGTTGGAAGCGCCCTGCTGACTTGAAGCAGACCAGTCCTGCAATGATCTCCCTGCTGAGAGGCCTATGAGAAACCCATTGATTTCCACAGCATGCTGCAAAGAGCTCATTACCACTGAGAGGCTCTTGATTTTGAAATGCGTATACCATAAAGCACCACACAAACAGGCTTGTTTTACTATTCCTTTATGTTCAGAAGAGCAGCACACTTCTTCAACCTCCCCCTTCACTGAGTGTATGTTGTCTTCTCCTGAATTTACAGGGTGGCCTGTAAGCCCCTACCCATCCATATATGTTATGTATCAAATGTATCTGTGTGCTGTGTGGGTAGGAACTTACAGGCCACTGTGTAACTGGGAGGTGAGAGTCAAAAAAATGTTTTTTCCCTTGACTCTGTAATTTGAAATTCAGCATGTGAGAGAGGAATAAACATTCACATACTGTACTAGGGAAGGAAATCTGGTCTGCTTTCTAAAGGCTTTGGCAGAACCCAATAGGAAGATGGTGTCTATCTTTGACTTTCCTTTCTCTCAACTGGCGCTGCCGCCGCCGCCCCCCAGCCCCTCCCCCCCGATACAGATGTTCTCTCTTTTGTGTTTATCAATCCATTATAAGCCATTGTGGGCCCTGACATCTCCTTCTTTGTAAAGTGCCATTAATGTAGATGGCATAACTATGAAGAGTGAGGCCAGTAAAATGATTTCCTACTTTGACCGAGAGCTCAGTTCAATGGACAACTTTGTGATTCTATTATCTCGGGGGGGGGGGGATGTTGCAATATATCCTTCTCCTTCCCTAAGAGGAATATTTCTGTCCTTGTGTTTGCAAGTTAATCATGACTTGAAAGCACAGAATTATGCTGATGACTATTTGTCAGGATACTACAGGCTTTGGAGACTCCTAACCTCTGTGTCCAGCTCTTATTTTTCCATACCACCCCCTGCCTCACCCTTTCCAGACTGCTCATCAACACAATGAAACTAGTGAACATGCTCAATCATTTTGGGGCCAATGTTCCTCCCTTTCAATTCACAAAGCTGCACACTTCCTGGCACCTGAAGAGCCCATCAAATACAGTACAGTATATAGAGCCCATGAACTTGTCTGCAGATGGCCAAATTGACAGGCACATTTACATTTGGACTCTCTGTTTGCAAATGCTACATAATGATATCACAACAACAACAACAACAACAACAACAACAATACTGCTCTCATTATTACTAGTGACAGTGACAGTAGCAATAATATTTTTGCACAGAATCAATTTTTTAAAATCAAAGTCTAGGTTGGCCAGCTCAGCTCAGCTGCTTAAATTTCAAGGCCCAAACATGACACAAGGGGAATGGGGAGGGTCACAGACTGCATATCCTTGTGTAATTGTTACAGAATGGGTGGGGGTGTGGAGTGGTGTGTACATGCTTGTATATCATAGAGCAGGCTTCCTCAAGCAAGGTCCTCCAGCTGTTTTTGAACTTCAATTCCCAGAAGCCCTGATCAGCAGAGTGCTGACTTGGGTTTCTGGAAATTGAAGGCCAAGAACAGCTGGAGGACCAAGACTGAGGAAGCCTGTCATAGAGTCACTGAGTTGTAAGGGGCCTTTTAGGTCATTGAGTCCAACCCGCTGCTCAATGCAGGAATCTGAATCAAAGCAGATCTTACATGATGGTCCAATTCTCTCTTGAATACTTCCATTACATTGTCACAAGTTAAAAAGCTGGCAATTCTTACCATATACCGATCATTGTTACTGGCAGTGGGGCAATAGGAAATGCCTTTTATGATTTCTTTTCTTGTGGACATTTACCACTAAAAGTTACACTGCTGGGATTATGCTTGTGAAAATATACAATAGCAGTAAAACCCTTATGTGTATGACACACACACATACACAAATATATTGAGTCCTATACACAAATGGGAGTGGGAAGCACTTTATCCTCCATCAGCCAAAGATTTATTTCCCTTCCTAAAGACATGGGGAAACATAGTATGTAATTACTAAAGACTTAAGGTAGCATTCTGAAACCTGACAAACATAATGATATTAGGAAAATCTAGACTAGAATTTGGTGAAGCACTAAACAAATCAAAGCTCTCAGAATCTGTGTATGTGTTATTTTTTATGCTTTCCTTACTACTGGCAGTATGAGTTAGAATGTTTTTGTCTCAAAATACATTTTGTTTATATTCCACATCATCTGCTGTCAATCATTCTGTTGTTATCCCCTTGTAGTAGAAAAGTCAGACAACTGCAGCTCAATTATCCTATCCAGTGCATGGAGCTAATTTGACAAGAAAGGGGTGGCTGTATCTAATCTTTAACAAAAGTGAATGATATTTATATGATTCCAGTGAAGAAAATGGATCATAGCAGAATGTAGGCTACCCTGGTTTCCTGAGAAGATAAAATAACATTTCTCCTTTCAGAAAACTTACTCCTTCGACATTGGCAACAGGCACAGTAGGCCTGATGCTAGGTTTCTTGTAGGTCAGGAGTGGGGAACTGTAGAGACCCAAAAACTACCCTTTCTTCTTTCCATCCCCAACCCCTAGCCCAGGGGTGTCCAAACTTTTTGGGCTGCAGGCTGGTCATGTGTTTTCTCCCATTGAAAATGGAAGTAAAACATGCCTCGCAATCAGTTTTGCAACAGGATCAGATAGATTTTAGGTTGCTATTTTCTCTGCTTAAACCGGGCTGTCCAAACTATGCCCCATGGGCCAGATGTGGCCCCTGTTGCCAATTGATCCATACCACACCACCCCCATCGCTCCTGGAAGCAGAAATAAAACACGCCTGTATGGGCATGTTTTACTTCCACTTCCAGGAGCAACAAGGGCAGTGTGGGCCGGATAAGTCTGTGGTGGGGGCCGGCTCTGGCCCATGGGCTGTAGTTTGGACACCCCTGCCCTAGACCGCTGCAGATCATCCAGCTTATTCTGATGAAATCTGAAGTGACTGGATAATTACTGCTGGTTTCAATACATTCTATTGGCATCTGAAACCAAGGTGAAGGAGAGTAAAAAATTGCATTTGATAAGATAATTACAGCCCTTGGAGACCTCTGGAAATCTAACTGTTCATTTTGTTAGGCAGGGAAAAGATCCCTGCGGCAGGGCTCTGGGAATGCTCTCATGTTTATAAGCCTCCATTCCTGTTTGTTGCTTTGATCCTAAGCTATGGGCTAAATTGCAGCACAGAATGACATTTTATTTTCTGGACTACAATATACAGAATCCTTTAGCCAGAATACTCACTGATCATGTCAGAAAAAGTCACTGCTCTAATTTCTTCTTAGAGTGCTGGTGGTACAGTGTTAAAATTGCTGTACTGCACGCAAAAAGGTTGTGAGTTCGATCCTGACCAGGGCTCAAGGTTTACTCAGTCCTCCATCCTTCTAAGGTAGGTAGAATGAGTACCCAGAATGTTGGGGGCAAAATTCTAATTAACTTCTGAACTGCCCAGAAAGTACACTAAGAGCTATGAGGTGGTATATAAGTGTGATTCTTTCTTCTCCTCAGCCTCTCCAAGTATTCCTAGAAGGAAGAATCAGGCCCAAAGGGCAAACAAATATTGGAGAAAATGACAGAGTGATGGAGTTTAAGCGGGACAGAAAAGAAAACAACCAGAGATAAATTAGAAGGCAGAGGAGGGGTAGCCAAACTTTTTGCACCATGGGCTGGTCACATGGTTGAGTGGGCAGGTCACATGATTCCTTGTGTTTATGACAGCAGCTGGTGCATTTATGACAATATTATGTGCATGCATGTTTTACTTCTGCTAGCAGCAAGGATGATGAGGGCTGGATGATTTGGCCCACAGGCTGGGTCCAGCCCACGGGCCATAGTTTGGCCACCCCTGAGGTAGAGGATAAAGAAATGTCAATTGGACAGGGTTTATTCCGAGGATCAGACTATATGATAATGGTTAGTACATTATTTGAAGAGGAGCTGCCTTGAAAAGATAAAACACATGCTTATTTTAGAATAGTGAAGTAGAATTATGTGTGCTGTTCAATGGAGGGAGGTGGCAGTGTAGCATTATATAGGTTATCACTGGTCAGGAACTGCTTGCTAGACTAGACATTTAACCCTTGTGTTTTTGGAGAAATGAAACTTAATTTGTGATAAATATGTAATACTGTGGACAGTCATTGTTTGGGACCATTCAGAGGAGGGGCCAGAGGATGGAACTTGTAAGAGGAGATAAAAAGAAAGGGAGAAGTAAGGATGGCCTTTTTGTTCATTGCTCTTTTGCTGTGTAAGTAGTTCTTTGGGGGTGCTCTGAACTCAAACAATCATGTAATCTTTTACGAGGGATGGGGGCCCTCTGGGCTTCCACACATAGTCAGGTTTTTATTGTTTTCAATGTGCTATCTGAACTGAAAATGCTTTATTTGCCTAGAATTGTTTTGCTTCCTGAAACTAAGAAATCTGTAACCTACTTTTGCTACAATATACTTTTTAAAGACATGTAGATGACTGGAGTTGTTTATTTTTATATCCGCTACTTAACTAACAGCCTGACTTTGGTCAGGACATATGAGAAGGCAAGCTAAAATCCTGGATTGCTTAGCCATAGGGTATCGATTCAGGTGTGGTCCTACTTATTTGTAGGCCCAAGGGTCTACTCAGAAGCAACAGGTCCGTTACAAGTATTATAATAGCTACAGGCAAAATAAAAAACCATTCTGAGTACAATATTTAAATCCTACAGTAAAGTCACTGTGGAACATATTGAAAGAATTTTGAGGCTCCCTTGTCATTGCATGACCTGTCCCCAGATGACAGCAAGCTTTTTGGAAAACTGCTTGCTTGCTTGCTTGCCTTCCTTCATTTCCAGTGCTTTTCTTGATATAGAACATGATTAATTTTGCCATGCTGTGTTGCAGATGAAAGGCCACTGCATTATATTCTTGGGACAGTCTTCATGGTTGATTGCCATGAGGATTGCCAATACAGTAAAACCACATATAACACTAAAACATGGTTCCACAAGTCTTCGTGTTATATGATTTTTAGTGTTATCTGATCCTCTATGGGATCCATAGAGATACATTGTAACCGCACAGGCTTTCGCGGTTGTTATCTGAAGCATCCCATAGGATCTTAATGTTATCTGATGCAATTCTTCCCCCCAGATTCCTTGATGTTATGCGATTTTAGTGTTATTCGATACTAATGTTATATGAGGTATTACTGTATTCGAATTCAGATACAGCAGAACAAGAAGAACAAGAATAATGATTGAATATACAACCTTAGCAGGAAGCTATAGTACTATCTAAAATTCTAAGTATGCTTGATGAGCTCTAGGGAAAGATATAAATACAATAGTCATTAGATCCACTGTATAAAAGTACGGTAATTTAACATGACATTGCCATTACTAACATTATAATGAAATGAAATAATACATCTTCAAAATATCTTTCTCTTCAACAATAGTTTTAAAAAAAGCAAAGCCAAAATGTAGCTTATTGCAACACTCATATTGTCTCCAAACAAGTTGCCTTAGTTATTCAGGGCTTAGTTAGAGCATTCTTCACAGAAAGATACAGAAATTACAAGACATCTCTTCAGCCCTTGTAGAGTTAAAATATGATTCTCCACTTTACTACAGGAGGGCATGTGTGCTTCAGTATTAAAATATAACCACATCATTTATGCATCATTTATGCAAACATTAAGCCTATTAAGCTCAACTAAATATATCTTTATCATGCTTAACCAAAGAAGGTTTCCACTTGCACAAGTGTACGGTCAAAATCTCTACAAGTAAACTTTGAAAGAACCCAACTGCTTGAAGTGGATGAAGAAGATTCCACCCATTAACTTCAACTGGTCAACATTAACTAGATGACTGTCTATATACAACCCAATACCATAAAGATCCATTGGCATCACAATCTGTATTATTAGTAAACATGAATAAACAAAATTCTTATCTGTCATGCTACAGGTTACTTCTTCCCAATGATTCTTTTTTCCTTTCTTTTTACCTAATACTGTATCATAAACAATTCCTTATTGTACTTTTAAATTCTTCTTTTTTGGCTTTAAAGTATTTATAAAATGTTCAAGACCCCATTTTGCCATTAGTTGCATCAAATACTTTCCAGTTAAGAATGTGAATAACCTGTACACTTCAGATATTTTATAAACATCAGACTGAATCCAATAAAGCTGTTCAACTTTTTCAAAGACTTTTGAGTTTGAATGGGAGAGCCAATTTCAGATTATTCTCTTCCCCTTTACAGCCCTCTGTGTTCCCTTAAAGTGAGATGGTTGGGAGAACCCCTAAAACAGAATGAAAGGTATTAAGATATTGGGGGAGGGGGATAAGGAACCAGCAAAATTTGCTCCCCCTTTTTCTCCATCAGCAGAAGCATCCATTCAGCAAAATATTTTTCCAGCAAAACAAAAACATTGTAAAAAAACATGGGAAGTAGTCAACTGCTCTAATCTAGAGTTCTGATGTCCACATCACTGTATCTTAAACTTATATACATGCATCTGCTTTAGCATTATTTCATGTGAGGCTTACATTGTAAACAATGAAATGGAGAAATTCAAAATCAACATATAGCATTTTTCTTTTACAGAAGAAAGCACATTTCCTGCCGAAAAATGTATTAACACATGTAGCATAGCATCACCAAACATTGCAAAACATTTTCAGATCAAATGCTTATCACAGATGCGTATGACAAAGACATTTACAGTAAATGGTTTCATAGCTAAAGCCGTGGTCTGGGTCACCTCCTTCATTCTCACCACTAGCAAGACCAGCAGAAAATGCCCCAAGTGTTGACAGAAACTGCTTCAGCACAATTAAATATCAGTGCATACTCTTGTCACTGTGCAAGGAAACATAATGGACTCTTAAATAGCCCTTGGTCAAGGATGTTATGATGTTTCAATGTATGTCTAGCAGCCATAAATGCAAGATTTAATTAAATCTGTTTCAGATGTCGTGAGTCATCAGTTCTCTAAAAGCAATTACAGCAATACAGTGAAAGCACAAGGCCCTTATATTAGGTGCCTGACTGATTGTGACATGGAACGCAAACCCATATGAGGGTAAATGTTTGTAGCTTGTCCTGTTCTTGATTAAAATAAAAACCAGTTGTGGGAGATTGATTTTGGAATGGAAGAACAGTGGATAAAGAGGAGGAGCTTAAGCTTTTGAATTAGAATAGTTTTCCCCTCCCCACTGTCTTTCCACACCCATAAGCAATGTTGTATTTTTTTAAGGGGAAAGGAAAGGAAAGACATGTTTTTTCCCCAGGAGATCAGTGAGCTACTTCAAACACACCCAACAACAAGCAATTTTGGAAGCTAAGCAGGGTTGGGCTTTGTTAGTCCTTGGATGGGAGACAACAATGAAATACCAGGAATCTCCAGGTAGGACTAGGAAAGTGATGGCAAACCTTTAGAGACCAAGTGTCCAAACTGCAACCCAAAACCCACTTATTTATCGCAAAGTGCCAACACAGTAAAAGGGAAGGAAGGAAATGCTCCCATTGGGCTGTTGAGCAGAGGGACAGGGTGAACTCTGTGCTGGGAGGAGGGAGGAAGTGCTCCCATTGGGTTGCTGGGCAGAGGAGTGGGGTGAACTCCGTGCTGGGGTGTGTGTGTGGAAGTGCTCCAATTGGGCTGCTGGGCAGAGAGGCAAGGCAAACTCTGTGTTGGGTTGACTGCACGGGTGCCCACAGAGAGGACTCTGAGTGCCACCCCTGAATGTGTGCCATAGGTTCGCCACCACTTGACTAGGATATAAATATGCCTGAAATCCCAGTGAGCCGCTGCCATCTGACAGGACTGGGCATAGCTATTCCCAGTATGGAGACATTCATTTGTAGCTACTTTGTGTAGTTTTTAAAAATGAGCAACCTACCTTAAAGGGAAGTTGCAATCTTTGTTTAGAAAAAATAAATTAAATACACAGAGATTCAAAGGCAGATTTTTCAAGAGCTGAATACTCAAACCCATTGACCTGGACAGTTGCATCCATCAGAACCAGACACAAAGATTTTTTTTCCCAAAGAGAGAGAGAGAGATTTCTGTCAAATTCATAGAGATATTTGAGAATATCGGAAAATGAATGAAACAAAGTTGTCACTCATCATTATACAAAATAATGAGGATACCTGTTATTAGCTTCCCCTTAGATCTGAGTGTGACTAACTGGTGGGAGGCAGATGAACTACTCTGTGCTTCTACCAGAACACAGGAAAGTTACTTTTTCTTTGACAGTTGCTAGACTATCCTTTTCCCCAGCATGACCAGTAATCATACTGGCAAAAGATTTGATAGTTATACGCCCAGAAAGTATATTTTCAGAGTTGTCTTTCTGCCATTTCTCTAGATCTTGAAAGTGCCATATGGCTGATTCCCTTGCCTGAAATCATCTGGGTTCAGGAATTGTTGTAGCATTCGGTCCCAGACCCCATTTATACCTCACTTGGCTTGGATAGCCCAAAGTGTTAGTTAGCTTCGCAAGCAATGATTTTAATATTTTTTCCATAGTCTCATTTTCTTTGCCCAATCTTGGTGAAGGATTTTATACCAATAGTGGGGCACATTTATTTTCCCATTTTATTTAAGTTTTTATAGCGTACCGACATCTCATCATGCAGTTTATTAAATAAAAGTACTTCAAAGTTGTGCCTCCAACTACTTTTTTCTTCCTCCTGACACTTTTATAAAAATATTTTTACTGTATTTTCACCTTACCTTATTCTCTCTCTCTAGGTTTCCCCAGATTGAAAATGATGTCTGCTTCTTATGGGGTATTGATTGTGTATTATCAGTTGAGCTCACATAGTGACAATTACATGTAGCACCAAGGTAGCTGTGACAATGAAGACCGGTTACCATGGCAGTGAAAGGCAGCCTTTGCCACTACTAGTAGCCTGCTCTATAGTGATAATCGGGTTGCTCATTTCATTTTAATTGAAATTGGAAATCATATTCTTCAGATGAAGCAAATGGACTTTTCTTTCTCCCTATTTTTATTTAAGAAAGCCCCTCCTTTCCAAAATGAGAGAGAATGGTGCAATGTTTGCAGTAAAATATTGACTTGCTGAGGAACTCTTTTCAAGCTGTTGCTCAGTCAACACAGAAGAGCTAGGGCTGATGCAGAAACCTTTATAAAAGCTTCTTTCCCCTTCCTTCAATGTTTTCTTCTCATTGCATTCCTAATTAATTCCCAGTTTTTCCCCAAAGACACTTAATTTGCTACACCATACTTGATTCTGGATATTGGTTGATTCAACACATTAGGGACTTCCTACTCAAAATACAAGAGCCTGTGGCAAAGCAGAAAGCAAGGTACTTTTTCCTACTTGGAGAATTGTATAAATGCAATCACCATCAGCTACACTGCATGGTCTAGGTCCTGGTGAAGGAAACCAGGCACAATCCACCTGGCTTCAATAGAATTGTGCATATTTAGATCCCTGGACAAATTAAGGGGCTTTCAGTTACACATTTTCTTTCATCAGAACAGTCTTATCATTTCTTTACAATCATTTCACATCACGGGCAGTTATAGCAAAGCTGCTTTAGTTTCCTTCAGTATTCCTCTGACAGTTTGACAATAAAGACTTTTCCCATGCCTTAAAGACTAATATGTTTTCTTTGACATAAGGTTGTATAGACATGAGCCCACCTCAGGACTGCTAAAGATATCATAAGATCTTTTGTTGTTTTTGCTGCAACAGACTTCAAACAAATAGTTCCTTAGAAATTTCTGAAGGGCAAGTTTCTTTGCAATGCCACAAATGGAACCAACTGCAACAGAGCAATATTTTGCTGTGAATACCTACTCTGACAGTGATGCAGTTGAAGGTTGTGCAACAAATTAGGATTGATTCACTGCATCAAAAGGAGAATTAGTTTCAACAGTCAAGAGAAATTCTATGTTTAGAGGTGTAGTAGTTTCATTTTCTCACTACTGCAGTCATGAACTTAGATTTGAAAACTCTTGAAAGTGAACTCTGCGAAGGATCTTGATATTGTAGCATTTGTTTTCTTCAACACAAGTAACACCCCGATGTAGAGTGTCCCATGGTCCAGTCTCCAGTCTGGCCAAGCAGGGATGTCAGAAAGGCTAGAGAGTCCATTTGTGTTAACAAATCTGAATTAGGCAGACCAAAAGACAGACTCTACATAAGGCAGCTCCCTATGTTAGTATATTTCAGATTTCTTTAGAGAAATGTATTCTAGAGTCATCATAGCATTTTTGCTTTGTATGCAGGAACTGATGTTAAAATAATCCAGATGGCAAAATTGGGATAATCGCATACCAGAGGGCCAAATTGGATGCTGTGTGCAGCATGTATTTAGCAGCAGCACTTTTCCAAATAGTGGGAAACAGCTGTTTGTCATAGCATGTAACTTTGTCAGTACAAAGCCAGACTACTTATCCTGCTTTTAGCATGTTTTGTCTTGTGATTGGTCACTGGAAGGTAAACATAAGGTTCATTTGCATGTCTGCTTGCTGAGGCATATAATACGGAGGAAATCATGTTTTTAGAGGGGAAACGTGTTAGATGTCCTGTTCCTCTTATGCCATTTTTGACACTGAGATTCTGGAGAGCTACTTTCAGTTGTTGTTGTTCAGTCGCATAGTCGATTCTGATCCTTTGCGACCCCATTGACCACTACACCCTCCTCAACCTGCCCAACTCTGTGCCCATTGTGTCAACAATGCCATCTAGCCATTTCATTTTCTGCCGCCCCTTCTTTTGCCCTCGATCTTTCCAAGCATCAAGATTTTCTCAAGTGAATCCTCTCTTCTCATTTGATATCCAAAGTACTTTAGCTACTTTCAGAATTGACAGCAATAGAGTAAGAAAGCCAAGGGACTATCTCACTAGAAGAGAGAGCCAGTAGAATCAAATTTGGTGATCTAATCCTGTGAGGGATCTACAACACAGAGCTAAACCAGTTTAATAGTTAGACTCTGCTCCCATAATGTGTGTGGGGGGGATAGTTTTGAGAGATATTGAGAGAGACTAGGAACATACAGCAAAACCCTGAGATACAATCTCTCTGGCTTTGGACTGAAGCACGGTGGGGCGAGAGGCGAGAGGAGACCTTTGGCCAGGAGTGCCAGGACTCTTCCACCTGTTGGCGCTCCCAGGCCCCGCCTCCACACCAGGCTAAAAAGGCTGCCGGCCAGACTCATCCCCGCCACCTTGGACTTTAGCCCAATGAGGCGAGATAAGATCTAGATATACTGTATTTAATTGTATGGATTGTATTACTGTGTTTTTGTTGTACTGTATTTGGTTGCTGATGTTATTATGATTATGTAACTGTATTTTGCATTTCTGTAAGCCACCCAGAGTCGCTGTTGCGAGTGGGATGGGGTATAAATCTAAAAATTAAATTAAAACTCTTTGTGTGAAACCAATGAAACTAACCACAATGCAAGCTGCTTCTTCTGTGTCTAGGCCAGACATGAAACTGCCAAAATGAAGGCACTTTTTGGGGAGTTCATTCTGCAGTTCTTTTCACCTGACCCAGTGTGAGAAAGATTAGCTGGCAACACACAGTTGCCATTGACCAGGGTATGCCCAACTGTGGATCAAAAATACCACAGTCTTTGAGGAGTCTCTTTCTGTGTAAAGCCCCCCCCCCCCATGCAAGCTTATAATGTAAGAGCTGCCATATAGCAGGTTGATTGGGGGTTGGGTCCCCAATCTGAGTAACGTTTTCATGGTTCTAATTAATGGTTGTTGAAGATTCTAAAGGCTCTGGCCCTTTCTCTATGGATGATTTCATTATAAGAAACTACAATGAAGAAGAGTGAATGCCATACTTTCCCCTTGGCATTAGAAGACTGGAAAAGTGAAGAGAACAGCATCAGTATAGGAAGACACGTCTTGCCAGCAATTGGGAGTCCTGAAGAACTATTGAAACTGTAGAGTTGTTTTGTGAGTTTAAGTATTTTTATCTTCCCTGCTTCAATGAGTATTATTTTATTGTACACCATGGCACTGGATTAGTAAAGTGCATCAGAAGATCAGCTGAATCCCTGCAGTGAAAGAGAGATTCCATTTCTTCTGATATTGGAAAACAGAATGTTCACTTGTTATATAATACATCCATCATACAGACCTAAAAAGAATGTTTTGTTTTGTTCTGATTTGGTTTTGGACTACAACTCTAAAAATTTACAGTGGCCATGCTGGAATGAGAGACTGTGGAAGTTGTAGGGCAACAAGTAACTTGCCCAAGCCATGCCATAACATTTCATATAGTTGAGCAGTCACCAGCCTGACATTTTCTATTGTACTACCACAGATGAAATACATAGGAGACTCATACTGTTTTAGACCAGTGATGGTGAACCTTTTAGAGGCCGAGTGCCCAAACTGCAACACAAAAAAACATTTATTTATCTCAAAGTGCCAACAGAGCAACAGGGAAGGAAGTAAACGCTCCCATTGGGCTGCTGGGCAGAGGGGTGGACTGAACTCTGTGCTGGGAGAGGGAGGAAGCACTCCCATTGGGCTGCTGGGCAGAGGGGTGGGGCAAACTCTTTGTTGGGATGACTGCACAAGTGCCCACAGAGAGGGCTCAAAGTGCCTCCTCCGGCATGCATGCCTTACGATTGTCATCACTCGTTTAGACCTTGGTCTTTCTACGTTAGTATAGTCAACTCTGATTGGCAATGTGTCAGTAACTTAGGCAAACTTCTTTCTTAGCCCTAACTGGAGTTCCCCAATATTCCTTGGTGATCAAATACCAAAGGCTGTTTTCCATTGCTTCTGCTTGCAACTTGTTGTGGGTAGTCTGAACTGTGCACATCATCATCATCATCATCATCATCATCATCATCATTATTTATTAAATTTAATACCCCGCCCCAATCGGGGGGACCCGACTCTGGGCGGCTTACAATCTAGTAAAAACAGAAATAAAACCCAACTCCATGTCACTAAAAACATCAGAATTAAAAACATCAGAATTAAAAATCAGCACCGAATTAAGACGACGCAGGACTACACATCAGTATTCCCATATTCCAACCCAGGGAGGCAGTTCTTATGTAAGCCACTTAGTGTGGGAACCCACGTTCCCAGGTCCCCAAACCTGTCCTGCCAGCCAGGTTTTTACGCCTTTCCGGAATGGTAAGAGCTCCGTCTGCAGGCGCAGTTCGGTGGGCAGGAGGTTCCAGAGGGTCGGGGCGGACACGGAGAAGGCTCTCCTCCTAGTACAGGCGAGGCGCGCCTCTCTCGCCGAAGGGATAACAAGGGAGCCTCTCCGATCCGCCCTGGTGGGACGGACAGAAGTTCTTGGGGTGACGCGGTCTCTTAGGTATCCTGGCCCACTACCATGTAGGGCTTTAAAGGTAATAACCAGCACCTTGAATTGCACCCGGAGACATACTGGCAACCAGTGCAGCTCCCAGAGCAGTGGCGAAGCATGAGCATAACGCCCACGCCCCACCACTACCCGGGCCACCGCGTTCTGGACCAGCTGGAGTCTCCGGATGGTCGTCAGGGGCAGCCCCATGTAGAGCGCGTTACAATAATCAAGTCTGGAGGTGACCAACGCATGTGTGACCATAAGCAGGGCATCCCGGTCTAGGAGTGGGCGTAACTGGCGAATTACACGAAGTTGTGCAAAAGCCCTCCTGGCCACAGCTGCCACCTGCTCTACGAACAGTAGCCGTGAGTCCAGTAGGACCCCCAAATTACGCACCGGGTCTGATTGGGGCAGGACTGTCCCATCCAGGGCCAAAGATGGAAGCTCCTTTGTTAACACAGGACCCCCTACCCACAGCCACTCAGTCTTGCCGGGATTCAGCTGTAGCCCGTTGTCCCCCATCCAGACCTTTACAGCCTTCAGACACCTGGAAAGGACTTCCACCGCACCGCTTGGGTCCCCACGGGCAGAGATGTATAACTGGGTATCATCTGCATATTGATGATACCTTACCCCGTGGGAACGGATGATCTCACCCAGCGGCTTCATATAGATGTTAAACAGGAGAGGAGAGAGTACCGAACCCTGAGGCACCCCGTATTGCAGGGGCCTAGAGCTGGACCTCTCCTTCTCCAGGCACACCGACTGGGTCCTGCCCCTCAGGAATGAGGAGAACCAGGACAGCACCGTGCCCTGGATCCCCAGACCCTGGAGCCTTCCCAGAAGGATGCCATGATCGACCGTATCAAAAGCCGCTGAGAGATCGAGAAGAGTGAGGACAGACGGTTCCCCTCCGTCCCGCTCTCTCCAGAGATCATCCACCAAAGCGACTAGCGCGGTTTTGGTACCATATCCGGGCCTGAATCCTGACTGAAACGGGTCCAGATAATCCGCTTCATCCAGGACCTCCTGCAACTGCCGCACCACAGCCTTTTCCAAAACCTTACCTAAGAAAGGTAGGTTGGACACTGGACGGTAGTTGGAAATTACCGTAGGATCGAGGGACGGCTTCTTCAAGAGGGGGAGCACCAAAGCATGTTTAAGCTGTGCTGGAAAATGCCCCTCTATTAGAGAAGCGTTAATTAACGCCTCGATCCAACCACCTGCCACAGGCTTGGAGGCTTTAATTAACCAAGCAGGGCATGGGTCCAGTGCACAGGTCGTGGCACGAACAGATACAAGAAGCCTGTCCACTTCCTCAGGGCCAACAGGATCGAACCGATCCCAGGTAACATGGCTAAACTGTGCTATGGTCAACCCCAGCTCATCAATCATCATTATTGTTGTTATTGTTATTGTTATTGTTATTGTTATTGTTTCAATTTCTATACCGCCCTACTCGGTTGGACCTTCTCAGGGCAGTTCACAACACATAAAGTTACAGATTTTTGAACACAACATGTAAATATCACAAATAATCAGCTTCAATACCACAAAACATCAAAAATCACAATATCATTACAGCATCAAAAATTCTATAGGCATCAATAACAAGTAATAATTGAATGTGATCCCATGACTGAGCCACAGAATTTTATGCTGATGATAGAAGTCAGCCTCCTTGGAAACCCCCCACTTCCATTGAAAAACAAAAACAGATTTTTTTTTTCTCCTGAGAGCTGCAAGATAGCCTAAAATCAGTCAAGCAATGCATGGTGAGCTGCATTCCAACAGAGAGCTGTTAAGTTAGTCCATTGTTTTATTCCCTTCTTTACATTTTGTCACAACTACATGATTTAATTAAAATAACAGAAGAATACCTGATTTATACTTGTTGTAAAAGACTAGTTCCAGCTTTTGTGGCTCAGAATTTGAGCAACCATAGTGCAGAATTTAGTTCCTAATTAGGGTGGATTTCTGAATAAGAATTTTAAGGTGGTGGAGTGAATTATATCATAGAATGGATTTGTTTGTTTGTACACTCTCATCTTATTTGAGAAACACACACATGCAAAACATTATAGAAACAGAAAACTCTCCTTATGGCATCTACCTTATGGAACAGCTTACCTGCAGAGCTGTGCCAAAAACCCTCTCTAGACATGTTTTTAAAAGTCTCCAAAAAACTAGTTAGAGGGGCATATAAGACTGACGTGGGGTGGTACATGGGGTCGGAAAGGGTTGGAATCGACTGTGCATCTAAACAACAAACAAACCAACAAACAACATAAGACTATTTCCACATATAGTTATTTATTTTATATTCTGTTGTTTTTCTGGATGCAAAATTGATCTTGTTTCATTTACTGTTGGAAACTGCCCATACTGGGGAATTGTCTTTATAATTTTCTTTATAAAATTCACTAGCTTGATTAATTTTATATAAATTCATATACAATCAAATAATCAATCAGTGTATAGCAGGGATCTAATGCAGCCCTCTGCTGTGCTTATTTCCTACTTCCACAGTTAAACCAACCCAGGGTGGAGTAGGGCATTTTATCACCCACTCCTTAATACAATGAAAGGTTCTTAGCCAACTAATTGAATGAAGCATTCATATACAAATATGTAGGGTTGCATTTAAAATTATGATTCCCTCCCCTACCCAATAGTCTGAAGCATTACAAAAAAAAAATAACAGAACAGGAATTTGACATATTTTTAATAAGAAAATAGAGGCACACATAGAAATACATGCAGTTAGGTCTTTTAGCCTCTTGGTCATTATTTGTTGTTGTTGTTGTTCAGTTGCACAGTCGATTCCGACTCTTTGCGACCCCATGGACCACTGTCCGCCAGGCACTCCTGTCCTCCACCATCCCCCTCATCTCGCTCAGCTCTGTGCCCATTTTGTCCACAATACAATCTAGCCATCTCATTTTTGGCCGCCCCCTTCTTCTTTTGTCTTCAACCTTTCCAAGCATCAAGGCTTTCTCAAGTGAGTCTTCTCTTCTCATTTGATGTCCAAAGTACTTTAGCTTCATCTTTACTATTTGACCTTCAAGAGAGCAGTCAGGGTTGATTTCTTCTAAGATTGACCTATTTGTTCTCCTCGCTGTCCAGGGGACTCTCAAAACTCTCCTCCAACACCACATCTCAAAGGCATCTATTCTTCTGTGCTCAGCTTTCCTAATGGTCCAGCTCTCACAACCATACATTGCCACAGGGAATACCATTGCTTTGACTATACGAATTTTTGTTTGCAGTTTGATGTTTCTGCTTTTCACTATGCTCCCCAGGTTTTTCATAACTCGTCTCCCAAGAATCAGTCGCCTTTTTATTTCATGGCTTCAATCACCATCTGCAGTGAGCTTTGAACCTAAGAAAGTAAAATCTGTTACTGCTTCTACTTCTTCCCCATCTATTTTCCAGGGACTGATAGGGCCTGTTGCCATGATCTTTGTTTTCTTTATATTGAGTCTCAAACGAGCTTTTTTCACTTTTTTATTTCAACTTAATCAGGAGCTTCTTTAGGTCCTCCTCACTTTCTGCCATTAGGGTGGTATCATCTGCATATCTCAAATTATTGATGCTTCTCTCAGCAATTTTGATCCCAAATTGTGATTCCTCCATCCCTGTATTGCACATTATGTGTTCTGTGTATAAGTTGAATAAGCAGGGTGACAAAATGCAGCCTTGTCTTACTCCTTTTCCTATTCCAAACCACTCTGTCATTCCATATTCTGTCCTAACTGTTGCTTCTTGATTCATGTACAAATTTCTCATGAGGCATATAAGGTGTTCTGGTATTCCCATCTCTTTAATTACTTGCCACATTTTGTTGTGGTCTACACAGTCAAAGGCCTTAGTGTAATCAATGAAACAGAAGTAGACTTGTTTCTGATATTCCTTTGTTTTTTTCCATGATCCAACGTATGTTGGCAATGTGGTCTCTAGTTCCCCTGCCTCTTCTGAACCCCGCCTGCACTTCTGGGAATTCTCTCTCCACATGCTGTTGCAGTCTATCCTGTATTATCTTTAGCATCACCTTGCTGGCGTGTGGGATGAGCGTAATTGTTCGATAATTTGAACATTCTTTGGCATTACCCATTTTGGGGATTGGAACGTATACTGATCTTTTCCAATCCTGTGGCCATTGTTGTGTTTTCCAAATCTGCTGGCATATCAAATGTAATAATTTGATTCCATCATCTTTTAGGGCTTTGAAAAGTTCAACAGATAACATCATCTCCACTGGCTGTGTTGTTTGCAGTGCTTTTTAGGGCCTTTCTGACTTCACTCTCTAGGATGTCTGGCTCAAATTCAATTTCCTCAACATTGAAATTATCAGGGGTGTTGAGGTCCTTTTTGTAGAGTTCCTCTGTGTACTCTTTCCATCTTTTCTTGATCTCTTCTGCACCACCTAACTCCTTGCCATCTTTGTCCTTTATCATGGTCATTTTTGCTTTAAACTTTCCCTTGATTTCCCCATTTTTTAAAAAAAAGATCTCTAGTCTGACCCCTGATATTGTTTTCCTCTACTTCTTTGCACTGTTCATTCAGGTAGGTTTTCTTATCTCTCCTTGCTTTTCTTTGAAATTCTGTGTTCAAGTGATTGTATTTTTTTCCTTTCTCCTTTGCTTTTTGCATCCCTTCTGTCCTCTGCTATTTTAAGAGCCTCATCGGACAACCACTTAGCTTTCTTACACTTCTTTTCTTTTGGTATGGTTTCCTTGCTGCCTCCTGCATGATTTCCCGCATCTCTGTCCATAATTCGTCTGGCACTCTGTCTATCAGGTCCAAGCCATTAAATCTGTTCCACACCTCCACTGTTTATTCCTTAGGAATGTTGTCTAGGTCATATCTGTCTGGCCTAATTGTTTTTCCTATTTTCTTTAGTCTAAGCCTGAATTTTGCGATCATTAGGTTGTGATCTGAGTCACAATCTGTCCCTGGTCTTGTTTTTGCTGACTGTATGGAGGTTCTCCATCTTTGGCTGCAGAGTATGTAATCAATCTGGTTTCGATGTTGGCCATCTGGTGATGTCCATGTGTAAAGTATATCCTTCTGGAAAGGCTGATGAATTTAGGTATTGGGGGCTCAGCTCTGCACTGGCTCCAGTCATTTTTTGAGGGCTAGTATCAAATGGTAAAGCAAAACAATCACATTTATATACCTCCCCATAGTGCTTAGTGCACTCTCTGGGCAGTTCACAAGTTACTTAGCATTACACACACACACACACACACACATGATGAGTACTTATTTTACTGACCTCAGAAGGATGGAAGGGTGAGTCAACCTTTATCTCCATCTCTTGGGACTTCTGGTGTAGGGATCTCATAGGAGTTGACATTTTCCCCTATGCTTTTTTAAAATCTACATGAAGCCATATTGAGATTTGACACAAAGCTCTATCTTTTCTTTGCTTCATATTCAGGTGATGTTGTACAGATTCTAGGGCACTGCCTAGTATTGATAAGGGACTTGCCAAGAGCCAATAAATTAATGGTGATCTTACTGTTAGGAGGATTGTC
Source organism: Furcifer pardalis (assembly GCA_030440675.1). NCBI lineage: Eukaryota > Metazoa > Chordata > Lepidosauria > Squamata > Chamaeleonidae > Furcifer > Furcifer pardalis. The sequence goes on along the minus strand of CP126894.1, from coordinate 32,300,451 downwards.
AGACCAATTAAGATGTTTACGTGGGTTGATGGGGCTTGATTCTTCTCCTGAAAGGTTGGCTTCAAAACTTCAAGGTACTCTTATGATGGCTCACCATTTGGCCAAGAATTCCCAATTGTGTTCACATCTGAATAAGAAATGCCTAGTAACAGTGGTTCACACTTTGGTTATCTCTAAAATAATCTACTGTAATGTTCTCTCTGTAGGACTATTTTTGAAAAAAGTATGGAAACTTCTGGAAGTCCAAAATATGATGGTCAAATTGATTTCTGGGGCTACTCAATTTCATCATATATCTCCTGTCTGAAGATGCCTTCATTGGCTCCCTATTATAAGGTTCTGGTTATGACCTATGAAGCTCTTAATGGTTTAAGATTGCAATAATTCTCACCATTCCTTTCATTCAAATTTGCTAAAAATTGCCACACCAAAGGAGGTCAAATACTGACAACAAATCAGGCCTTTTCAGTGCTGTCCCTGGAATAAGTTATCAACTGACATATGTTCCTTCCTTCATCTTAAAGGCATTGATATGCCACCTATCTAGGAAATTTTCCCACTCTAGGCAGATTCTAAGAACATAGAAACATAACAAAATAGACAAATTAAATTAAAAACATAATACATGACGTGAACCCAATCTTCCCCATTGCAACATGTTAAACTTTTTTAAATGGCTATTGCTCAATCAGCACTAGCTTGGCTGGAGATGGAAAAATAAATTACATAAATTACATTTTCTCCTTATTTTCAGGAAATTGGTTAAAAAAGGATTATTCAAAGCTGCCATCAACAACAGATTATGATGGATGCTCTTAATTTTAATGTTAATTTTTCCCCTCTTTTGTATGATTTTTAGACTGTCATATTGTTGAATGTGTTTTATAATGTGGAGTTTTGTGGTGTTTAACTTTTAACCTGTAAACTGTTCAGAATACTGCTTGCATTAATGGAGTGGTATATCAACCAAACAATCCTTGCTTGATTCTGGGTAGAAAAACTACTTCTACAGAGTTGATCTTATATAGTCAGTACATTCTAGTGCAGGGTTTCCCAACCTTGGGCCCCTAGATGTTCTTGGACTTCAATTCCCAGTAGCCCTAATCAGCAGGTGTGCTGACTTGGGCTTCTGGTAGTTGAAGTCCAAGAACACCTGAGGGGCCAATGTTGGAAAATCCTGTTCTAGCTTGTCTTTATTGACAGAGGTGTATGGGAGGTTGGGATTCCACTGAGTTTTTCCCACAGTTTGCTACAGTATGCTGTTTCTTATCATCAAGATTGGGTATTCAGCATGCCCAACCACATCCTACAGATCCCCATTTTGTCAACCTGTGTTTTCTAGAGCCGTGATGGTGAACCTTGGCATTCCAGATGTTCTTGAACTTCAGTTCCCAGAAACCCAAGCACCCTGTGAATCCACATGAATGGGTTTACTGTGATTCATCCAGCCTGTGCTGCCCTCGTTGCTCCTGGAAGTGGAAGTAAAATTCTCCCGGATTGGTGTGTTTTACTTCCACTTCCGGGAGTGACGAGGGCAGCACGGGCCGGGTGAATCACAGTAAACCCATTTGTGTGGATTCACAGGGTGCTTGGGCCTCTGGGAATTGAAGTCCAATAACATCTGGAGTGCCAAGGTTTGCCATCACGGTTCTAAAGGGTTTGATTTCTAGGGACTGACTATTTCACTTTGAAGAAACTGAAAAGAAAGGGTTGTGTGTAAGTGACAAATAGTTAAAGAAAATAGTTTCAACTTGATGAGAGATTTAAGTGCTAGGACTCTATAGTTCAACACTTTACTGTTCCTCTTTGTATGGCTCCTTGAAGACCAGCAGAGTTCTTAATTAAGTGTCAAAGAATTGATTAACCAGCGCTCTTGCAGTTGAATCCCATTGATGAAACCATTTTTGTCAGGCCGGCTGATATAATTAGACCAAACGAGATGTGAAATCTTCAGTGTTTTGAACGAGAGTCCAGTAATTGTTTAATTTGTAATAAAAAAGCAGCGGGGGTGGGGAGTAGTAGTAGGGGAGGAGCTGGAATCAAGGGAGATACCAGAGGGATGAAGTAGCAGCAAAAATGAAGAGAAGCACAAGCTAATGAGTATTTTCCCATCCTTCACTTTCTACCTTCCTGCCATATAATAGGGCTACTGGCAGGTGGAGCATCTGTGGAGGTTTTATTGACTTGCTAACGTCTTACTTGGTTGGATGTGATAAAGCATCTTTGTTACAAAGAATTAGACAAACCTTTCAGATCATGAACAAAAATAATAATTGTGGATTGTCAAGTCAATTCTGATTTATGGTGGCCCTTTCTGGGATTTTCTTGGTACAAAATACATAGAAGTGGTTTACCAGTTCCTCCTTCTGGGGCCATGCTGGGACTGAGCACCTTATCCAAAGCTACACAGGCTGGCTTTTCTTTCTAGCAGCCCAGTGGGGAATTCATCTCCCAACGTATAACTCCTCAGCTAGATACCTAAGTGATAGACCCACACATTTTTCTGTTATGACAAAAGTAACCCTTTCTTTTCTCTTTCCAAACTCTTTCTGAGAAGGGAATTTCAGGAAAAAACACTGCCCTACTTTTGACCCCCACAGAAGATGCTTCTTCATTAATTAAGAACTAGGCAACAAGAGTGCTTCTGTGAATCATTTCAAAGCCAAAATCAGTTTTCGGCACCTTTTAAAATCATTTTTTGTTTTGCTACTCAGTTATAAGCAATCTTGGCCAATCAGCCAATCAGATTAGTGACTATCTGATTAGGCTGTGGAGTGTAGACAACACTAATTTAGAGTAAGGGTAATTCCCATCATTGTTGATGCAATGAAGGCAGACTTTGAAACAAAAAAAAAAAATGACAGAGCTGCCATTTGGAGCTGCCAACAGAAGCAAACAAATGCAAAAAAGAACACTTTGGGATACTTTAGGAAAATATTGCAAACCCTCCAAAGACCTGTTTTGCGTGAACCTTTTTCATGGAGAACATTCAGTTTGTCTCCAACATCAGAGGAAATTTGGCTCTTCTGAAGGGTAGTCTGCCAGGTTTTGAGGTGCACCTGTATTTAAAAGGGGTTTCTAATTTCTTGAGATTTGTCAAAGCTCTGATGAACATTAACATTTATTTAAGACTTCTCAGTAGGAAACCTTTCTGAAAATTACTGTATCATGGGGAATCAATCACTCCATTTGTAAAGATAACTGAAATGAAGACATTGCTTGATGGAGTGAAGGCCTGCTTGCTTTCTAATCTCATTGAGGACATCTCTAAAATTGTGCTGCAGAGGGAAAAGTTTGGATCGTGAAACAACTTTGATTTTCTCATGCCCTCATCTATTTTTAAAATTGTCCAATTTTGTTACACTTGTAATTATATGTCTGGCTTGCAGCATGAGATCTTTTTACACTATCCTGAGTTTAGCACTGCTAGTGATATATGTTATTTGTACAGTAGAATAAATGTATATGGCTACTTCAAGGAAAGATAAAGGGAAATGGAAATAGTTTTGAGAAACATTCTACATCCTGAAACAAGTGTCTTACAATACAAAGAAAGGTTATTGAAGGTGAAAACCACCATATTTGGAGGAAGGGAAATGTTCTCCATGTTGCCTGAGGGATTTCAGGAAAACTTTGATGGAGAGCACTTTTACCAGATAACAGTCTTTATAGCTGTTCTTTTTAAAAAAAAAAAAATGTTAGATTTACAGCAGTGCATAGATGACCTTCCAAATTTGTCCAAAGCATTTTGTGGGAGAGAAATTGGAAGACAATTTTACTGAATTTCTGTTTGAAATGCTTGAAAGATTTCACAAAGGAGGGAATTGCTATTAGCAATAGTTATAAGTCAGCTTTGTTCTCTTTTTCCAAAGTTGCTTGGGCAGCAACAGTGGTTGGCAGTCTGACCACCATTTGGGTTCCTTTGCAATGTCACTTCCTAGTCCCAGTCTAGATTGTTGTGGCGAGGGAGGTAGCTGGGTGTCAACCATCTAAAATATAGTTGGAAAATCATAGAATAATTTTGCAAATGGGCCTTGTGTTTCTGGAGGAATAATATAAAAATCCCAGGATGTTTATCAGAATAATGGCTTCAATGTTCAGCATTTTCCTCATGCATTCTAAATGCAGTGCCTCAGTAGTTAAGAAGCTCACCTTGTTAACTGGAAGGCCAGCAAGTTGGAAAGTTCTAGACCCTGATACTGTATGATGATTTGAATACCTTTCTCTGTCCCAGCTCCTGCCAACGTAGCGCTTCAAAGGCAAGAAATTGCAAGCAAATAAATAAGGGACCACTTCAGTGGAAAAAGATCTTGGGGACATTTATTATTATTATTATTATTATTATTATTATTATTATTATTATTATTATTATTATTATTATTATTATTATTATTATTATTATTATTATTATTATTATTATTATTATAGTTGCACTTATACCCCACCTCTCTAGGGAGAATGAATCCCTACACGAGGTGGCTAACAACATAAAATCCTCCATACAACAAACAGACATTTTAAAAGTACGCCCCATAAAATTATAATAAAAATAAGCTACAATGAAAGGAGCCTCATTCAAGCATCCCCCTGAGGAGAGTTTCTCCACCAAAAACCCTTTTAACCTAGAATAATTTCTGACAGAATATTATTATTATTAATGCCATATTTTTGAAGGGTCATTGTGCATAAATTTTCTTTTTACTGTAAGTGTAGTAGTTACAAGCCTGGAGCAAGGCACACGTTCTGTCTCCAACACTTGTGGAAGAAGGTAAAGGAACTCCTGTGGTAGAATCTTCTTATATTTTCCCCAAAGTTTCATTTTTCTGAAAGAGGCTTCTAATTCTTATCTCATTCTCAAGGCCTTTTAGATTTTCTTTTGATACCGTATATACTCGAGTATAAGCCCAGTTTTTTTAGCCCCAAAAATGAGTCCCAAAAAGGGGACTCAGCTTATACTCAGGTAAATGACCACGAGGGTCCCAAGACCATGCCAGATTGAGATGTGCCAAAAATTAATTTTACCATATTTTCATGTATTTTGATTGTTGAAACTCACTAGCAGCTGCTGCATTTCCCACCTTCATCTTATACTCTGGTCAATCTATTTTCCTGGGTTTTCAGATCAAAATTTGGTACCTCGGCTTATATTTGGGTCAGCTTTATACTCCAGTATATACTGTACAGTAATACTTTTGAAGTTTTTGTAGTCTTCTAAGGGATGCAGATTTTTCTGTCTGTGACACAGCTGATCGTTCTTCTGCAGTCTCCTTAGCTGCCTACATTTCCTGATCTGAAAAAGTCCTGTGGAAAAAGTAACCTTTTTATATCTTTCCTGAACTTTAATTAAAGTGTGAGAAGCTGGCTGGAGTGGTGAGGGAGCTGCCAGTTTCCATAGAGATTGTTGTACAGTGTATGAGAAAGGGCATATCCACACAATCCTCAACTACTTCATCAGTGAGTAAACATAATTATTTTGAACTTTGTCCGTGAGAATTTCTCCAAAATATCTCCTCTTTGGAGAGAAATTCTGTGCTACAAAATTGATTGAGAATGGTTGGAAGTCTTGTGGGAGAAATGTTTAAAATGGCATTAATTAAAATGTAACACAGTTGTCATACATCTGTTATAAACCATTCAAAATGATCCTCATAAAGTATGCAAAATAGTAGGCTGTACAGAACATGGTGTATGACTGTATATCACCTGCTCTGCTTCTGTTGAACTTAGATTGTGTGTTATGTACTGTCAAGTCACTTCCAACTTTTGGTAGCCCTATGAATGAATAATTTCTAAAATGCTTGTCCCTGGCAGCCGTCCTCAGTGATTGGAAACTCAAGCCTGTGGGTTCCTTTAGGGCAGGGGTGCCCAGATTATAGCCCCGGGGCTTGATCCAGCCCCCAGCACCAATTCATCTGGCCTGCGAATCCCTCGTCGCTTCTAGGCTGGTTGAATTGGCATCAGGGCTGGATCCAGCTCCTGGGTCATAGTGACCAGCCCCCTGAACCACATGACTGGCCCGTGGCCCAAAAAGTTTGGGCACCCCTGTTTTAGGGAGTCAATCCATCTTATTCAATTTTCCTCTTTTCCTGCTGATTTCAGCCTTTCCCACACTATTCTAAGAGGATCTTGCCTTCTCATGATGTACCTGAAGTATGAAGATCCTCAACTTCATTATTTTTGCCTCTAGAAATAGTTCAGGCTTGATTTGCTTTATGACCCACTTATTTTACTTTCTGTCAGGCTAAGGTACTGTATCTGCAAAGCTCTCTACAAGCTCTATCTTTCAAACAAATAATCATTCTTTACTGTTGAGCTTTCAAACATAGTGCTCAGGAATACAACAGTGTGGATGATGTTGAGCTTGATTTGATGTCTTCTCCAGTGATGTATCTTTACACTTGATAATCTTTCCTTATTCCTTTCTTTCTGTCCTTCTGAAACACACTCTTCTTCTGATTTCTTGGCTGCTGTCACCATTTAGATTGATAATTCAATGAAAGTATACAAAATCATTCAGTTTCAAATTTTTCATTCTCAGTGTTAAAGTTGTGTAATTATTCTGTAGTTGTGGTTTTTGTCCTACTTGTGCAGTCCTATTTTGGCACTCTCTTCTTTCACATTCAATGTTTCAAGTCATTACAGCTTTTAACCCCAATTTGTCTTTAAAATTATTCTGCCCATTATACATATTTATGTAATGACACTTACCACTGGCATACACCTGCAGCGTTCACCAATACAACCAGTTCTGATGACATACATTCACTACAGTCATCAAAATAATAACTGTTTTATACCCTGTGTCTCTAAATAGTGAATTCTCTGCCAGAGAAGAACAGGAAACTCCTTTATGCAGGGTGACCCATTCACAGCCATGTAATCTTCTGCTTCCATAAATATTTCCGTCCTTTTAACTTCTCCAAAAATCTTTACCTATGTTAAAATTTGCTCTTCTGTGAAGCCTTGGCCTTCAACTATTGATGGGCAACCTGGGAGCCTCAGCCTCCACTCCTAGAAGCACTCAAAGTGTACAGCAGAAGGGAGAGAATGCCTTGAGACAGATAACTCCAAATAACAGAATACAGGAACTATTTAAGAAGAATTCAGCTATTCTGTCTGTCTTTGCACAGTGCACCTCCATAAAATTCTGTTTGGAGCAGGGCAATCATACAATAAAAGATTGCTCTAGAAGCATCCAGAGATGTACATATATTGCAAACATGTGGTCCTGGTTACTTTGGCCTTTGGCCATGACCATTGTTTTCTATAGCCTCCCCCTCTCTGATTTGTAGCCCCCATTTTCACACATGCATACATATGTAACTTCAGCCTTTAGGATTAGTCCTTATTGAAATGAAACCTAATCGGGTGTGATCAAACCTATTCATATTTTCCTCCCTTGCTTGCTAAGTTTGCTACCATCCATCCTCCCTGTTGCTTCCCACTCTACCAATAGGGTAAAAAGCTCTTCAGGTATGCTTCCCTTTCCCCCTTTTTCTAATATTCCTCTATAATACACCATGCATATTAAGAGGACCAAAATAACAACAGTCTTAACAGCAACAATTCCACTGATAATAAAGATTTTCAGAGAAGGAAGCAAAGCAGTAGTTGGACCCCATGGAAGAAGATGAGGTTATCAGCTGCAAATTAAATGTCAGATTTCCATCATGGTTGGGGGCTATGCTGTGCAGTAGGCTGTGGTATTTGGATGTTAACTTCACCCCTATAAACAGCATTATGGAAATGCTATCATTACTTGCTGATTAGGTGGATCTCACCTGCTCCCCCCCTCAAATTTCTTATTTTCTTTGACATGTGTGTACGCATGAGTGCAGAAAGAAGATAAAGCCGACAGTATTGGAGATGGAAGAGAAGTTTCAGGCAAGTTACAGATGGCATCAAGTTGAATGACTTCTTTCCTGCTGTTCTGACAGCAATACACTAGATTAGACCGATATAAGAAGCTGCCAAAACACTTTTCTATCTCCACTGGTTCCCATGCTACCTGCAGCCTGAAAGATGTGACTAGTGTGAAGAAGGAAGCCAATAAGCCACAAATAAAAGAGAGTGGAAAAAAATATCACTAGAAGCAAGGCTGGTCCTCCAGTGAAGCAAAGTGAGTCCTGTTTTTCAGGCAACAATCTGGGAGGAACAACAGATTGAGTGAGGCTTGGCCTCTAAAAGCATCTAGCTACTTCTCCACATCCATCACTATTTTCTTGGACAGATGTCACCTTTCTTTCTCTGCCTTTCTCAGCTGAAGGGAGTGTTTCAGCTGGCTTGGCTACTGAAGTATGGGACTGCTCCTCCTCCTCCTTTGTGGTCCTGCATGTCCAAAAATGAGATGGCTAGATGGTATTGTAGACACAATGGACACAGAGCTGGGTGGATTGAGGAGGATGGTGGAAGACAAAGGTACCTGGTGGGCAATGGTCCACAGAGTCACAAAGGGTCAGAATCAATTGTGCAACTGAACAACAACAAACGTCCTGTTTCACTCACTTCTATCACTCCATCACACAAATTCCATCTCTTGCCTGTCTCAAAAGCCAGGCTATCAAGCTTCCCTGCTGTTGTGTGCTCAAGGAAGTACCTCTGCAGCTGTGCTGCCTCCTGCTTCCTGGCTGGTGGGAAGGGATCCTCTCTCAACAGTATATCGTCATCACTGATGGTTTGTTTTTCCTCTCTGAGCTCCATAATATTGTTGGAGAAGAGAAACTGAACTGTACTTTCTCCTGAACTTCCATAAGATCAGGTCACAATGCGGCTGCTTGGGTTGTGATGGGGTGCGGGCGTTATGCTCGGGCCTCACCATTGCTGCTTGAGCTGCACTGGTTGCCAGTGTGCCTCCGGATGCAATTCAAGGTGCTGATTATTACCTTTAAAACCCTATATGGTAGTGGGCCAGAATACTTAAGAGACCGCATTGCCCTAAGGACATCTGTCAGTCCCACCAGAGTGGACTGGAGAGGCTCTCTGGTTGTACCATTAGCTAGAGAGGTGCTTCTCTCTAGCACTAGAAGGAGGGCCTTCTCCGTGTCCGCCCTGGCCCTCCTGCCAAGTGAGTTGCATCTCCAGATAGAGCTGCTCCCCTTTAGGAAGGGGGTTAAGACCTGGCTGCTGGGGCAGGTATGTGGTATGGGCCAGATGGTTGCCCCAGTCTGTTGGCTCATCTGACTGCTCCCTCTCTGTGTGTGTCTTTTTTAGTTATTTTAATCTCTTAATCTTTTAATCCTGATTTTTATACTGTGTTTTATATTGTGTTTTAAGTGTTTTTAAAAAGTTTTGTTAGCCACCCTGGGTCTTTTTTGAGGAGGGGGGCATAAAAGTTTGATTAAATAAATAAAATAAAATAAATAAGAAACTTCAGTGAAAGATTTGAAAACACCTACCGGTAAGTGATAAAGAAAGCTTCACAGCAGAGATTTGGTGAAACAATCAGTGGAGTTCTGTGTCACATGAATCTTCACCTTTAGAAGTCTTTTAAAAAAAACCTTTTACTCCTTGAACCTCACCACTACAGAGCAAGGGAGTGTACCCATGCATGCACAGAATGCTGCCATAATTGACCTGTGGCTGTCATAAGCATGTTTACGTGGGGGTGACATGGGCTGGATTAATTGTTGCCATGGGCTGGATCTGGCTCATGGGCTGTAGTTTGGGCATCCCTGCTCTGGATCAAAACTAAATAGTTACTCTGCATTCTATACTCTTTCTCATCCTTGAAAGCTTTGATAATTTTGTTTCCTCTCTTTAAACTGCTACTGCTGAAGACTACAGGGAATTTTTAATAGACAGGTTTATTGTGGGGGGACTGTGATTCATTTCACCTACACATATACCCCACTGCCACCCAACCACCCACCCAGTAGTTTTAATTAAGACTTAGGTTTCTTTTTAAGGTGGAACAACTTTCTCATGTTCATATAAACTAATAAGGAGCTTGTAGTAAACTCTCAAATTTTAGTTCTATAATTAATTATTGAACCCTTATTTTTTACTTATAATAATGGCTCATAATATTTGAGCGTTTCCCAAATGAGCAGCAAAGAGCTAGAGTGCTAGAGGGTACAAGATGAAGCATATTCCCCATTAAACTAAAATATCTTAATGGCTGACAACTTCTTTTTTCCTGTTTTTAATTGTTATTACTTTAATCTGTAACTGCAAAATGTTTATATAATTTCAGTGAAATATTGACGCGCAGAGACATACATACTGTCTCACACACACAAACATATATAGACATATATGAAGCATACATATATGACATCATCAGTGCATAAGCAGAGCAATGCAAGGCATGTTGGAAGTGTTGGTTTTAGTGTGAGACATCTGTGCATGAGTTTAAGCACTTGATCTATGCCTTTTACTCATGTGGGTTGTGTGGAATTAACATCTTGCACCTGCTGTTGATGCCTGAATTGTGTTCATGTGAAAATACATAGAGAATTTGTCCAAACTAAACACAGTTAACCTTCTGTGTTGCGAAAATAATGGCATTTGCATAGGTGGTAGCTTTTGTATGAGTATTATTCCAACTGAGCCTTTACAAACATTCATGAAAAATGATCAGAAAGAAGCAAGTACATTGTCTCTTCCTTTGCCCTCACATCATTTGATGTCTTCTCTTTATAAGCTAAGGTGTCAAGTCTATTGGGTACTAACTATACGATGACGCCAACCTGCTGGTTGATTTGAATGTCTCTCCCACTCTTAACTTTTAAAATTGCTTTGCCTGTTTTATCTTTTAAATATTTTAATCTGATAAATTTTTAGGGTATTGTTACGGTTTTTATGAACTAAATTTTATTGCAGATTGTTGTACTATATTGCTTTTGTTAGCCGCCCTGAGTCGCTTCCCGAGGAGGGCAGCATATAAGAAAGAGCAATAAGTAAATAAATAAATAAATAAAAGCCATGTTTCATAGGTATAATTAACGTGTGTGTGTGTGTGTGTGTGTGTGTGTGTGTGTGTGTGTGTGTGTGTGTGTGTGTGTGTGTGTGTGTGTGTGTGTGTGTGTGTGGTACAAAAATAGTTCACTTTTAAGGCCATATTTTTAAGGTGAACCTGTGTTGGTCAAATATAGCAAAACCAACAAAAAGTCTTGCAGAATCTTAAAGACTAATAAAACTTACTTGATATAAATCTTTGTTTGATGTAACTCAATGTACTGCAGTATCAGTAGGCAGAACATGCGAAGGACAGGGATATGAAATGTAATGGAAATTTAAAAGTTAAAGATTATTAATGACTCTTAAGTACCACTCCAGATGTAGGAAGAAACAGTCTTTACCTTTAACCTCTGTAACTGCTTGTTAGGAAAGATTTGGAAAGAAACTAGTTACTTATAATTCCTTTTTAAGTGATGAAGTTGTATTTAAATTGAATCACTGTTGATTGTGATGTACAGTATTACTCCTTTTTTTAGTGTAACTACAACTAGCTACTTTTTTAATTATTTTATTAGTTACATGGATTTGGCCTTCTTTTTTTTGAAATTTTTAATTCTAATTTGATATTGGTCAGGGTCATATTGAGGTTTTATTGAGGTTTTACTGTTGGACTGTGTTTTAAGTGTTTGTTTTTAACGCCATGTTAGCCGCCCTGAGTTGTTTGCGAGGTGGGCGGCATATAAATATGACCATAAAATAAAATAAAATATTTGAGGAATAATAAAATAGCAAGTGCCTATAGCCTGTTGTGCTCTCTTGGTACATTATAAGAATGTGTGCTCTGTACAATTTTTTAAAGATCTCACAGACCAATTTTTTGTGCTAGCAGGAGTTTGGATTTGATTTAGTTCTGAGGACCTTGACAATGTCACTAAAACTCTTTATGCTACTCACAGGTGCCTGCATTGACCATTATAATTAATAAAGGGGGGTTGTTGACAGGCTTCATTAATAGGCTATAAAGATGATTGAGGTTCTTGGATATCTTTAGGAGAGAATGAAATAGCAGTTTCAAAAGCACAAACAGTCTGTGATCAGTTCCAGAACTTGCCTTCCAGTTGCCTTTGCAGTATTTTATACAGGACATGGATGGACAGATGGATCTTCTAGGAATGGTTGTCAGAATTCCACACTGCAAAACAAGAATATAAAGCAAAAAATCAATGTTGTCTTGCCCTATCATTGTTTTGCTAATCAAAGTCATTTGGGCAACAGAGTGACACCCAGTGGTTGCAGTTATTGGATGTACCTTTGATGATAACTTGGTTGCCAGGAGGAATTTGAGCAATACTGTATATTACTTAGGTGGACATGGCAGAATGGTTCTCAGCAGCAGAAAGTGTGACTGAGAGTTGAATGTCATCTGCAGGAAATTTGCTATTTTCATACTGTAAATAATGAAACTTGTCCTCTCTAGTCTTTTAATTGTGATAATAAGTACTCCAAAAATTATCCACAATACATGGATCCCAGGTTGTGATTGCTTCTGAATGCATAAACCTGGAAAGGCAAATTTTGGAAATATGTGCATGAGAAAGAGAGACAGAGTCAGAAATGAAAGAGGTCAAAACATTTTGCTGTCTAAGGCAACATGATTCCACAGACAGAAGTTAGCTGACCTAGCTGTAGAACATTCATGCAGCTCTAGAAATGCGACAAGATACTCCATCACATGTGGTGCCAGACATGCTGTATGTCACACACACAATATTTTCCAAAGGAAATAAAAGCCAAGGAGTAATATCTTATCTGTCTTTGTATCGGTATCTCTGTACCAGACCCTGTTTTCTCTATTTGGCTACTGATAGGGATGGCCCTAGGTCAGTGATGGCAACACTTTTAGAGACTGAGTGCCCAAACTGCAACCCCAAACCCACTTATTTATCACAAAGTGCCAACACAACAACAGAGGAGGAAGGAAACACTCCCATTGGGCTGCTGAGCAAAGGGCTTGGGTGAACTCTGTGTTGTGGGAGGAAGGAAGTGCTCCCATTGGGCTGCTGGGCAGAGGGTCAGGGTGAACTCTGTCCTGGGGGAAGAAGGAAGCACTCCCAATGAGCTGATGGGTAGAGGGGGGTCAAATTCTGTGCTGGGGAGACTGCACAGGTGCCATAGGTTCACCACCAGTGCTTTGCATTTGATCACTTGTGGTTAGAAGGACCCTCTTAGACTTGGATTAAGGGCCTGAGTTTTGAGAATAATTCAAATTCTGCTAACCACCAAGGTTTTATTCTTTTAGCTATTCTGCTCTAGTCTTTCTGTTCAGTGACTTCCAAAACTACTGTATGTCCAGTTTTATCTTTGTTGTTGGATAAAGTTACGTGTATGTTATTTCTGTCTAGTCAGAAATAACACACAGTCAAACCTCGCATTACAAAAATATTTCATTCTGTGAGGCTCTTCGCTATGCGAGTTTTTCGTGCTGTGAGGTTTTTTCGCATAGTGAAAATTCCTCTAGAAAAACTCGCATAACAAAAATTTCTATGGAAAAAGTCGCATAGCGAAAAAAAATTGTTATGCAAGTTTTTCCCATAGAAATGCTCGTTATGCAAGTTTTTCCATAGGAAAAGTCTGACTCGCATAGTGAAAATTTTTGTTATGCAAGTTGAAACGCTTTTCGAAATGCCCACTCGTTATGCGAGTGTTTGGCTAAGCAAGGGTTCGTTAAGCGAGGTTTGACTGCATAGTATTTTTACTAGGGTTTTAAGATAAGTGAGATAATGAAGGTGTGGTTTGCCATTCCACACTCCCAGTAAGCTTTCATGACTGAGCAGGTTGAACCCAGAACTCCTGAGTCCTAATCCATCACTCTCTCCACTAAAACAGGGTTCCTCAAGCTTGGCTCTCCAGTTGTTCTTGGACTTCAATTTCCAGAAGCCCTTTATCTGAGCCTGATCAGAGCTTCTTGGAATTGAAATCCAAGACCTGGAGAGCCATGTTGGAAGAACCCTGCACTAGACCACTGAGCATTTACTGTGCTGGATAAAGTACAGATGGTCTAATAGGTCATGCCAGGAAACAGCCACTCGCATAAGTGAGGGAGTATAGGTATAGAGTATACAGAATTTGTATCCCTGCCAATGCCTTTTCCCTAATAAGTGAGAATTAATGCCATTTGGAAGGTGGAATCACATGACCCCATCAGCAGGCCACTGCTATCAGAAAACACTGCACATTCTTATTCTCACCTCCATCAGTACAGGCTGATGAAGACCACATGCCTGCCATTGGCAAGGCTGTGCTTACATCAAGTTCCAGAAGACCAGTGCCACAGTCTTGTGATTTCAGATAAGGACAGGATACGGAAAGCCTCTGTGACAAAACTCAGACTGTGCTAGTGACAGTCCCACTGACCCAGCCCTGCACATATCAGTTTGTGCTAATGATGAAATTGGACCTTAACTGAAGGTTTTCTGGTACAGCTGGATGCGTGTTGACATGGAGATTTGATTTGGTCCGTGAGCTTGGTATACTCTGGGCATTGTGAATGTATGAGGCTTGGGAATGTTCTTCCATCTCTTCCTCTCCCCCTTTTAGCCCACCATACATATGGTGATTCTTTTTTCTGGCATGACTGTTATTAACCACGCTGCAATGGAAATGGCATCAAAATACAGAAATAGGTCCATGAGGGAGGGGGAAAAGCACATTTTCTGGACTGCTTTGCATTTAGCTTCTACACCTTTGGAATCTGAACATAAAGCATCTGTCCCCCTTTTGGGGTTTTGTTTTGTTTTGTTCACAGCTTTCATTTAAGGCATGTTGCGGAGTGTGTCAGTAGCTATGAAACTGATTCTCTTCTCTCTTTTATTCTGCTTTCACTGTTGTTGCCAGGAGTGGCAATTAATCAAGACAGCACTGTGCCCAACTCCCTTATTTCTCCTCCCCCCCTTTTTTTTTTTACTAAAGTGAATAATGAAGAATGATGTCTTCACTTCTTCACCTCCACATCTCCTGGGCAGAAAATGCTCAAGCTGGTGCCTTTAACAAGGAACGTGCACCAGGGAGAATGTTCTACCAATGACAAATGTGGCCCTGAAATTTGCCAAGTGTGAAGTTGGCTTCCTGACATTTCCCTCTTTGTCACCATCAATCTTCCTCTGTCAAAGAGGCCCCTTTTGTCCTCTTTTTTCTTGTTGCTTTTTTATTCTTTATTACCGCACCATGTTTTACATAAGTACAAACTGCCTGGACACCAGTTTTGTGGAAGGCATTAGGCAATGGAAAGATCCAGTGGGAGCGAATTCACTTGATTTTGTTTGTTTGTTGTTGTTTAGTCACATAGCCAAGTCCAACCTTCTGCGATCCCATAGACCACTGTATGCCAGGCACCCCTACCCTCCACCATCCTCTGCAGCCTTCTCACCTCTATGCCCATTGTGTTAACAATGCCATCTTACCATCTTATCCTCTGCTGTCCTCTTCTTCTTTCGCCTTCGATCTTTCCCAACATCAATGCCTTCTGGAGTGAGTCGTCTCTTCTCATTTGGTGTCCAAAGTACTTTAGCTTCTTCTTCAGTATTTGTCCTTCCAAGGAGCAGTCACTGTTGATTTCCTTCAGGATCAACTTATTTGATCTCTCCTCCAGCACCACATTTCAAAGACGTCTATTCTTCCACGCTCAGCCTTCCTTATGATCCAGCTCTCACAACCATACATTACTACTGGGAATACCATTGCTTTGACTATGTGGACTTTTGTTGGCAGGGTAATGTCTTTACTTTTTATTGTGTTGCCTAGGTTTCTCTTGAATAGGAAACGAGAGAAGAGAGAATCATGCCCTATTTAAGCATGTCTTAAAGTATGGACCCCACATATGACAAGGATAGCATGCTAGCTTCACAGATTATATCACTATTTTAACCATGTAGATGCAACTCTCTGAAAAATAGGGAGCTGCTCAATATGGGTAATTTCTTTTTGTGAGCCACAATCTGACCAAGACATTGGGTTGTGGCTTATATGGAGAGACTATCCAAACAGAGCAAATCAGCTACCATTTCAAAAATTTTATCCAAGCAGAGAACTCCTCTCTTTTCTGATTTTTAAATTTCCATGATTAAAGCAATGATGGGAGGAGGAGGGGGTGAGGACGAGGCATGTCCTTCACTGCATCCAGGTCCTATGTCTGTAGTTATGATGAGCTTTCATATAAAAAAATCACATTGAACATCACAGTATGTGTAGCTAGCTTTAACTTAGCAAAGGCTAGAAGACTGATGGGAGCTGAGTGAACCAGTTGTATTTGAAGACATTTCTTGGTCACTCACAGCAGATTCCAGGATATTTCTAGAATCTTGCACACTTGCCCCACCCAAAATTGCTGAAATTATATTGTAATGCTATAAAAAGAGGCATTAACATTTGGAGACAAACTGTCTCAAGTTAAGAAATTTCCATAAATAATATAGAGTATGTTGCATACTGAGTCAGACAACTTAGCAACATGGAGTGTCTATGGAGATTTCTTAACCTACAGCCAAAAACTATACTTTTTTCATAGTAGTGCAATAAGATTTCAGTCAATATGCATTAGACCAGGGCCTGGGCAGCTGAAGGCTGATTCTAGCCAGTAAGAACCAGTCTTGTAGTTTGTCAGTCTGTTGTGGAAATCTTACTTAGAGGTTTTCATACAGATTGCAAAGAATCACTTGACATGCTCATTTGGGTTTGTTTGTTTTCATGTAATAGATTACTCTGGGTTGAAAGGAATGAGCCTCCTTTCATGTTCCTCCCTCAGGTATCGAACCTGTCTTTCTGGTGTCCAAACCTAGTGCCTTAACCACTATGCCACCGAGGGAGCCAAGAACAACTTCTTTGGCTTGTACAGTTGATCTGTCTTCTAGAAATTCCATTTGGAAGGTGGTGGGTTGGCTTAATTGCCATCTAACAGCTCTCTTATCAAAGACTTGTTTTCTGTTTGAATCCACACTTGGATGAATGCATAAGTATGTATAGGTATGTATAAGTATGTGTGTGGCAGTCCATTGGGTCACAAAGGGTTCAGAGTCGACTGCATGACTGAACAACAACATATGTATGCATGTGCACACGTACATGGTGGTGGTGGTGGTGGTGGTGGTGGTGGTGGTGGTGGTGGTGGTGGTGGTTGTCGTCGTCGTCGTCGTCGTGGTGAGGAGATTGCTCAGTTAGATTTTCCTGTGGCTCTATTTTGAATCTATTTGATAATATGCAAAATAGTCAAAGCTGTGTATCTTTTTCTCTAATCCTCTGTACCCCACCAGAATTTTTTTAAAATCCATATGGCATAGATCAGTAAATAGACTGAGGTGTGTGCCAGAACATGCAGGGAAAGAACATCTCAGGACAATCTGTTACTATATTTTTGTGTGCACTGAAGGCATGGTTTATTTTCCCTCTCTCTTTGGGGAATCAAGTGACTGTGTATGGTACTGTAGGGACAAATTAAATATGTATGATGCCCCTGCATGGAGAAGAGACTGTGATAGGTGGATGAAATTAAGCCAAGAGAGAGATTGCTTAGACCAAGCCATAGCCAAAGTAATGTAATTGGGAGGAATCAGAAACATACAGCATAAAAACATCAGCCTGGTTGTGAAAATGAGATCTAAAGAGAATGAAGCAATCTCCCCAGGGAGCGATAGAATTCCTGGAGATGGAACCTTTGGAAACTGAATTCCAAAAGAATTGCTGTGCTTCCGTCCACTGAAATACATCAGTCGTGCGGCATTTCAAAGACCAGCAAATTGCTGGTGCCGTAAGCTTTACTTCAAAGCCAAATTTAAGCAATTATCAATTTCAAGTAGGAATATCAATCCTTGTTTGTCCTGCTCTCACATATAAGGATGAGGAATGGCAACATTTTTATGCTTGTCACCAAAGATGATGAGAAATGTACTGCTGCTCTCGATAGAGTCCATACATTGGTGAGAATGATGTTTTCTGCAATTCTTTTTGCACAAAAAGAGTGGAATTTGTAGGAAAATTGTGTACTTCACACAGCTGCATAAGATTGTCAAAAACTGGGAACTGTATGGGTTGTTTGCATCTTAATAATCATCCAACCCTTCATGCTTCCTTGTGTGTATCTGCAGATGTGCACACATGCATGTACACACACCTACAGACACACTTTGTGTCTTGAATGGAACAAGCACTAGGACCATTTTAAACAAATTCAAGAGCCTTGAAGTGGGGAGGTGAGTTTTCTTCTTACTCTCAGCTGGAAAGGACCCTTGTAGAGCTTTAAAATTCCTTGCTGAGTTGTCTCATCATGTAAGAATAACTCAATACATAAGAACAAGAATTTTAGCAAGTATTTTACCATTCTTAGTTACTTTCAAGCAATGCACAAGAGCATCAAATCTAGCTCAGTGATTGCAACATGACTTTAAAATGGCGTAGGAAAAGTGGGCTTCAAATCTTGGCCTCCTGAGCAATGCTACAAAAAGTTTTCCAAACTTTCAACATAATCTTAAAATACACAGAGCTCCAAAATCCATGGAATTTCTTCTTTTTCTATATACGTACTAAATAGTTAACAATATAAAATTACATTGGCAATGGTCAAAATCCAGTATTTTGTTTTTGTTTTTGTTTTTGAGAAGCTATGGATTAGCTATCAGGAAAGTTATGGAGAAGCACATTGTGTGTCATTGTGTAACTTTCTGGACATTAATCTTATTTTTCAAAGTTTCAGAGAATATCCCTAAATGCATCATCTGTAAATCATTAGTTCAAATCTAATTCTGTTTCCTTTCATTTCCTGTTATCTCTCTACTACTACTTTTTCTTTAATTACTTTCTATGGAATACCCCTCCTTGTGTTGCTGCTTGTCATAAACAGCCCGATGGTGGGGAGAGAATTTACTGGGACGGGCGGGCGGGCGCTGCTGCTCAAAGACCATCCCTTAAAGGGAAACACCACCTCTGCATTTTTTGCTTCCTCTTGCCAGTCTCCGTTCTGCTCCATGGGAGAAAGTCCGAAGATCTTCAGGCAGCTTCAGGAGAAGCTGCCAAAGGTGCCTGAAGTGCTTCGGACTTTCTCCCATGGAGCAGAGCGGCAAGAGGAAGTGAAGCGGAAAATGCCAAGTTGGGACTTCACATGTCTGCCTTGATTTAGTCACAAGAATCCCTGGTTTGAGACCGGGGTGGGGGGTTGGGGTTGGCAGGTATAGAGTTTGGAGGCTTAGATTTAACTTCTAAGTCAATAATAGACTCACAGGGTGACCTTCAATTTTTCACAGCCTCCATTTCTCAAAAGACATTGTTGTGTGCATGAATGTGATAAGACGTGTATAGTTGTTTACATGTTATCAGTGCAATATAAGTGATAGATGAGGTCTAATCTAGCAAACAACCCTTATCACAATCTCTCCTGCAATGTCATTTTGATTGTCTAAGGTGTCACTTGTCAGTGCCTCATTTATGCCTTTATTTTTCCAGTTGTAGAACAGTACTTCCACTTCTGGCTATGACTTATTCATCTGGTTTGAAATCTGCTTGCTCTAATCTTTACTCATTTTCAGTGATTTTTGTCAGAATAGTGTTTGCTCATATAATTCATGTAAATCTATGCATGCAAATAATTATACTTGGAGCACAATGTAATTTATTTAGTGTATGTCCTTAATGCACTGTCTTATAAACTGTCATCTAATTCTAGATGAAAACAAAAGCCTGAAAATATTGGCAGGAACAGCTGATGACTCTGAAAATGTATAGGAGTGGATCTCTTCCCCAAAAGTATTTCTTTCCCAAAGCCTTCTACCTCTGAATAATTTTCTCTTCCAAAACTATCCCTACAAATAGATTTTCCATGAAATATAGTATTTCAAAACTGTGGTCAATTTCTACGGATGCCACTACAATCTGCAAGGAGGAAATTTTGATACAAGTACTTTTGTTCCATTGGTAAAGGTAAAGATCACCCTTGTTCGAAAGCAAGTCATATCTGACTCTAGGGTTCAGTGCTCACCTCTGTTTATAGCCAAAGAGCCAGCACTGTCTGTGTCTGTAGACATTTCTGTGGACATGTGGCAGGCATGCCTAGACATCAGAGTGCACGGAACACTTACTTTCCCACCAAAGTGGTACCTATTTATCTAGTTGGAATTTCTTGCTTTTGAACTGCTAGGTTGGCAGGAGTTGGGACAGAGATGGGAGCTCACTCCATCATGCAGTACATTGGTATAGAACCCCGACCCTCCAGTCTTTAAGCTCAGTGTCTTAACCACTTGAGCCACTGCAGTCCCTGTTCCATTGGTACAATCTGACAACAATCCTACATTTTTGTCAGGCTTGATTATATATGATTTCTTTTCTAATTTACTAGCTATCTGATTTAGGGAACACAGTTAAAGAGGAATGAACAAAACCTGTGTGGATCAGAATATGAAATTAAGTATGCCTCTTAGCATGATGACATATGAAGACTATACTGCTCTCAGGAGGATGACATTTTGATGGCACCTTCTCACCCACAAGACAAGCAACTAGTCACTTGTCACTATATAATACAACCAGAGTTGGTTAAAAGTATTTATGGACTCATCTGGATGAAAAGGAAAAAGAACCGCCCAGAGAGTGCACTAAGTACTATGGGCGATATATAAGTATGAACCATTCATAGTCTTTGTGGTCTATGTTTGCATGTTTTCAGTTCCAAATTTATATTTCTCTCAAATCATGTATGTTCTTGCAAGTCAATGCAAGGCAGATTAATTGAATGAAAATTCTCTGTACCCAGGGCATGTTATTAAGTCAGCACACATGAAGTTGCCTGCCATTGGAATTCACATCAGTTTCTACAATGTTGTTCTCAGTGAAAAAGGCAAGAGTTTTCTATCTCTGAAATTTGTTCTAGAAAGGAAATTAATGTCATAGTATTCCCATGGATGTATGGGAACATACAGTGGCAAAGTGGAACATTTATAGAAAGATCTTATAAGAGCATAGGTGGGTCACATGATCTCTTACATCACTCATATTTGCATGGCTTATCCTTACTTCAAATATTTGAAATGGTAGCCATGTTAGTCTGTGTTTCAAGCATATCAGAGAGTAAACAAAACAAAAAGACAAAAAATGTTGTTGCACTTTAAAGACTACAAAATGAAACACACAGATGTTGTCAAATACACACAGAGAGAGGCTCTCAATCAGGCAGTTCAACATGGCAAAGATTCCTCCAGAAAAGAAATGTTGTAGTATGTGGTTACACAATGGAAAGTGATGAAAATATTAAGCTTTGAATTGTTTGTATGCCCCTGCTCCCCAAATCTCCTCTCATGCTTAGCACAGTTCCACTGCAAAATGATTACTCAGGCCAATAACTTGAGGTAAAAAATATAAAAGATATTTATTTACAATATGCTCAGAAATTCATAATAGGATTTGGTATCAGGTTGTTGGAATAGGATAGATATTCAGATTAGTTACAATACAACATATGGAGGGTTTTCCTTCAATACAGCTGTGTGACTGGGAAAATGGTAGTAGGACAGAGCATTGAAAATTTCTGCATCTCCATCTTGAACAAAATGGCCAACAAAAAACAGCAAACAAAAAAGTAAGGGTTTAAGATCAGCCAATCGAATTTCAGGCAGAAAAGTATTTGGCTAGGGATATTAACATCATGATAAGTTAGTTGTTCAGTTGCACTGCCAGGTCCGATCCTTTGTGAGCCTGTGGACTGCAGCACACCAGGCTCGCCTTTCATCTTCCATCCTCCTTGGCCTGCCCAGATCTACGCCCACTGCAACAAAGATGCCATCTACCCATCTCATCCTCTGCCGCCCCCTCCTCCTCCTGCCTTTGATCTTTCCCAGCATCAGGGCCTACTCCAGTGAGTGCTCTATTCTCATTTGGTGGCCAAAATACTTGAGCTTCAACTTCAGTATTTGTCCTTCCAAGGAGCAGTCAGGGTTGATTTCCTGTAGGATTGACTGATTTGATCTCCTTGCAGTCCAGGGGAGTCCAAGACTCTTCTCCAGCACTACACTTGAAAGGCATCTATTCTTCAGTGCTCAGCCTTCCTTATGGTCCAGCACTCACAGCCATACATTACTACTGGGAATACCATTTTTTTAACCTATGTGGACTTTTGTTGACAGGGTGATGTCTCTGTTTTTTATTATGCTGCCTAGGTTTGCCATAGCTTGCTTCCCAAGGAATAAGCATCTTTTTTATTTCATGGCTGCAGTCACCAAGGCTCCCACAAGCAAGGGATTGGATAGCCCCCATCTCAGTACCAAAATTTCCCTCTTTCCAAGTATTGTATTGATCCTTTGTGTGCAGAACTGCACTTGTTATATTCCCAGCGGAAAGCTCATGGGAAATAGCCCCTATAAGGACAGACATCTCTAAAAACTAATTGTAATGTGTAGGTTTTCTGTAATTACACAACATTCAAGAGTGTGAAATAGTGTTGTCTGGAGACTGAGCATAGCTAATCACATTCTGAGCTGCATGTTTCACATTCAAATATAGATTAGGATGACTCAGTTAGCTACAACTTTTTTCTGTTTGCAAATTGTCAGCAAGCATAATCATTTATCTTTTCAGAGGCAGTAATCATTTGAAATCGTTTACTAAGTGATTTTTCCTCCCAAATAATTACTAAACTGTTAAGAAGCACCTCTCCTTTTTGGAATGGAAACTTTTCTGTTTTGATGATTGGGACTGTGAATCATTCCATGAGGTGCAAATATATTTCCCTGCTGTGAACATTTCTCCAAAATGTATCCAAAGTTTGTGCTTGATTGAATCTTCAGCCATTCGTGGAGCACACAATCATCTTTGAGCAGGAACAGCTTTGGCTGGTGAATGCCTTGCTATAGAGATAGCTAGTTTAAAAAATAGTGTGGGGTTATGGGAATATCTGTTTAAAATCTTGATATAGCAACAAAAACTGATAGTGGCTACCTCAAACAAAGAACATTATTGGCCTGGCTGGAAGTAAAATCACAACTTGAGAAATCCACTGATTATCTGATTCATCCCTTCATGTTTCCATGTGAATGTGTGTGGACACATAGAGTCTGTCAGGTATGTGATACGGTGCATTGGGGCAGGGTCATCAATTCTGTTAGGCAGAGTGAGACACTTGCCCAATGTAGCTGGCTCTCAGTTGGGACTGCAGTGGCTCAGTAGTTAAGCTTGCCTTGTTAGCTGGAAGGCTGGCAAGTCGGTCTTTCAAGGCCCAGGTACTGCATGATGGATTGAGTGTCCATCTCTGCCTCAGCTCTTGGGGACAAGAAAGGAGCCTCATTGGGGCGTTCCCTGAGTGGAATTTCGTACGCAAAAATCCTTCCAACCCAGAATAATTTCTGACATGAAATTATTTATTTATTTATTTATTTAAATCTAAATAAATAAATAAATAAATAAATATAGTGTCATGGAAGGGCATCAGTGTATGAGTTAATCCATATATTGTTGTTATTGCATTTTCTTTGCCAAGCATGGGGGCTATATAAATCCTCACTTGTGGAATTTTTGGCATCAGGTTCCCAAAATAATTTGACTTGCCTTGAGGACTATATCTCAATTCAGAGCCTGGGAAAGTTACTTGTTTGGACTTTTCTTACATAGAATCTGTCAGCTAGCATAATCACGGGATTGGGAAGCTTTAGTTTTAAAAAAGTACATTTTTGAAACTCTGTTCTGATTTGCGGTATAGAGGTGTGCCCAACTTTAGACAATAAAATTTGTTAATGCAGCCTTGCGTAAATAAAACAGAGGAACATAATATGTGAAGAGGAGGATTTTTAAAAATCATTTCGGCTCTGCTTCTTATCCATGGGTGCTCACCTGGAAGCACTTCTTCACTGATTGCTAAAAATGTTGTGTATGTGTACACTATGAGCTAAAGTACACATTACAGATATACCTTGGATAACGTTTACCTCGGATAACACTAAAATCGCATAACGTTAAGTAATCTGGGGAGGAGAATTGGATCGAATAACATTAAGGTCCTATGGGATGGATCGGATAACAACCGCTAAAGCCTGTGCAGTTACAATGTATCTCTATGGAGCTTAAACATTATCCGATCCATCTCATAGGATTTTAACATGGATTGGATAACACTAAAAATCGGATAACACCAAGACTTGTGGAACCAAGTCTTAGCATTATCCGTGGTATTACTGTACTCATATTTAGAAACTGAAAACCATGAGTCTTCCAGAGATATGCTTCCAGTAGACTAGGGTGGGCAGTATGCTTCCCAAAGCCATTTTAGTGGTACAACAGAGATGTCTGTGTGAGTGAGTATGAACACGCACACACATCATTTTGTGTCTAGGCTTTAAACATCACTTCCTGCTTTTATTTTTTTAAAAATTGTGGTTCTGCAACTTAACAACTACAGATGTTTTCAATCAGAAGTCTTTCATGTTCATTGGCAATGGTTTGTTGTTTCTTTTTACATGTGTCAATTGGTTAGGTGCTGTTTAGGTATCACAGAATCACACTTAATTGTTGAGTCATACATTAGGGGAGGGAAATAGTCACCATTGAATATGAGTTGAACATGGCCAGCTGATTAACTTCCTTATTAATAACTGTAATTAAAATAAACAACTACAATACTATAGCAAAATAAACACGGGAAAATATTTTAATCAATAAGTATGTTAAAATGTGTTTTTACTAAATATAAAATGGTTTCTGAAAGCCTGGGAAATTGGTGGCAATCCATGCCATTGATTTTCAATTGATTTTATTTTACGGGAGAGAATTGCAACCTCTGTAGTGTTAGCCAAAGTGAAGACCAGGCCCTAAATCCCTAACTGTCTTTTGTGTCTGAGCAACTGTACTATATAGATGGGAATGCTGCATAATATAAGCAGGAGCTAAAAGCCATTCATGAGTTTGTGCCATATTCCCATTTGTAACCCTTGTATGTGAATGTGTAAGCCACCCAAATTGCACTTTTATCTTATAACAGAACCTGGAAAAGGTGTTCTTGGGATTGCAACTCCCAGAACTCCCTCGCTAGGAGATTCTGGGGATTGCTGCACAAATTGACTATTCTAAATCTGCCCTGCCATGAAATAAAACAATGTTGATTTTTGTGCACCTGGCAAGATTTGAGATGATTACTTCCAAAATGCCATTTCATATGATATGAATATCAGAGGAGAGTATGAGATGCTTCCAAATGTCTCTGTTTCACAAAATTCTTTTTAATTCCTGTTCGCAAGAATCACATGGGATGCTTCCCACTCTACCACTGCTGGGGTTTTTTAGAGTGGTGGAAAAAATGCAAAATTCCTTGTTCTCAACAAGATAGTCTGTCTCAACACATCAAATCAGCCTATAAACAACATCCTTGACCCCATAAAAATTTCTCACCTACAGCAGAAGAACTAAATAAGAACCTCTCCTTGTCATTGACACTCCTGCAGGTTGTACAATGTGTCTGTGCAAAGCTAGCTTTTTACCCTTTAAATGTACCTACAGATACAGAAAGCACAAAAAAGCAGACTGATAACTTGAAAAGATACAAACAACCTAACCAGTTCTTTGGCTTTTTAAAAGTTCTTGCAACAAAGCAGCAACTACTAGCCTTTTTAACATGCTGCAAATGTACTATACCTTGACTTCAGCAAAGCCTTTGACAAAGTGCCCCATGATATTCTGATTAGCAAGCTAACCAGGTATGGTCTGGATAGCAAAAGTATTAAGTTAATTACAGAATCATACTCAGAGAGTGTTTAACAACATCTCCTTCTCAAACTGAGAGGAGATAATAAGTGGGATACCAGAAGGCTTAGTCCTGGGCCCAGAGCTCTTCAGCATTTTTATTAATAACTTGGATGAAGGAGTTCAGGGAATACTTATCAAATTCCAGATGACACAAAATGGGATGGAATAGCAAATACCTTGGAAGACAGGAACAGAATTCAAAAAGATCTTGATAGGCTTTAATGCTAAGCTGAAAGCAACAGAATGAAATTTAACAAGAGTAAGTGCAAAGTTCATCACCTAAGGAAAAACCTCAAATTCATAGTTACAAGGTAGGGGATACTTGGCTCAGTAATACTACAAGTGAGAAGGATCTTTTAATTGTTGTAGATCACAAACTAAATATGAGTCAACAGTGTGATGTGGCTACAAAAAAGGTGTGTGCTATTTTAGGCTGCATTAACAGAAGTAATGCTGTTGTACATTGTCCAACCTGTACTAGTCCCCTTCTATTTGGCAGTAGTCAGACCACATCTAGAGTACTATGTTCAGTTCTGGACACCACACTTTAATAAGGATGTCATCAGATTATGCAACAAGAATTATCAGGGAACTGGAAAACAACCCATATGAGGAATGACTAAAAGAATTGGACTTGTTTAGCCTTAAGAAAAGGAGCCTGAGGGGGTATGATAGCACTCCTCAAATATTTGAATGTCATAAATGGAGGGAGGTAAGATCTTGATCATCCCAGAATACAGGACACATAATAATGTGCTGAAACTACAGGATGCCAGATATAGGCTGAACATCAGGCAAAACATCTTAACTGTTAGAGCAGTACAACAAAGGACCCAATTGCTTCTGGAGGTAGTGAGTGCTCCAATGCTGGAGGCATTCAACAGAAAATTGGACAACCATCTGTCAGATCTGTTTTGATTTAGATTCCACCATTGAGTAGGGGATTAGACCTTATGGCCTCATAGGCTCCTTCAAATTCAGTTATTCTATGATTAGCCCTTTGTGCAGTTTGTATGCTATAATCAATTTGCACAAAAATTGTTCTCAGAAATGCAAAGTATGGCTGAAGATCTATCGCCACTAAAGATTTGAAGGGACACAAGAACGAGGTAAGCAAAGATTGCTAGTAAGTTTCAGAAACAGGAATATGACATCCAAATTAATGAAAATAAGCAGAAAAAGCAAGCAGAAGGAAATAACTGCTAACCATTGCAGCTAGCTATACGTCCTGGCACAGAGTCTATGGAGGATTTATTATTAAGAGATTGAGTCCAGGATCGGCCAAGGCTGTTAGAACACAGCATCTATGCATGCAAAAAGTGACTTGACCTACTTTGGAGTTGAGGAGTGAGGCAATTGGCAGATAGAAAGTTTAGGTAGAATTTACTCTCTTTGGCTTTTCTAAATCTATATTAAGATTGCTACTCTGAGATTCTTCATTTCCTCTTCTCTCTGAAGCCATCTTCTTCTCCTTGTTTCTCCATCTTAGTTAGAGAAATAGATTCCAGTAGATGTGCATACAGAGACGCTAATTAGAGGATTCTTTCCATCTATGTTTAGGTTTCTTTGTCCTCATGTGCCATCATTAAATGAATCCCTAAATAATAAACAATACTATATGTTGCTTTTCCATTTTACTGCATAACACTCTCTACCTGGAGTGACTGCTTCTACTAATAGCCACAAATTTAGCACTAAGCTGTTATGCTCTGCTGATAAAACCAAAGACAGATGTCTTCTGACTGCTGAATAGGAAGAACAGGGTTGTCTCATCTGTACTTGTGTTCAAGGAAAGAAATATTGGACACACACAAAAGTTTTCAAGAAAATTACTGGGATCTTGCTGATCAACTGGAGTATTTCTATACCAGTGCTTAGCTTATGATGACGTGTTTTAGTGAGTTAGTCAGATGGGTGCAGGCAGACTTGCTCTGGTGGCACAGTGGTTAAACTGCTGTACTGCAACCAAAAGGTTATGAGTTGAAGCCTGACCAGAGGTCAAGGTTGACTCAGGCTTCCATCTTTCCATGGTTGGTAAAATGAGTACCCAGTATGTTGGGGACAAAATGCTAAAATGCTAATTACTCTGTGAACTACCCAGAGAGTGCAATAAGTGCTATGGGGCAGTATATAAGTATAATTGTTATTGCTATAGCAAAAATGGCCCCTAATTATTTGGCTGTCCCTGACACCCCTAGTCCATGATAACCCTTCAAATGTTACCATCTAGAATCCAGACAATAAATAGAAATATCTCAGAATACGTTTATAGAGATCACAACCAAGTTAGGAGGATCGTCCTTTCTTCCTTCCTTTATGACTGTTCCCCAAAAAAGCTAGTTGTGGTGGTTCAAATATGCTAAGAATTATGTGTGGGAATGAGAAATTTTCTCCTTTCTGATCAGGATGTCTAATTAGAACAGGAGAGTACTTTGTTACAGAAGTACAAGGAATCAAAATATCTGAAGTTGTTTTACAAGAGCAGAGTTTTGGATTCAATTAATAAGAAATTGCTATTTAAAATGCTTGGGTCAGGTAAAGTAGAATTGACAGCAGAGGAAGAATAAGGTGAGACTAAGGGATGACAAGTTAATTTCTTCACAATGGTTCCTTTTCTGGCTATCACTTTCAAATTAAATACATAGATGATTTGGGTGAAGCCCACATCACATATAATAGTTCCATGGTAACTGGGGATATATTGGAAGGTGTGAAAGATAACATTTTCTATTCTAAATTATAAAGCTGATTATAAGCCAGATGAAGTAGATTTGTCTGTCTAAAGGGATAACAAAGAATTCAAATAAATATTTATAATCAATTTAGTGCATTTCATGCAAACTAGCAGCATGAGTGAAAACTGAAGGGGACAATTACACTTCAATTCCTATCATTCCTTGAATTTGCTTTGGCATAGCATTATACAAATCTTTAGAGTATCTATATTCTATCCTAGGACAGTATTAGTTTATTTAAATATATTACTTAAAATTATTTTAGGCTACCTTTGAAATGGGAAACTACCCACTAGTTCTAAACTAGATAGGTCATTTTTCTCCTGAGGGGAAAAAATTATATAACCAGAAAGAAAGAAACTAATTTAAAATTAGTTCCATGCATAGATTTTTATTTTATTTTACCCAAACAATAGTAAATATATGAATCAACAAACTTTTTACTCAAAATGGTCATAAATATAGGAGAAATCCAAAGTAACTTGTCCCATGTTAATGTTTTGTTGTTGTTGTTCAGTCGCACAGTCGATTCCGACCCTCTGCGACCCCATGGACCACTGTCCGCCAGGCACTCCTGTCCTCCACCATCCACCTCAACTCGCTCAGCTCTGTGCCCATTGTCTCCACAATACCATCTAGCCATCTCATCTTGGGCCGGCCACTTCTTCTTTTACCATCGACCTTTCCAAGCATCAAGGCTTTCTCAAGTGAATCCTCTCTTCTCATTTGATGTCCAAAGTACTTTAGCTTCATCTTTATTATTTGACCTTCTAAGGAGCAGTCAGGGTTGATTTCTTCTAAGATTGACCTATTTGTTCTCCTCGCTGTCCAAAACCCTTCTCCAACACCACATCTCAAAGGTGTCTATTCTTCTGCGCTCAGCTTTCCTAATGGTCCAGCTCTCACAACCATACATTGCCACAGGGAATACCACTGCTTTGACTATGCGAATTTTTGTTTGCAATGTGATGTCTCAACTTTTCACTATGTTCCCCAGGTTTCTCATCGCTTGCCTCCCAAAAATCAGTCATCTTTTTATTTCATGGCTGCAATCACCATCTGCAGTGAGCTTTGATCCTAGGAAAGTAAAATCTGTCACTGCTTCTACTTCTTCCCCAGGGGTTCTCAACCTTTTAAAGTTGTGGGCCAAACAATACCCCCTTGGATACCAGACTGGTAGTTCTACTCACTGTAAACGCTGCCATTAAACATGTTAGCAGCTGTCATAAATACATTTATGGCATCAGCAGGTGCATTTACAGCTTTCATAAATGCATCCACTTCCGCTTCTAGCAGCAGCGTGGGCTACATGAAATGGTGCTGTAGGTTGAGAACCCCTGATTTAGGCTGTAGCCTTTGGACTTCAGCTAATGGGGGTCATTTATAGTTGTAGTTTTTGAAGTGTAGCCATGTTAGTCCTTGTAAGCACATGTCAAACATCGGCCATCTCATCATAAGGGCTCCTCCCCCTATGTTCCTGAGACACCTTGTCCCATTCCTGGAACTCTCACCCTTACCTTCCACCTTTGAGAGAGCCGAGCTGCATAGAAAGGAACTCTTACTATGCTCAGGCAATAGAGCAAAAGAGCAAAACAAGGGAGGAGTCTGGTAGCATAGCGTAGGTGTGTGTGTGCCAATAAAAGAACAACAACCTTCAGAGAGAAACAGCTGCTTTATTCTTCAGGTTCGTGTAGTAAAGTCCATGGAAAAACGTAGTTTAAGAGGTCAAAACAAAGAATCAGTCCAGTACACAGTCCAGGTTCATTAGGTAATCTTTTTGAGAGAAAAGAATAATCCCACACCATAGCCAGGGTCTTATACCATTGAAATCCAGAAACAGAAATACCTAACTTCTCTGCAAAATGGAGATTCTGCAGTCAGGTGGGTAACCCTTGGCCAATCAGGGAACAGAAAGAAACTTTCTCAAAACAATATTTATTTACACACGTGCACAGTCAGTGAAGTCAAAACATGAAGCTAGAGAGATAACAGCACAGGAACACTGGCTGAAAAACAAACTGTCTCGTGACATGAGTCTATGAGACAGAGAGGGAACAAAGGATCTCTATGAGGCCTAGCTAAAAACTACAACCTCAAGCCTTGGGAAACAAAAAAGCAAAACAACAAGAGAACAACAAAGAAAAAATGTTGTGGCACCTTAAAAACTGTTATATCAGGGGTCTTTAGTATTCAACAAGTGTTAGATACCTCACTGATTCACACAATTTCAAGTTTGTATTTGTTAACAGACCAGTCACTTTATTTTAAGACCATGTATAAATTACTGACACATTGTCTCAACTTTTATGTCTTAGGATGTGAACTTGCTCTACAAAAGTTCACATTAAAATGTAACAGTCAGTGTTTGAGGTGCCACAATGGATTTTTATCTTTTTGTGTGTGTGTGTTTGTTTATTTGTTTCTTGCTTGATATGGATTGATTCAATAATTGTTTGTCAGGCAACCATGCTTTGGGATATTGTTTTATTAATTTGTTTATTTTAAGAAAAACATTGTTTACGCTGTCTTAGTTCATTTCTGTAGATTCAGTGCTTGGAAAAATCTACTTTTTTAGAGTACAACTCCCAGTTAATATGGCCACAGGAGGATTCTTGTCATTTTGGAGATTTAGTCCAATTCTGGGAGTTGTTCCCCAAAAAAGTTACTTGTCCAAGCAATACATAGCTTCATGAAATGGGAATTTTCAACCTTGGTTGTCCCAAATATTCCATTCAGCCACTAAACAAACTCTTGCTTCTTCTCTGGCACTTACATTACATCTTACCCTCCCCAGCCCCCTGCTGTTTCAAGGTCAAGAAACAAAGAGAGTAAATCTTCAATAATGGACACTTCCCTCTGTGAGGCACCCTAAGGTAAAGCCTTGTTCTGCAATTAGTGTCGCTTCAGAAAGTGAGCAGAGAAAGTGAAGCACAGAGAAGCCCTCTGAAATTACAGTCATTTTCTCTGCAGATTTCTTTTTCCTATCCCCAGGAGCACTAGGAAGCTACTGGCAGTGGTAGCATGAGAGAGGAAGAAATGCAGAGTGAAGCAGATTCCATCCGTGGCTATGGAGGACAGGGTCATGCCAGTGTCTTAACACCAGACACCAAACAGACATAGAAGCTTGAGGCAGCCTTGCGTGCTTCTTAACAGTCCTCTGTGAATCTGCTACATGCACAAAACATTGATCACAAAGGTCCACTGAAATGGTTGGGGATAGGTGAAAATGTCAGTTGAGTTCATTTTTAAAACAAGAATTTAAAAATGGCTAAATTATTTTCCGAAATAAGCAGGTTGAGAGGATAAAAGAGAGCAGGAGAGGGGTGGAGGGAGAAGAGAGCAGTCAGAAATGAATATCTGAGCCCAAAGCTTAGCATTCTCAGTTCCTAGAAGATTGACTTTCAAACCCTTTTGGTGTAGAATCAGGGATGTGACCTCTTCTTTCTAATGGTATTGTCTTCTTCAGCACCTATATATGTCAGTTAGCTACAACACAGTCCCCGGGGTACACAGAAAAAGCTTCCTCGAAGATTGTGGTGTTTTTGAACCACAATTGGGTGGACTCCAGGCAACGGCAACCTTGTTGCGCCAGCTGATCTTTCTCACACTAGGTCAGGCAAAGGGAACTATGGAATGAATTCACCAAAAAGTGGCTTCATTTTGGCATTTTCATGTCTGGCCAAGACACTGAAGAAGACAAACACAGCCCCTCCACCACCATGCTGAAAATATTTTTGCCTGCTTATTTTAGCCCATAGGGGTGGCTGAGAATTTTTTTGCCATTGGGAAGAGCTTGACTGCCATCCTGTGCATAGGATTGCAGCCTGATGTAGTGCCAAGAATTTCCTGTTCCACAGGGAGGAGAGAACTGAAGAAGAATTGCTTAATGTGTTGGTCTTTATGTTTTTATACAGAAAAACTGTTTCCTAGTTCATTACAAAAGCTGCAAGCAGGATACTGTACTTAAGGAGGGGATGTTAAGACTGTGGTTAGATTTTCCCTGAAGATCTGCACAATAGATATCACTTTTAGTCAAAGCATTGTTTGCCTGGTTGTCACAAAGCCCCACCCATTTCGGTACCTTAAGTTTCTATAGCAACTAATGCAAATGCAAGAGACAAAGGAGAGAAAGAAAGAGACTGAAGAAGGAA
Organism: Furcifer pardalis; assembly: GCA_030440675.1. Taxonomy (NCBI): domain Eukaryota; kingdom Metazoa; phylum Chordata; class Lepidosauria; order Squamata; family Chamaeleonidae; genus Furcifer; species Furcifer pardalis. Next base: position 32,267,906 of record CP126894.1, on the reverse strand, counting down.
TCAAAGCTGGTGACTAATGTGGTCCCCTCAAATGCGTGACAGTGCTTGTAGCACCCCCAGTCACGTCTCTTCGCAGTGTGGGGTATACTTAGTAAAGTTGCTGCAAATCAATCAATGGTACACTTTGCAAAGAGTGATTGTACAGATTAAAGCCTACTAAAATCTTCTCTCTTCTTTAATTCAGGAGGGTCCCCTGCAGCCCAGAAGAATATGTTGGTTTTGTACTTTAGACCAGAGTGTGATTTCAGCCACAGTAGTCTAAATCCAAAGCAGTTTTTCCCCTTCAGTTACTGCCAATGCAGGATTATTCCCAACAGCGCAATCACAAGGGCTTTAAGTATTTGGTTTCAAATAATTTAAAGAAAAGAAAAGAAGTATTGTATTCATTTTTAAGGTGTCCTGCCACCCACAAATTAATAGGCTTCCTTTGAAAAGATATGCTTGCTGTGGTACTAAAGTATATTCTCTGTGTGATAGAGTTCACATGGAGGAAAAACATCTATCTTATTCCAGCTTCAACCAGCTACTTTGTGGTTATTTGAGCCAGAAGAGTAGATCAAGTGGCCATTTTCATTGTATTATGTGATGTCATCAAAGAGTCAAGGCAGGAAGAACTGATGTGGTAACTCAGTTCATCAGACCCTTATAAGCACAATGTCTTATCTGATCAGTAGCCTGACCAAGAAAATAATAATAAACATTATTGGAACCATTGACACATTTTACAGAACAAAGTATGTAAATGCAAAATCTGAAAGCTAAACTCTTTACCAAATGTGCAATAACACATTGATTACCTATACTGGCAATTTCAGCTGGGCAGTAGTATTGAGCAGAGATAAAACTAAATAATGTCTGGGGAGCTCAAACAGAGTTCACTGAATTTCCTGAATCTGTGACACACTCAAGCAGAGCTTTTTCTTGGATAGTGGTCTCAGGAGAAGAAGGTATTGATGTCCACCAACTCCCATTGGTAATTGCTAAAAGGAAGCCTTCTAGTATGATCCATACTTCATACTACTTGTCCTCTCATTTGAAAAGTACAAGTGGGAAGTTGTCCAGCTTGCTATCTCTTATCTGTGAAGTAACATTATTTTCCCCATGTACTTTTTGGCTGGGGCAGCCAATAGGGTTCTAATACAGTACAAGGTATTCTCATTATGTTCTGGATATGGTAGAAAATGACACTTATTCAGCCAGTCAGGCCAGTATGGCAGCCTTTCAGATGCTTGGTAATCCAGTTTCTTTTGTTGTCTGCATGGACACTGCACAATCAGAAGCTCTCAATTATCTTGTGGCAGGTTGCTATATATATCTGTTTTGTTATGTGCTGGTTTGTTAGGTCCAAAGAAGCACTGTGGGAAGGGAAATTACGTAAACTAATAGATACCCTGGAACTCACAAACTTAAGGACAGCGAGAGTAATAAAAGTGTGATCAATTTCATTTTGGAAAGTATGTGGGCCAAAACCAAATCCATGGCTATGTGTCCAGATGTGCTACCCTGTACTTTGGCTTTCCCAAATTCTTTTTTGGAGCTTCATCATGTGTGTGAAACTTCTGACATCAAACTCTCTGAGAGGTTTTAGAAAGAAAATATGTAATGCCAAAGAGGTGAAGTCTACCTTCATTGCAGATGGAGGGAAGCTACATGGTAGGTATCCTGCCTTGAAACCTTTTGAGATAAATAGCTTGTTAGCTGTAAGTTGAATAAAAGTCTGATTATATACCAAGAGGTAAAAATGTAATAAGAACCATAGTGGCTAAGTTAGTAATTTATGGGGGTGAACTGAATGTTCTCCTCTCCCTACCCCCTCCAAAGTAGTGATTTTAGTATGCCAAATACTGTATCATGCCTTTGAAAGGGGAGGAACTAATTGTATGATTTGTAGTTGCTGACGTCAACCACTTTTTCTTTCTTTCTGAAGTTCTTTATGTGACAAACTCAAAAACTGTTTACTTTTTCATTCTTCTTTGACTGATCTACTCTATCAGCAATCATTTATTAGATGGATGGTGTCACAATGTTATGCAGCCACTCAGCTTTTAGATATGTGATGATGGCTAAAATAATCTCTCAGATATTAGTCAGTTGGGGTGTGGAAAGAGTAGATGTGGAGGGAGCTTTTACAACATGTTCTTTGTTCCACAGTATCATTTTCCAGAAAGGAGATAAGCCTGAATGAAGAAGCAACAAGCGTTCCATTGGAAATTAGTCCCTCTGTAAGAGAATTCAGCTCTCTAAATTCAATGTTCAGGCTCTTCTGGTTTAGAAAAACAGCTTCAGAAAATAAACTGTTCATCCCCATTTCCCCACTTCTTACTACAGGTGGAATTGAATAAAAGATATTGGGACATAGTAATCTCTTCTACAGGTCTCTTATGTTATCATAATAGGAGCATATACTTTGACTATAGGAAAATACACAAAAGGCATAATTTAATTTTCTCCTCCTCTTCTTCACTTCCTCTTTAACCCTTTGAGTGTTGCTTGCTTTATTTCAACTTGTTATTATTCTTGTTCTGCCATATCTGAATCCGAATAATGGCAATCCTCATGGCGATCAGCCATGAAGACTGTTCTGAGAATATAATCCAGTGGCCTTTCATCTGTCTTCTACATTGCAGCATGACACCTGTATCACTAATATTGCATTCTTTTTAGAGAATGGGTGAGTCTAAATAGATTTAAATGATCACTTTTTGAGGTGGTTTGTTTGTAGTTCAGATAATGATGGAAAAGATGCTTGCATGCTTTGATGCTTCTTCTCAAGACCTACTTGCTTTACTTGCACACTAAGATTAATGTCTGTCCGGACATCTCGCTATAGTAATGGAGTAGATCATACAGCCAGCAACATAAAGCCAAGTGTTGGGCAGTGATAAATAACCTGACTCCTTAAAGCGGCCAATGGCTACAGGCAGATGAGCCCTTTTAGGTGGGGTAATGGTCCTCTCAGTGGAGAAAATGCCACTAGAAACCATCAAATTGGGCTCAATGGTAAAATGAACAGAGGAGGAATCATTTTATTGTTCTGATTCCCAACAGTCATGGAGGTGGAAGAGACACACCTTGATAATATCTTCAAGGCTGTGGCAGTCCATTGCAGTCCTGGTGTTAAATCCTGCATATCTCATTTCATATGTGCCACAGGAGATGGCTTTGAGAACATAGCGTATGGGTCACTTCATGGCAAACTGAGATCCACCTGAAACAAATTCATCCCAATGGCATTTTTCCTGCTACCAGGAAAAATGTATAGTCAGATATGAGTTGCAGCTGACAACAATGACACTAAGATCCTGTGGGTTCAACTTCTGCTGGATGCTCTGTTTTCATGTTCTAATGCAGCAGGGCATTGTAGGCTTCAGTTGCTTTTCAGCTACTGAGAGAATCCCACCTTGGTGCCAAAAAGTGAGGTAGCAATTTCTCCCACCATTCAGTACACACAACAGTAATCTTTTATGTTTCACCCCAATGGTAATTGCTAGTTTTCTCTCTTGCTGTTTTTGGTTTCCAAACACACATGGTTTAGAAGGAGGGTCATTGCTGGGTTTCAGATGAAAGTCTTCCATGATGTTCACCTTGATCCGTGCACAAATACTTAGAAATTTGCAGCATCCATTATATTTCCCCTTCATTTTCTGGTAAGGGAGTGTTATTAATAACACTTGTATTGATAATAAAAGCTTGCAGAGATCTTGCTTTGGACGTAGATAGGCCAGACTGATGTTCTTTAACTGTGGTTTTCATAGCAGTAATCTCTCTCTGCTCTTTATTACAAATGCTAACTGGCTAATTTCCCAGAACCTCTGTGCTATGTATACATGCATTATGTCTTGTGTATTTTGCCTAAACGTAGGAATGTTTCTCAACACAGACAGGTGTGTGCTGGTATATCAGGCAATCAGGCTTTGTCCCACCCTGCACCTTGCCTCTGGCGCCTTGGGGCACCAATAGCAATGTATGGGATTCTCCCCCCCCCAAAAAAAAAAAAAAAACTCGATAGGCACGCCCACCACTCCCTGTCCAGTGCCTTCCCATGGTGCCATGCACACCCCTGAACACAGAAGCATTATGGAAAGAAAAATGTAACAACAGTGCAGCTGCAAAGGTTCCCAGTGAACCAACATAGAAGCAAATGTAAGGTGCTGGGCATGTAGAATCAGGGAGGGAGTCCTGCAGCTGTAAGTGAACACTTAGTTGTGGGTAAAAGGGAACCATTATTCATTGTATACTTGCTTTGTATGGAAAAAGTAAAAGTTTTCAGATTCAGTCTCTAGCAACCTCTGTAGGAGGAACTGAGGAAAACCTTGAAACCAAAAAGAACTGCTACTTTTCAATGTAGACAACACAGAACTTAAAGGACCAGTATTAACTGCTGAGGAAAAAGGCAGCTTTCTTTTTTCCTCTTCCATCATCTTGACAATCTGACAGACACCTTTTCAGGTACCCATTACCCATTCTTGCTGCATGTTCCTTGGATCAACACTATGCTTATGATCTTTCTTGAGAGGCAGGAAAGCGTGTAAGTTAAACCACAATATTCGGGCTTTGGAGACAGTGATGGGATGTAACAGGTTCTCACCAGTTCTCCAGAACCGGTAGTAACTTTTCCCAGTGTCCCGGAGAACCGGTAGCAGCTTTTTTTTTGGGGGGGGACCACCTTTGGGGCTTACCTTTTCACTGGTTCCCCCCACTGCGCATGTGTGCCAAGCACTTGGTGTGCATGCACACCTACAGTGCTTGACGCATATGCACGGCCTACTTGCTGTCCTCCCAAGCGGGGAGGAGGAAAAGAAGCTGCTAGCCTGCTCCTCAGGGTAAGTGACTCACCTTTGGATGTGGTGTGTCTGTGTGTATTTTAATGTGTATTTAATACCTTTACCTATATTGACATACTACCACAGTTCCTAAAAAAGCCTGGTGGCCAGTTTGGGTGGGTGGGTGTATTTTAATGTAATTTTTATTTATTTATTTATTTATTTATTTATTTATTTATTTATTTATTTATTTATTTATTTATGGATTTGTGGTGTGTGTGTGTGTGTGCTTATTTTTATTATTTATTTATTTTCTTTGGCCCCACCCACAACATCATAACATCATAACATTAGCTCCGCCCACACTGTGATGACATCACGGTGGGGTAGTAAATTTTTTGACATTCCACCACTGTTTGGAGATCCCAGTTCTGTCTCTTACATGGCCACAAAACTCACTGGGTGACCATTGGCCTGTTGCACTCTCTCAGTCTGGCTTTTCTCATAAGTTGTAAGTGTAAACAGAGAGAGGAAAAGACAAATCTTTTACATGGCCTTTAATTAACTGGGGAAAAGGGTGGGCTATAAGCGTAAATTAACTAATAACAAATGCATCTAGTCACAAAGGGTAACTGTGAGGTTCATGAAATTTTGGGTGACACTATAAATCAGGGGTGCCCAAACTATGGCCTGGGGGCCAGATGTGGCCCCCAATGCCAATTCATCTGGCCTGCAGAGCCCTCATCGTTCCTGGAAGCAGAAGTAAAATGTGCCCATCCAGGCGCGTTTTACTTTCGCTTCCAGGAGTGACAAGGGCTTCATGGGCCGGATGAATTGGCATCAAGGGCTGCATCTGACCCTCCGGGCCTTAGTGACCAGCTCCCTGAACCATGTGATTGGCCCACAGCCCAAAAAGTTTGGGCACCCCTGCTATAAATCTTCAAGAGGATTGTGGTGGTTTTGTGGTTAAGACACTAAGCTTGGTGACCAGAAGGTCAGCTGGTCAGCAGTTTGAGACCCAAGTGTTCCATGACGGAGTGAACTCCTGTTGTCTTCGCCAGCTCTTACCAACCTAGCAGTTCGAAAGCAAGACATAGCAAATAGATAATCAGTGTGTGTCTGGGCATGCCTTCTACATGTCCATGGAAATGTCTGCAAATGTAGACAGTGCTGGCTCTTTGGTTATAAACAGAGATGAGCACTGAACCTTAGAGTCGGATATGACTGGCATTTGAGCAAAGGTGAACTGTACCTTTACTAAAGAGGTACTGCTTTGGAGGGAATGGTCATAGTGTTCCATGCCTGTGACTTGACTATGGAAACATCTGCAGATGCAGTCAGCGCTGGTTCTTTGGCTGTAAACTGACATGAGCCCTGCCCCCTAAAGTCAAATACAACTCACCTACGAACAAGGGAGATCTTTACCTATAAATCTTCAGATTCTAGCCAGGTCCTCAGTCTGAGCTACATATTGCACATAAAGAGTACTGTACTACTGCCAAATTAACCTCTAGTTTGCTTGCTAACCTTACTTCACCCTTCCCAGCATTATGTCTGTCTTTACACATCTGCCTTGACAGTCCCTGCAGCCTACCATGCCCAAGAGATACTGTTTTTAATTATGTATCTTTTCCACAAGGCAGCCTATGTTTATAAGATTTCCTCTGCTCTCACAGCAGACACACAGAAGTCCATGGACAAATATCAGCATGATTAATTGTATTTACTTCCATGCAATAGGATCACCTTGCAGACTTCTCAACCCTCCCCACCACCACAAAAAAAAAATCATTAGGTTAGGAGGAACCATTTGTGAATAGTTGGAGTTTGGTATATAACCTTAAACACCTAAGACCCAACTCTGGCTTTATTTAAACCTGCCACGTTTGTATTTTTCTTTTTTGTATAAGAAGTGTCAAAAGCCACAGAGAGAGGCCCTCATCTTAAGAGAGGCCATGCATTTTATTTTCCTCATTTTTTATGGCCTGAGTAGAGTATGGAAATCAGTCTCTTATCACTGCAGAAATAGATGTCTTTGTTTTTTTACCTGAGAGTGGCTGTTCTCTTTTTTGCTAAAACTGCATGCTGATGACAGGAAAATAACGTGTGTACAGCTGGCTTATGACTGTTTTATGACACTAGTTTTTACTCATGTAGTTTTCTAGTCTTTGTCTTCCTTGCTCCCTCATCACTGTCATTCTCATTTTGTCCCAAACCTGAGCCAGATTTTTCATTTAGTTGCAAAACTCCAAGCTTAGCATGACATCTTTTTTCAATAGCCAACATTACAATTGAATCACCCCAGAACTGCAAAACCATCGTTATTGTAAGATGTTATTGGCGTGGATTGCTAAAGCTGAGATCCTCACACTATTTCCTTGAAGGTCGTCTCAGAAGTATAAAGGGAATTTTTAGAAAGACAAAAGGCAGGTAGTGTCCTCCACAGGTTTTTCTTTTACCTTCCTTGAAATAACCTCCTTTTTGGCCCTACGTGTTGTAGAACAACACAGGCCTTGTTAGTTCTGAGCCTTCCATTTGCTTGAGCCCCTTCTCATGGTGATATCTGGGCCACCAGAGGGACAAATGAATGTTTATAGGTTTCAAAGGAGGGTGCTGACTCAAGCAGGGCTTGTTCAAGTCAATGTTCAGCCTCAACTTTGTCTCTCTGTGCCATACATAGAACACAAAAGACACACAAACATGCCCTGTGGGAAATTTGTCTGGCTGAACAGCTAAAAAACCTGGTTGGGGACCAATGTACAAATCTAAGATGAAACCAAATCAGCCTGCATTAAGTTCTCTGCAAAATGACTAGACTCAGACAAACCATTACATAACTCCAATCTCACAGATGCTAGCAGGAGTCATGTTAGGGATCTGAAGCAATGGCAATAATTTTCCCTACAGGCACACACACAAGCCTCATATTTCTCCCTGCCATGTGTAATAAGCAATTCAAAGCTGCACCAGGCTCTTACCCAGCATATTTCAGTGGATGCTGTTCTTGGGAAGTAGGCTGGAGTTCACCAAGCAAGTCTCTGGGAAAAATCTCTACAGAGGCAACTCTCTTACTGGGGGCTGCAAAAGGGAGACCTGAAGAAGACTCTTCCCAAATTGGAACCATTTCTTTCAAATTAAATATTTATTCCTTTTAAGAACAAGTATAGAAGGGGAAAGAATGCCTAAAACAAGCAACTGAATGTGAGTGTTTAGATCAGTCAATGTCATCTGGTGAAGCAATAGCTATGACAACCCATGGATTTTTTTTTGCATTCTCTCTCTTGGCCGCAAAAGCAAAATGTGACTGGTGTATGTATAGGTAGTTGGCTGCTAGCTTTACCTCTTGTGATGGCTTGGAGTGACTACTGGCAATTGCAACACTTAATTTTCAAACAGTGCTCCTGGAAATCCTGGAACTTCTTTGAAGCTTATCAGGGGTTCATCAGCAGGAAGAGATGATGGAGAAACTTCCTAAATGGGGAAATGTGTGGCAGTATGGTGCCCTCCAGGTGTTTTGAATTTCAACCCCCATTAGCCACTATATCCAGCAATTACAAATGCTGAGAATTGTGGTTTAAAACTTCTGGGGAACATAAGGTTAGGGAAAGCTGCTAGTCTTACTTCAGACTGGCGAAAATCTCCAATGTTCAACAGGTTAGACTAGCTTCCTTTGTGGCCTGCGTGAATTCTACAGTATGCTCCCAAAACTAATCCAGATTGGGCTAAATCAACTGTCTAGTTGCACCCACACATTATTTTTAACTGGACTCAGATGGGCTCACCTTTCACATATTATAGAAGATGTCTTCAAACAGAAAATTGTCTTCTGACAGGCATTGAAAAAGAGTTCCACCCATTGTAAAGCATTCTCATCTGATAGAACTATAGGAAATTGGATTACACAAAAAAATAGAATGCTTCTCTTAAATGCATGCAATTCCAGACTTTGTTTTATGTATGCACTTGTTACTGAAGTCTACAGAATGGTGCAGATGTACTGTAAATATCCCAGACCTGCATTTGACTTCTTTGAAAGATTATTTTCACCCTCCAGTACCCATTGGAGAGGAAAATTTAACACCACTGGAGGATAAGCAACTAACCCCTTGGCCTTACAGGTAACTACTCTTTTCAATTTAGTTCAAATAAGTTAATAAACACCTGTAGCAACTATGTCCTATAGATTTTTTTTTAAATCTAGAACACAATAACTTACAAAACAACTGAGAATCTGTAAGTGCAAGAATAACCAAGAAAAACAACTAAAATTGGTAGTGGCTGGCTGCTACAAAACAGCATTCCACAGCAATTTGAATGCAATGTTTAATTATATAGATATGATTTTAAAATGAATATCAAGTAGCAAGATCATAATCTCTAGGATTTACACCTACCCAGCCAGCAAATTGTGATGTTCTTGTGGTCAAGCGAGACTTTATTGAGGAGGAAATTATACAGATAATATGTCTGGTGTTGAACAGAATATGATGAGTTTTAGAGAAGGCTCTCTCTTGTAAGTCAGGAGACTATTCGTGTTTACTATGTACAAATTTTTTTAAAGGAAATCAATTGTTGATCCAAGTCAATATAAAAGGTTGTCAATCAGAGTTTTAAAAATGTGGAGTTAGTCTTTAGGGTGCCACAGTGTTTTTTGTCTTTTTGTTGTTTTGTTTCCTCTGATATGCTTGCACAGACTAACATAGCTACCACTCCAAAAAAATTAAAAAATCTGGGTATTTCTGCTAAGAATGCAAAGAAGGATAGCAGTAGGTTATGAATGTAACCACAGTTCTGGTGTTGTCTGCTGCTTGTATCCTGCCCTGGAATGTTTCAGCTTGGGGAAAACAATGTAAATATTTTAAGACTGGTAAGTAGATAAATAGGTAGACAAACAAATGGAAAGATAGATGAATGAGCTGGTGGACATATGGAAGTGGTGGTTCTTTAGCTAATTTGATTTAAAAGTATTCATACAAGCATTGTGCTTGTGTTTTGGACCTTCTTGTCAGGATTAAAGATTAATTACCCATTATGAGAATTATACTCATAGTATTCAGATATGTCTCTGAATGTCACTTGTTATGGAATAAATGGAGGACTGTTTTGCCATAGGCGCTGCGGGAACAGAATGCTGGGCTGGATATGTGTTTGTTCTGATCCAGCAAAGATCTTCATATGGTCTTTTATGGATAGTACAGTGATACCTCACCTAAAGAGCATAATGCGTTCCACGGGATTGCTCTTTAAGCAAGTCTGCTCTTTAAGCAAAACACCTGGTGGGAGGGATTGTGAACCCTGATTTAGTTGTTAAGCGAGTTTTTGGTTAGTTTTAGTTGTTAAGCGAGGCAATCATTCAGAGAAAATTCTGCTCTTTAAGCGAGTTAGTCTCTAATTGAGGTGCTCTTTATGCAAGGTTCTACTGTAATTGCAAACTGATCCTAGACTCCTAAGAGGCTATGTTCTGGAAGTACATCTAGCCATATTTTGGCATTGTTGTTTCCACACATATAAGGCAGAGGTATGCATGCTGTCCCCATGCCACTATTATATTCTCTGTTGATCCCCCAATATATCCATGCAATATATCCACTGGAAATTTGTTTGTACACAAGAATCATATTAAATCTATGCAGGCTGAACTCATGATTAGGAACTCTGACTACAGAAGACCTTGCTACTACAGACACAATAATGTCTAAGTATCACTACTATGTTCATCTGTTTGTAACTGAAAATGATAAATCATTTGGGTCATCAGAAATTGACAAATACATTGTGTCAATGCTATTCCATGGATACCCCACTCATCTGGTATTCTGGGATGGTTATATGCTATGATGTGCTAAATGTTGCCAGCTGAAATTATTTGGAAACTTCTCTGGTTTTAGTTTCCCATCCCAAAGCCCAGAGTTGGGTTTTTACCCGATTGGGGTGGGATAGCAAGTTGAAGAAAATAAATAAATAAATAAATAAGTTGCAGAAATTATGCCTTCTGTTTCTACCATTTGATTTGAAATAAGTGTTCTGTACTGGGTTTCTATCTCATGTTTAACACATTTTCTCTCTGTGTGTGTCGCTCACTCACTCACTCACTCACTCACTCACACTCACTCACTCACACACACACACACACACACACACACACACACACACACACACACACACACACACACACACACACACACACACACACATTTTTTAAACTTAGGCATTAACAGAATGTCCACACTTATTGGCTGAAGTGCCTGAAAAAGCATTAGTACCCATTTGTTGTGTAGTGTCCCTTTGGCACACTCATTCCATCCAAACAGGAACCAAGGTTTTGAGTAGTTAAAAACTTCCCCAAATCTTCTATAGACACTCAGGGGAAGTGATTTTTTCCCCATGTTTCAGAAAAAATTGGTAGAACAAGTAATCAGTTCATCTAATTACTTGTGGGGTGGGGGAGAAAAATACAGTTGTACCTCGCTTAAAGAGCATAATGCGTTCCACAGGATTGCTCTTTAAGCGAGTTTGCTCTTTAAGCGAAACACCATTGTAAGTGACCAATGGGGGGGGGGGGTTGTGAACCCCAATTTATTTTTTAAATGAGTTTTTGGTTGGTTTTATTTGTTAAGCGAAGCAAACATTCAGAGAAAATTTTGCTCTTTAAGCGAGTTACTCTTTAAGCGAGTCGCTCTTTATGCGAGGTTTGACTGTAAGCACAACATGTGAGCCCTGTAACTAGGAGTGACCCTAAGAACAACATTGAAAAGGCTATATGGCCTGTCTGGACATGATCGAAGTCTCTCAGCTCAGAAAGACTCAGAAATCCATTGATCTGGTTGGATCAGGGATCAGCATTTCGTACCAATTAAATGGCTGAAGGCACAGATTCCATAAATGATTTGTGCATTATATTAGTCCTAGCTGGAGTTAGTGTTTGGCAGTTTGATTCCCAGATATGCTTCCCAACAAGAAAAGAGCCAACCTGTGTAGCTTTGACTAAGCTACATAGTTTAAGAGCATCCTCCAGAAGAAGGGAATGGTAAACCACTCCTGGATATTTTATAGCTGGAAAGGGTCCCCATTAGGCCTTGCATGGACTCCCAGGAATATTGAAGGCATCTCCATTCATGTTCCACTACTACTTTACAAACAGTAATCATTTTCAAGTACAGTATTCAATTAAAAGATTGTGCTGCTGGATATTCAACAATGTGTCTAAACCATCACATCATATTTTCAATGGGTAGTCTTGCTTCTGGGTCCTAAGAGTCCTGCTACATGTATTACTAGAACTGTTTCCCCTCTTAATCAGCTAAGTACAATATTTTATTTGTGCTTGTTTCTACTGTTCTTCCCAAGTATGTTAATACCAAGGAAAGTGAACATACTTTCATCATCCTTGTGAATAGGATTAAATAGTCTATTAAAATATTCTCTTAGTCACTTTTATCAACACAATCCAAAGCAGCATTTTAATTAAAATATAACTGATCATATTCACCTATAAACACTACCACCCAACAGAGCTGCATCATAATTTTGTGTCTGAGAAAAGAATATTTAATTACACAGTGTATACTTTCATAGTAGTTATTGGTTTAAAAAAAAGGTAAATATGTAGATAACAAGAATCATATATTTGATGAGTCTTGCATGTATAGTAAACTAATGCATTAATAAGCATTTAACATCCTTTTCAAGAAGAGTGGCTGTTTTGAAGTATCAAAGGAAATTTGAAATAAAAATGGTTAACACCATTCAGGTCGGTTCCTGCTTGTCTAATCATAAATAAAAACATATTAATTAGTTTAATGTTTAACAACTATCCTAGATTTACAATGTATTACGTTTTAAAGACTATATAGTATAAAGTATGTGAAGTGTTTATTTAAATCTTAACATTATTATTATTATACTTCACATACTTTATACTATATAGTCTTTAAAAAGTAATAAATGGTAAATGTAGGATAGTTGTTAAACATTAAACTAATTAATATGTTTTTATTTATGATTAGACAAGCAGGAACCGACCTGAATGGTGTTAACCATTTTTATTTCAAATTTCCTTTGATACTTCAAAACAGCCACTCTTCTTGAAAAGAGCTGAGGGACTGGGGTGGCAGGCAATGTTTAATGACAATCATACATAATAGTTTACAGAATTTTAAATTTGTCACAGTCATTTCCATTTGAATTTAGAAGCCATATCCAGTTTCTCTTTCCTAGTTAAACTCAGCATGCTTGGAATAAAATGGTTAGCCTCTCCTCACCATTAATACTTTCTACACATTTTGCTCCTGGGTAAGCCAGAGCTTGGAAAGAATGCATTAAAATTAAAGTATTGATATTAAACTCATTAATTTGGTGGACCAATGCCAAGAAAAGGCTCTTAAAAGCTAATCTTGCAAAAAATGTTTTTCAGAAGTAATGTTAATGTTATGCAAATCATCCCAGCTTCATCATGCATAGGTGCTACTGCCCTGTAAGCTTTGTCCTAGTAACACGATTTTTCAAATATTATGCATGGGAAACTGAAGCCTATATATATTTTTCCAATCTAGGGCAGTTCACTGAACTGATTATAGGTGCAATAGGAATTGGTCAGCAATTCTTCAACAGTGATCTGAGAAAGGAAATGGGGAAACAGGGTCAGATGTCCCAAATAAAACTACACTTTCAATCGAAGCTTCTTACTACCATATCATGTTAAAGGTCTGTAACTGGCATTGAGCAACTAGTTATTTTTAGAGGAAAGGCTCCAGTGGTGGGCATCAGCAGGTTTGCACCCGTTCACCAGAACCAGCAGCAAAAATTCTGGCCCATCCAAGTTTTGAAATAAAGTACACTAGTACCTCGGATAACAATGGGACTTGATTCCACAAGTCTCATCATTATCCGGTTGTTAACATTGTGCAATGCATTGATCGCACAACATTAAAAAAAGCCCTGTTTCCCTGGAAGGTGCAGCAAGCCAGAACGTCGGGATTCAAATCCTGACATTTTGGCTTGCTGCAGCCTCCAGGAGCATGGGGAAACTTTGGAAACAGCTTGGATCTGGTCTTCTGACCTCCCTGGAGCCAGCAGGGGGCCCAAAATGGGTAAAAAAAAGTCCAACGTTCTGATGTTTTGGCTTGTTGCAGCCTCCAGGAGGGTGGGGAAACTTCAAAATTAGCGCACATCAGGTGTCCCGACCTCCCTGGAGCCAATGCACACTATTTTTGAAGTTACCCCACCCTCCTGGAGGCTGCAACAAGCCAAAATGTCAGGATTCGAATCCTGACGTTTTGGCTTGTTACAGCCTCCAGGGAGGTGGGGGAAACCCAGAAACAGCTAGGATCAGGTCCTCTGATCTCCCTAGAGCAGGCAGGGGGGTCAGAGAGCCTGAAATGGGGCCATCTGACCTCCCTGCTGGCTCCGGGGAGATCAGAGGACCTGATAGAAGCTGTTTCTGGGCTTTTCACACCTCCCTGGCCAGTGCAACAAGCCAAAATATCAGGGTTCAAACCCTGATGTTTTGGCTTGCTCCACTGGGCAGGGACATCAGGGAAGCCCAGAAATAGCTTGGATCGGGTCCTCTGATCTCCCTGGAGCAGGCAGGGGTCAGAGAGCCAGAAATGGGTAAAAAAAATGTCCATTTTTTTTACCCATTTCGGGCTATCTTACCTCCAGGGAGATCAGAGGACCCGATAGAAGCTGTTTCTGGGCTTTTCACACCTCCCCAGCTAGTGCAACAAGCCAAAACGTCAGGGTTCGAACCATGATGTTTTGGCTTGCTCCACTGGCCGGGGACATTGGGGAAGCCCAGAAACAGCTTGGATCGGGTCCTCTGATCTCCCTGGAGCAGGTGGGGGGGTCAGGGAGCCTGAAATGGATAAAAAATGGACTTTTTAAAACCCATTTTGGGCTCTCTGATCCCCCTGCCTGCTCCAGGGAGATCAGAGGACCCGAACTACAGCTGCAGGATGCCTGGGGAAGCTGACAGGGAGTCCCCGTCGGCTTCCCTAGCCACCCGCCCATGCCTCCGCAGCTGTGGGGTGGCTGGAGAAGCCAACAGGGGAGCCCCCCATCAGTTTTCCAGCCATCCCACCCCTGCCTCCGCAGCTGAAGGGTGGCTGGGAAGCTGAACGGAGAACCCCGTTCAGCTTTCCAGCCACCCTGCTGCTACAAAATGACTGCGTCGGATAACACTAACAGATTGTTATCCGATTTTAGCGTTATCCGATGCAGTCGTTATCTGAGGTATTACTGTAGTCCTAATTCAGGTGCAACACAGGGCTTTCCCACTGGCCACACCCACCATACCACACCCACTGAAAGACTTCCATTCTTGGGCTTGTTAATGGTCTTTGAATACAACACAGAAGCCCTAAGAAATACCATAGATTCTTGGTTCTGTCAATTAAAGTGTTGGACTCTTATAGACCAACTATATTTATAGGGTCAAGGTTGGATTAACAAGCACAAATCTAGTTTTAAAGGAAGGTACAGGTGTCTTCTGATTTGTGGAAAAGTAGTATTTACTGAACTATATCCCCTGCAGAGGAACATAATTATTTATCATGCATTTAATTAAAATATTTGTATCCTTCTTTCTCCTCAAGAGGACACAAGGCAACTTATAATATTAAAACAAACAATATAAAATATAAAACAATATAAAAACTGAAAGGGGCAAAAAAAAAAACCAACAACAACCTACCAGCCCCATTTATGGGAACACTGAAGAGAAAGGTCTTTGCTTGCTTAAGGAAATACAGAAGAGGGGCCAACCTGACATCCTGTTGGAGGGAGTTCTAACCACAGACTAACATGGCTACTATTCCAAAAAACTACAGCTTAAGGGTAGCAACAGATAAGGACTTCTCTTGTGAATTCACCAAACATACCTGAAAGGGTGGCAGGATAGAGAGAAAGGCCTTCCCTGCTGATTTTAAAGCCCAGGCTGGCTCATAAAAGGATGTGTGGTCTTTCAGGTACCTTGGACTCACATTGTTTAGGGTTTTACAAGTCAATGCTATCACCGTACTGTAAATTGTGCTCAGAGAAAGACTTGAGCTGTTATATTTATGTGAATCCTATAATTGCATCCAGTTAACAATCTAGTAGCAAGATTTTGGAGTCACTGCAGTTTCTGAATACTTTCCAAAAGGAAGTTTCACATAAAGGCCGTTACATTCATCTAAACAGGCTGTAACTAAGGCCTGTGTCACAATGGCCAAGTAGGACGTAGCTGGCTCTTTACTGTTAGCTGTGCAAATGCTCTCTTAACTGAGACTTTGGCATCCAGGTTTAGGGATTAATCGAAGATCATGCCCAAACTGCAAACTCCATCCAACATGGATTAAACCCTGTTCACTGATCTGCCTTTGGACTGACCAGAAGCACTGTGTTGTCTGGACTGAACTTCAGTTTGTTTACCCTCATCCACTATATCATTGACTCCAGACACCAATTTAGAACTGAAAAAGCTTCCTTGTAAACATCAGATTAATATTTTAATTAATGTGTTAATAATGTTCATTTAATGAGTTACTTGTTTTCATTTTTAAACATTAATGAACTGATTTCCTAGTTTTAAATATTTCATAGTAACTAATTAATCATAGGACTGAACATTTCAAGCTCTGTTATAGGATCTTTATGCAAGCAAGAACCTACACATGAGCAGAAACATCTTCTGCAGACTTCCCAGTTTCCATATACAGAAAGTGATGACAGAAAGGAAAGCACTAGCCATTCCTGTTGAAATATACTGACCTTTTCCAGTTAAAGAATACTGTACTGAATAAAGTTATATAGAAATGTTCTTTTTTCCTCATGACAGAGTCTCATCTTCTTCCATGTCTAGGCCAAACATGAAACTGCAAAAATGAGGGCAACTTTTGGTGAGTTCATCCTGCAGTTCCTTTCACCTGACTTAGTATGAGAAAGATTAGCCAGCAACACAAGGTTGCTATTACCAGAGTACGCCCGATTGTGGATCAAAAGTATCACAATCTTTGAGGACACTCTTTCTGTGTACTCCTTGGCAGAGTGATAGGAGCAGTGTGTGGTATTTTTTTAAAAAGTGCTCATGAGTTTTGTTCATCAAAGAATGGAATCAGATAGAGGCAAAGGTACATCACTGATTGTATCATAAAGGGTGGCTTTTCAGGCAGCAATCTCTCTTAAAGCAACCCTTCAGTCTGCTAGGGAATCACTGTGGTAAAGGGTCACCCTTGCTCAAAGGGGAGTCATATCTGACTCTAGGGTCATATCTGACTCTAGGGGCCAAAGAGCCAGTGCTGTCTGCAGATGTTTCCTTAGACATGTGGCAGGCACATAAACACCGGAGTGCACAGAACACTGTTTACCTTCCCACCGAAGTGGTCCCTATATATCTACATGTAATTTCTTGTTTTCAAAATGCTAGGTTGGCAGGAGCTGGGACAGAAATGAGAGCTCACTCTTGCATACAGCAAAATAAGTTGGTCGAATATTGAGGCATAGATGGACAGTAGCATTTCAGAATTCTATGTAGAGGAATTATATTTCTGAAGGTTACCCTTGTAATATATCAGAAAATAAAATAAAATAAAAAAACACTGTAGCACTTTAAAGACTAACTGCTATATTTGTATTGTTAGCTTTTGTGGATCAAGTCCACTTCTTCAGACAAGGAGTGAAGAAGGCATGGTTTTTATGCACCAGATTCAGGAGTCAAAGGGAGAAGGGTGTGTTCAAGCAAAAAGATAGACAAGCAAGCACAACAATACAGCTTCCCACAGCCATCAGAAAGCTAACAATAGTGTTTTTTTATGTTGTTTATTTTATTTTGTTTTGTTTTCTGATATGCCTGAACCACAGATTAATATAACTACTATTCCAAAAATAAACCTTGTAATATATACATACCTGCCTGCCAACACATGTGCATACATATCTAACAAAAATCTCCCTGCTGGTAAAATCAACACAACTAGCTCATAAGGATGAGACATTATTTATCAGGTTTCTGTTCACTTAGATATTTCTACCCTTGCTGGAGGGATTTGTTTATACAGGAGTTTGCACAAAGTGGTATAGAGTATCTTATCTGCAGTATGAATTGATCTAGTCCCCATCCTTCTGGGACATGGGACCACATTAGAAAGGGGAGGCTGGAAAAACATCAGTAGAGAATGCCACTTGAGTCAGGAAGAGCAGTAGGGGTCTGAGGAAAAAATGTCTTGATGATGATAGCAGTAAACAAGCAAGTTAGAGCTCAGAGGTCACATGTGGCCTGCATGTTGGGGACTTGCAGGTTGGGGACCCCTGGTCTAGTCTATTTTACCACATCAGAGTAATGCGGTTGCCAGGCTGGTTACTGGGGCAAGAAAATTTGTACATATCTCCCCAGTCCTGGCAGAATTGCATTGGCATCCCATTGTGTTCCATATCATGTTCAATGTGGCTGTGCTAACCTTCAAAGCTCCAAACAGTTTGGAACCTCCCTACTTGGCAGAGTGTCTACTCCTCAGAAATCAGACCAGCTTCACCCGCTCTTCTCATACAACTCAACTCCAAATACTGACTCCCAGGTTTGCTAGAAAGTCTGTTATTCATCAGAGGGCTTTCTCAGTGACGGCTCCGACTAAATGGAATACTCTACGTGGGGAGCTGCATTTGATTGACTCTTTAGGGACCTTTAAGAAGCATCTGAAAACTTTTCTTTTAGAGGAGGCCTTTGGCAGCATGTTGAAGCTTAAATAGAAGACCCTCTCATCATTGGCCACTTGGGATAGTGGTCCTTGGTGCTGATTGGAATAGGTGGGTGAGGTTTTTTTATATTGTTTTGTGGTGTCTGTTCTGCTCATTTTTTTTAACATTGTGAGCCACCTAGAGTGGGAATCTATCCCAGATGCGTGGGGTATAAGTCAAATAAATAAATAAAATAAAATAAATATTTTGCAGTTTCACATCCAAAATCTCTGGCATTTCATCAACTCTTTGATGGAGTTCTAATTTATACCTAGAAAACACTGAGTGGGTCACCATTAGTTAGAACTGATTGGATGGTACATATCGGTAGTTAATTTATTTATTTGCTAAGCCATTATGTTATTTCTTTTTTTAAAAGCTAAATGCAATCTTGAACTTTAAATTTAACATTTGACAATTCCACATTAATACAGTATGTGAGATAGCTTAAAATGCCACTCCTAAAACTTTGAGTAATACTTTCCTTCCTTTTGATTAAATACACAGATTTCCCAAGGAGAAGGCAACAAGACTCTCATAATAGGGAAAGATAAACTTACCAAGTCCCTATCAGAGGTGAAGGCATTTCTGATTACTATCTGGCATTTTCCTCTGCCCCCTTTTTTATGAGTTTGTCGCACTACTTTTGCACATCAATCTCATAAAACATTCCTTGTCTTACATTTTGAAATATTGATATTATCCTACGGCAAAAGATAAAAACACAGCCAAGCAATATAAGTTGGTGATAGAATTATTTGCAATACACGGAAATCTCTGCTGATGTTTAGGGCTGGCACAGTATTAAACACATTACTTTTGCTGACAGGCATTTTCATTTCCCCTTGCCTCACAAGTGAGGGGAATTGGAAGGAAATCTAGTTTTCAATTCGAGGCCCATTCAATAAAAAATGCAAACCCAAAATATAGGCAGGATTGGCAGCACCTAGTTAAATTAAAAAGGACATTGCTGGAAATATATTTTCAAAAGTCGTATAAATAAAGAGAGAAAGAAGGGAAATTATCAACTCTTAAGATTTACACATACTTCAGAGAAGTCTATCAAAGAAAGAACAGTGAACATACCATTCAAAATACAGTACAGTATTTGATTTTTCCCATGGTGGGGAAAGGAAAAATAGGCAGACAAATATATGTTCTCACTCCAAGGGATGTTCCAATTTTGGGATAATGAACAGCATAGAACATCATGGGTGCTGCTCATGTTATAAATCTCTTACTCTGCAAATCTGAGCCCTCATAGCACACCGGTTACATTGTAGTATTGCAGCCAAAACCGCTGAAATTGTGAGTTCAATCCTGACTGTCACCAGGTTGAGTCAGCCTTCCATCCTTCTGAGGATGGTAAAATGAGTACCTGCATGTTAGGGCAAAAATGCTCATTAAATTGTGAACCAATAGAGAGTGCTGTAACCTCTGTGGGGCAGTATATAACTATAATAACCATTGCTAAATTAGAAGCCGTTATGGTGGTGTTTATCATTCAAAATACAGGATTAAACAGTAAATATGAGAAGACAAGACTCATTGGGAAGTGAGTGGAAAGTAAGTTTATTACTCACTGGAAGTATTAATATTAAAGCAATAATGTTAGGAAAAATACAGGGTAGAAGGAATGGAAAAATACCTAACTTGAGATGGATTAACTCAATAAAGAAAACTATGATCTTAAGTCTGCAAGATCTAAAGAGGGCTGTTGATAATACAACCTTTTGGAGGTCAATAATTAATATGGTCACTTTTTGTTGTTCAGTCACATAGTCGATTCTGACCCTTTGCAACCCTATGGACCATTGCCCTCCAGGCACCTCTGCCTTCCACCATCCTCTTCAACCCACCCAGCTCTGTGCCCATTGTGTATACAATACTATCTAGCCATCTCATTTTTGGCTGCCCCCTTCTTCTTTTGCCCTCCACCTTTCCCAGCATCAAGGCTTTCTCAAGTGAATCCTCTCTTTTCATTTGCTGCCCAAAGTACTTTAGCTTCATCTTTACTGTTTGACCTTCTAAGGAGCGGTCAGGGTTGATTCTTTTTTCTAAGATCAACCTATTCGTTCTCCTTGCTGTCCAGGGGACTCTCAAAACTATAGGTCAAGAATAACCTGACAGCTCCTAACATACATGTATTAGGCCTGGTGGTGCAATGGTTAAACTGCTGTACTGCAGCCAGAACATTGTGAGTTTGATCCTGACCAAGGGATCAAGGTTACTCAAACTTCCATCCTTCTGAGGTTGGTAAAACGAGTACCCAGCATGTTGGGGGCAAAATGCTAATTGACCCCGAGAGTGCACTAAACGCTATAGGGTGGTACATAAGTGTAATTGTTATTGCTATACATTAATCTGAAAGGACAATTTCTCCCATCCATAGTGGAATTTTCTGTCTTTGTATCCTTGAAAAACCTGGCTGGATATCTCAATGGTTTAGGTACCTGGCCTTGGAGCCAGAGGTCGGGAATTTGATTCCTCATTGTGCCTCCGGGGGGAAAGAGACACTCTATGTAGTCATGGGCAAACTACACAGTTCCAGAGTGTTCCCAGAAGAAGGAAATTGTAACCTACTTCTGTGTGTTCTCTACACAGAAAGGGTTGCCTTAAGTCAGAATTGACTTGAAGGCACACAATTATTATTATTATCCTTGAGGATGGATAAATCTGTCAGTCCTAGTCTCATTGAGTTCCCCATTTTCCCACAGGGTGCATCATTCTCGTTTCGCTTTGCATAATGAAACATTAATCACACAAATGTGCTGCCCACCTCTACTCGGAATCCATGCCTTTCTTCAAGGGTACAAAGACGGAAACATCCCACCATGGCATCAATCTTTCTTCTTCTCCCTGCTTGATTCAACCATAAAGAGGAATGGAAGATAACTGACTATAATTTTTTTAATGCAGGAGTCACATTTCACATAAAGGATTGCATCGGCTATCTGCAAAACCATTTCCTCCCCCAAAATGAGAAGTTAATGCATATTATGCATTGGCTTCTTATTTTACACTTTTAAACTTCTGATCAAATTTTCCCCAATGGTGCAGTTTTGTCTGGTGTTTTGGCCAGTTACAATAACAGAAAGTTAGTACCTGATGTCACAGTGTTAAGTGCTTGATAGCCCCCAAAATAAACATTCTGTTTTAGTAAACTGTTCGGATGTACCTATATTAACAGCAATGGAAGACATATCCAAATTTGTTCTGCAGTACCTTCTCTGGATTTTTCTGTCATCGTCATCCTCAGCAGCATATTATTTATATCCAACAGCCAGACATATAGATTAGCCACATATTTGTCTCAGGAGTGAATTAAAATAGTGCTACGAATCTGTTTTCTTGTTATCTTTGCTGAGAAGGATGCAGCAAAATGACCCTGACAAGAGATAATTTTAAGGTGAACTTACCTACAGAGATGTGCCACTTGGATTTTAATTTTTTTTGATGGCAGCTCATTATTCTCAAAGAATAACTGAGGCAGAATTTAGGGAATTATAGGCCACAGATCCACATCTACAGGCACCTACAAACAGTTACATTTCACTCACCTGTACCAGGATCTTATCTTGGAAGCTGTTTGGCTGTCTTGGCCCTACTCTCTGTTGTGAATGCAAGTAAAAGCAGTTCACAGTGCTTCCTGGGAATGGTAGCTTCACTACCCTTTAGGCTCTATAGAATGTGCTTCGCATGGCAGCTTCCTTTTTCTTTTCTTTTTTACAACAACAGGAATGTTTGGATTTTATCTGGACCTTTGTGTTGTTGAACTGCATAAAAGGAAGATGCTTCTTGTGATTTTTGGGCATTGTAGTCTCACTACCCTTTAGGCCAATGGTCCCTAACTTTTGGTTTTTGGACTTCAATTCCCAGAAACCTAAGTCAGTACATTGACTGATCAGTTCTTTGGGAAATTGACTTAGGTTTCTGAGAATTGATGTCCAAAATCCAAAGGATGGGGAGCACTGCTTTAGGCTATATTGAATGTGCCTCTTGAAGAATTGTGATGCTCAGCAAGCACCATAGCATTCCATCTTTGTACATAAACAACAGGAAGCAATCTTGATATAGCCAAGCAGTTTCTGAGTGGGGGAAAGACTGGTGCAGAGGAGTGAAATGAAGGTGTGAGTTTGTGGTCTGGAAGTACCTGAATTCTGTCTGGGGAATTATTGGAGAATTTAAGACTAGCAGCTCCCAAAACCTGAATATCACATCCTTAGCTACTAGTTCAACCAATCAGGATAATCAATTATTAGAGATTATGTGAGCGGCAGTCCACCTATATCATAATATTATGGATAACAGTGAGTGATGGGGGGGGGGGGCTGGCCATCTTTCAAAAAAAATGTACAATGAAATCCAGAGAGCTTTGTTATATATTGCTCAATTAGACAGTATTTTGGCAAAAGCATTTTAGAAGCAGAACCACTCTGTTGTATTCTTGTATGAGAGGCAAATTTTCCCCATAATATTTTGCCCCCCTATATTCATGTAGTATCTTGAACCTAGTATCTAGATCCTAGGTGGATGTGACACATCACTCATCATCACAATGCCAAGACAACGGAGGGTATCGCATCTCAAAATTTGTTGATATTACAAAGAGGTGGAAAAGAGATATAGCAGACCAATATCATTTATAACCTCTGGCTAAACACTTCTCATCCCATCCATAAAGAGAAACCTGCTGTTGGTGGGAAGTACATTATAGGGTGTCAAGGCATTTACCTGAGTATCTTGGAGAACTGCATTGTTTCCTTTCTAGAAGAAAAGACACATCTCAGTGAAAGCAGCACTCACAGAACAGATAGTTTGACTTTTATGTGTGATGTAGCTTTAGACATTGGGGACCCATCTCCGCCTGCGAAAGGATTGGTGCTAGTTCTCGGTGGCTTAGCATAGAGATGTTTGTTGTGTCTTTGTTCCAAATAGCTTGATAGGTTCAAATGCTTGTACTCACTAGAAAGCTAGCCAGTCCTTTCTGTTCCCTCTAGGTTTGTTTTTGGTACTCTGACAATGAAACCAAGGGATGAGAAGTTTTGATATCTTGTGCTCTAAATCTCACAGTTTCCCATTCTGAGAGCACTCTCAGATTTACCTGGGAGAAAAGCCCTAATCTAAAAGACTTTGAGACTTAGTTGATCTACTTCCATTAGTGCTTCCTTCCCTAGTGCTAGCTGGGGACTTTCTTTCTAAACGAAAAGCAAAGTTGAGACAGGCCTAGCTAAGCCTCAGAGCCTTCCCTTGGGAGGCCTTTTCTTCTTATGAGCCACATTTAGGTGAGAGTATAGTGGAATATGGTAGAAGTTAGGTAGAACTCGCAGAATAGAAAGTTATGGGATTTGTAGTCTCAGAGAAATGAAAGCACTACCCCTAATGCCTATTATGGCATTTGGAACAAGGCAGCAGCATGGAGCACCATTTTTTCTGACTTATGAGCCTTCTTGGAAAATAGATGCTTACAATAGTAGTGCAAATCCTGAGGGGAAAAACTTTCCCTCCCAAATCTTGCCTGTCATACCCTGTCACAGCACATGCTGCTTCCACTTTTGTCTCAAGTTTTGGCTCTGAAATCTTAGAGAGAGGGATGTTGCTGATCCAGCAGTCCAGGTGACAAGTCAAAGTGGATGACAGAAAAGGTACCATGAAAGGGGGTGGGGGTAGACAAGGAAAAAATTATTAAGCTGCTGAACTTGATGACTGCAAGGTCAGCAGGTCAGCAGTTCAAGACCTGAGTGCTTCATGACAGAGTGAGCTTCTGTTTCTGTCCCAGCTCCTGCAAGCCTAGCAGCTCAAAAGCAAGAAATTGCAAGTAGATAAATATGTACCACTTCAGTGGGAAGGAAATAGCATTCCATGCACTCCCATGTCTAGTCATGTCTGCCACATGAACACGGAAATGTCTGCAGATGTATACAGCACAGGCTCTTTGGCTGTAAATGGAGAGGAACAATGAACCATAGAGTCAGATATGACTGGCTTTCAAGCAAGGACAACTTTTACTAAGTTTGCTTACCAGGCAGCCAAGCCAGACAGTATTGAGAAAGAATCAGGACAAAGCAAACAAAAAGAAGGGAAACAGTTTCTTGGCAAGACTGCACAGTTTCATCCAGAAATGGTGGCTTGCCTTACTCAGGGCTCCCATTGCTGTCTCTTATAGGGATTGCTGGAATCAAAGTGAGAAAAGAAGCTCAAGGGGCCTGAGGGTGGATTGGGCTGAGGAACTGTTCCTGACATTTTGTCGCAAACATTATAAATAACAAGAGAGAGGAATGTATTAAATTGTAGCAGACACTTACTGCTTCCCTTCACACCTTGCTCAGCAGGCTAGAAAATGTACTTAGCACGCAGCTTAATATGGAGACACGCTCCTTCTGCTAATGCTGTTCACAATTATTTCAGCTACTTGGAGAAATGACAGAATCTGCACATCTGGTACATTTTGGGATATTTGGCATGAAATCATCAACATCCACCCACCTCCTCTAAAACGATGTGTGGTATAAACTACATAAGTCAATGTAGTTGTCAGCCATACAGTTACACCTTCCAAACTTTTTATCCACTTTGAAACCAGGATGTGGGGGAAATCTTGAAATGATCAGTATCAAAAGTGGCCTCTTTGCACAAACAACTTGAATGGGATAAATATATCCCTCCCTGAACTAACCACAACTTGTGATTTGTTGACACATGAATCTGTCATAGCCCAAAACTTTACATGAATTAGATTTCAGTAGGTGGAATGGGGATTGCACTCAGCTAAGTTCACAGTTTCTTCTTTTTGTCTAGGTCAGACTTTAAACTACCAAAATGAAGCCACCTTGTGGTAAATTCATTCTATGTCTCTTTCCCCCTAAATAAATTTCATGTCAGAAATTATTCTGGGTTGAAAGGATTTTTGCTGGAGAAACTCCACTCAGGGGACCCCTGAATGAGAGTCCTTTCATGTCCCCATGATCTGTTGTGTAGCACTCGGGTATTGAACCCTGACCTTCCAGTCTCCAAGCTCAGTATCTTAACCACTAAGCCAGTGTTTCCCAAATGCTGGTGTTTGGACTTCAATTCCCAGAAGCTTAAGTCAATTCCCCAAAGCACTGATCAGTCAATATACTGGCTTAGACTTCTGGGAACTGAAGTCCAAACACCAGCATTTGGGAAACACTGCACTAAGCCACTGCAGTGCTGCTCTTTCCCCCTGACCTAGTGGGAGAAAGATTAGCTGGCACAAGGTCACCATTGCCCAGGGTATACCCAATGGTGGTTCAAAAATACCACAATGTTTGAGGAGGCTTTTTCTGTGTATCCCAGTGCACAGCTTTTCCAGCACATACACTGAACACAGGGGGAGACCCTCAACTGAGACAGTGGCATCACCTGCCCCAAGGACAAGATACGTATACAGCAAAACCTGGCATAAAGAGTGCCTCGCTTACAGACTAACTCACTTAAAGAGCAGAATTTTCTCTGAATAGTTGCCTCATTTAGCAACTAAAACCAACCAAAAACTCACTTAACAACTAAATCAGGGTTCACAGTCTCCCCCGCCAGAAGTCACAACTGGTCACTTACAATGGTGTTTCGCTTAAAGAGCAAACTCGCTTAAAGAGCAATCCCATGGTACACATTATGCTCTTTAAGCAAGGTACCACTGTACAGTATTTGAGAGAAAATAAATTGTAGCAATATCAGGCTTTGTTTATATCTTTTTCTTATGTTAAGGGATAATGTGAATCATCTGACCACATGCAGGTAGTGTAAACCATAGCTAATAATGACAAGATCAAAGCTTATTGACTGTAAGCCTGCACATTCTCTTCTTTCCTCCTCCTTTTGGAAATTTTCACTTTTGATTTCAGTTAACTCACAGGATGCCTTGTTGTTTGAAGCTTAAACTATACCTCTGGCTTAACCATCGTTTGCTTAAACAGCTTAGTCAAGATCACAGCTTGGAAAAGTAGCCAGGCTGGAGGGTAGATTCTTGGGGCTGTAGTCTAAAATTAACCTTTTCCAATAGTGTTAATTAATCCAAAGCAAGAATAAAAGCTTTCCAACTCCTTACTGCTTCTCTAGAAGAGGAAGAGCAAACGCCTTATTTTCTGCCACTGGCTCTTTCTATGATAATAACAGAAATACTTAATTCCTATGTTGTGTGGTCATTAGGCTTCATTAGCTCTCCCCAGCACCACCAGACACACAAAAAGGTATATCAGACATTTTGTCAGCCTAAATGCCTCAATTAGCTTCTAGATCAATTATGTGTAGGTGCTGCAAATTTGACAACTCACCCTTCATTAGCACACATTAGAAATAGAATAGGCTGGATCTCTGAGATTCATTGTCTTGGGAAATGTAAAGGTCTCCCTTTCTCTAAAGCCAGTTGTGTCTGACTCTAGGATATGGCACTCATTTCTGTATACAGCCAAAGAGCCAGCACTGTCTGCATCTGCAGATGTTTCTGCTGTCATGTGGCAGGCAAGACTAGACACTGGGCCACATGGAATGCTGTTATCTTTCCCACCAAAGTGGTACCTATTTATCTACTGACAGTGTATTGCTTTCAGACTTCTAGGTTGGCAGGAGCTGGAACAGATAATAGTTGCTCACTCTGTTGCACAGCACTCGGATTTTGAATTGCTGGCCTGGTGACCTTTGTTAAACTCAGAGTCTTCACCACTAAGCCACTGTGGCCTTTGATTGTCTTGGATACCACTTGGCAAACCTTCTTACTCACAGAATGCCTCAAACCAGCATCCCTATTTTAAAATATTCAGACTTGTATTAGCAGAAAGGACTATGTAATGCCTTAGATTGTTATGTTTTTTTTAAAATGGGCAGAAATTAGGAATATTTTTTAAACCACAAGTCCCATAATGCCCTGACAAATATCAGTAACCATGATGGGTAGCTGAAGGATTCTGGAAGTTGTAATCACTCACCACCCTCACCTCAAAATATTTCTCCTTTTTCACTTGGGAGGTTTGCTACTTGGTCAGTAGCCTTGGATGTAATGCCAACTTGTCAAATATATTGACAAGGTAGAAGGGTTCACAGGGAGAGCATCAAAGTTGTGGAAGGTTTGTGTGCAGAAAGGAAATGTATCTATTTAGCTGAGGTGGGTTAAAAGAAGGTAGCTGTTAGTAGGAGAATGTGACAAAGCAATAGGGGAGATGCAATCAGATTTAGAAATAGAAACATTTGGAAAGGATTGCAGTTAACAAGGCTCTTTGTTGACATTTAGATGCTCTAACAGAAGCTAAAATGAGATTTATCACCTTCCCACTCTCCTGTTCTGACTCTGAAAAGTGATAGAAAATAAAAAAGGAAGATTGTTAAATAAATGTCCTCCCTCCTCCATAGTTTGCCCATTAATATCAACTGAGCAGTTTCTAAAAAACAATTTTTAAAACTATTTCCCCCATGTGATTTGTTTTGTTGTCTAACGAGAACAAGTGATGATCATGCTAACTCTGACCATTCTTAATGGGACATTTTAACCTGTGGGGAAATAATGTATATTGTATTAAATAGGGGCCTGCAATCAGGGCTCAGAGCGCTAATGCTCATTGGCAGTGGTGTAGTGGCATCAGGGCTCTCAAGAGTTGAGGCACTGGGACTTCTGAGTCACAAAGATGGTGACACCATGTGTAACTCTCTCAGTCTCCCCCCACCCCCCATTATGAAAGTAACTGGGAAACAAAATAATTTCCTCAAGTACAGTATATTGTTACAAGCTATCTCTGCTGGGGTACACAGAAAGAGCCTCCTCAAAGACTGGTATTTTTGAACCGCAATTGTGCATACCCTGGTAATGGCAGCCTTGTGTTGCTGGCTAATCTTTCTTACACTAGGTCAGGTGAAAGGAACTGCAGAATGAACTCACCAAAAGGTGCCTTCAATTTGGCAGTTTCACATCTGGACTAGACAAGGCAGAAGAAGAAGAATCTGTCTCTACTGTAAGGGAAAACATTGTGGGGGGTGAGGGTTGGCCTTTAAACGGCAGCTAAGAGCCATTGTTCTCAAAATTGTAATGTGGAGATGCTTAGCACCTGTGCAGAAAAGGGGTGGGCAGCATGGGACAGCGAATATAATGGAAGACAGAGTGAAAAGGAGAGAGAAATTGGCAGGTGATGCAGAGGCATGGGATGGTTTCAGAAACTGCACTTGTTATCCTCAGCCCCCTCCCCCCAACAATAGATTGATTTGGAGAATTTTTCCAAGAACAGTATATTGTTGCAAGCTGTTTCTGTTGTCAATGTCAGGCAAAATTCGGGGATAGGGATTCATCTTGAATAGGTAATCAAGAGTCATTGACTTTACAAAACACCTGCTTATCAACTGTTGATATAGCCCAAACCACTTTAAGAAATTTGCTAATAAACCTGAACAAATTCAGAGGACAGAGAGCGATATGATGGGCATGAAATTAATGTATTTCAAACCCAGGTGAAGCCAGGTTAATTTCCGATTGGTAAAATTAAAAAATTAAATGGTTGAGCACATTTCAGAATGTTGAACTAGATCTTGAAAGATCCATGGAGTCCCTGCTCAGCAATGAAACTAGGTGGGTAATCTATGACCATTCTCTGTCTCAGCTCTGCCTACCTTGTAGGATTGTTGTAAGGAAAAGGAGGGAAGCAGCCAAACAGCCCTGAGCACACATGAGGAGAGGTGGCCATTATTGTAGCAGATGAAATGAAAGAAACAGAGGGCATTGCCTAAACTTAGCTCAACATATAGCCACATTAAAACCTGTTCTACTATATTTTAAAAATAAATACTGCATGAAAAATCACTGTATTTTAAGAGCACATGGTACTTTTTGCTAGAATAAAATGGGACACTTTGTTCAGGAGCTGCCAGTATTCTGTGGTTAAGCCTTTCCAGAAGTTTATTTATGCAGAAACATTCAGAGCACAATGCTATACAGTGGTACCTCACTTAAAGAAGATAATGCATTCCACAGGATTGTTCTTTAAGTGAGTTTGCTCTTTAAGTGAAACACCATTGGTCAAACCTTGCATAAAGAGCAACTCGCTTAGAGAGTAACTCACTTAAAGAGCAGAATTTTCTCTGCTAAAACCAACCAAAGACTCGCTTAACAAATAAATTGGGTTCACAATTTCCACCACCACCAGAAGTCACAATTGGTCACTTACAATGGTGTTTTGCTTAAAGAGCAAACTCGCTTAAAGAGCAATCCTGTGGAACACATTATGCTCTTTAAGCGAGGTACAACTGTATTTTAAATTCAAACACTGGATAGACCCTAGTACCTCTTTCATTAGCTAGAAAATAGCAATCTTCCCCAATACATTCCTAAGGAGTAGAAGAACAGAACTTAACTTCAAGTATAAAAGTATGTGCCCATTGCTACATATTGGAAGATGACATAGAACAGAAAGAAATATCCAAGTTAATTTTATGAGGAATTTAGTTTAATTTATACATATTAGTCAATTTTTGTTTCTGTTGCTATTTATAATTTAGTGCATTTATTACTTATGTCTAATTTTCTGTTGTAAAGGTTTTTTATTATCTTGTGAGCCACAAAAAGTGGGAAAATATCCCAGATGGGCAGGATATAAATGCAATAAATAAATAAAATAAATATTAATGGCGCATTAGCAATCAAAGCTATGCTTGGAATACTATACATTTTTTTAGCTCAGCTGTGTATTTAAGCAACATGATCCTTTACCATCAGAGTGCACGGAATGTTGTAACCTTCCTACCAAAGCAATACCTATTTATCTACTTATAATCTCTTGCTTTCAAATTGCTAAATTTATGGGAGCTGGGACAGACAACAGGAATTCACTCTGTCGTGCAGCACTCAGGTCTCAAATGGCTGACCTGCCAACCTTCCAGTCATCAAATTCAGTGTCTTAAACACTAAGCCACTACAGTTGCTTATAAATGCTGTAGGTAGTTGCAAATATCTAATTCACCTTTCCTCCTGAAACATGTCACCTGTGCAAGCAAGTATAATCAGGGACTGAGTAAGAAAAGGAAAATCCCCTCCCCCCATCTCCTGAAATGATTTATCCTTTAAAAAAGTCATATCATCTCATGACATTAAAAAGGCACATTGCCAATCATAAATGACTTGTGAGCAGGCAGACCCTCTCGCCCCCTTCCATCCCAATTTTTATATATCAGGTATCTCTCTCCCTGCTTCTAATATTCTGGGGGGGGTTATTTAACCTCATAATTTGCAGTGTTTCATAAAGCAGAAAACTCATCTCATCAACATAGCAGAAGCTTTGAGTTTTATCCAAATAAAGTGTATTTTTACCTCAAACACAAAGAGAAACACAAGCAGAATGAGAAAATACACTTAATTTGCGAAGCGAAGGAGAACACTGTTACGCTGCTTGTATCATGGGATATTTTTCAATACTCTCTGGTGAGGTAAATGTCAACTTCTCCCAGAGCAGAGAAAAACCACTGACCCTTGTTTGCACTGACCTACTGACAGCTAAAGAAGTACACACCAACTTCTCTATATTGTTTTGCCCCAAAGAGGCATCTGATGTCTTTTGCTCAATGATGATATGTTGGCTGGGAGGAGGAAGATGACGTAACCCCTGTGGCAAAAAGCAATACATTTGTTGGGATATATTTCTTGCAGGCTATTTTTTTTATCAACTGAAAAATAACATGAGTAACACTAGGGAGGTTGTTTGCTGCTGAAGAATTACATTGCAGATTTACCTGTGTGTTAGTGCCAAAACAGGGACTGCAGTGCCTTAGTGGTTAAGACATTGGACCCAATGACTGGAAGGTTGGCAGATCAGCAGTTCAAAACCCAGAGACACAGAGTCTGGCCCATTTGCTGGTCTGTCGATTGCTGCCAGAGATATGCACCGATAAGGACTTGTGCTTGGACAATGACAAAGCAAAGAAAGTGGCTTCACTTTGGCAGTCCAAGGTTTGATCAGGACATGAAAGAAGAAGTTCAGGACCCAAGTGCTGCATGACAGAGTGAGCTCCCATCTCTGTCCCAGCTCTTGCCAACCTAGCAGTTCGAAAGCAAGACATTGCAAGTAGCTAAATAGGTACCAATTCAGTGGGAAGGTAAACAGCATTCTGTGCATTCTGGTGTTTAGTCATGCCTGCTACATGTCCATAGAAACATCTGCAGATGCAGACAGCACTGGCTCTTTGGCTATAAACAGCGATGAGCACTGAACCTTAAAGTCAGATATGACTGGCTTTCA
Source organism: Furcifer pardalis (assembly GCA_030440675.1). NCBI lineage: Eukaryota > Metazoa > Chordata > Lepidosauria > Squamata > Chamaeleonidae > Furcifer > Furcifer pardalis. The sequence continues at coordinate 32,236,204 of CP126894.1, read as the reverse complement.
AGCAAAGGCGACCTAATGCCAAAACAAAAAGTGCATCTGAGAGATGGGGATGTCCCCTGAAGGTAAAGAGCTAACACCCACAATTACATATCATCACTGTGCCAGCCCTGTCCATTTTGTCCCCTCATCTGCTTGCATATTTAGGCCAAGGTGATATCAGTGGCCAAAAAACAAACACCACACTCTGTCCTCTGCTTCTTAGCAGATAGTTGAACTGCAGAAATTTAGAAATGTTGGTTTTTCTGCCTGCCATACTGTTTGATATGACACAGGAGTAAGATCAGAAAAGTAGGTGGCAATTCTTGATGAAGCAAGTGCCAAGAGGAATATATATATATATGTGGGCAAAACTATTTGAAGAAGCTCAAATGAGCATACATTCCCAGTTCTGCCTATCTTTCTGACTGTGAGCATGTCCACACTGACCCTTATGAGGCAGTCTGGGCTTGCACATTTTGGGGTTGCCTGAAGATAGGTAGCTGCTAAATTATATTTAGCCACCTCCCTCTGTCCACACATGACCTTTGTAGATAATAATAATAATTTCATGTCAGAAATTATTCTGTATTGAAAGGATTTTTGCTGGAGAAACTCTGCTCAGGGGACGCTTGAATGAGGCTCCTTTCATGTCCCAAAGAGTTAGGACAGAGACGGGCACTCAATCCATCATGCAGTACCTGGGTCTCAAACTGCCAACTTGCCAGCCTTCCAGCTAACAAGGCAAGCTTCTTAACCACTGAGCCACTGCAGCCCATGCAGGCAAACAAAACAGTTCCCTTGCTCCTCTGCAGAGGTAGGATAAATGTTTAATAATTTCCCCCTCTAGGTGACAGTTGTAATGCTGAATCAGAAAGGGGAAAGCACAATTAAACAGTTTGCCTACCACTCAGCAGAAGAGCAGGGAAATTGTTTAACTGTAACATTCAATATGCTGACAGGCTTTGTTAGCCCTGTCAACATACTGGATACTGACAGGGGAATCAGCCTTTCTGCTGCAAGCCTCCCTTATATGATGTTTGAGTGTTCATGGGTGCTGGTATTGCTATTTATTTGATAACTGCAAAAAGGTAGAACCCACCTTAAGGTGGTTCAAAACAAAGTATTTGAGGGGAGGGTTGTGGGACTCCAGTGTCCACACTATCTGGGTACATGGAGCCCAGCTCAATTCCCAAGAACATAAAATAACATATTAAGTGTTTGTCTGGACATGATCTGCATTTTCATACCCTTTCATAGAGCCTGAAGACATTCTTTCTGAGAGTCCCAAAATTCCCCAGTCAGCAAAGCTACTGAATACATTGGTTAGAGTCTTTGCATTATATTTCTCCAAAAGCAAACTTTTCCTAGTTCTGCACATTCTAATCTTTTAAAAGTCATGTTGCTAGTTATAAAGCATTGAGATAAATTTTATGGATAAAAATCTTCATTAGAAGCATTTCATTTTATAGAATAGTTTTCTAATATTCTGCCTCATTCTTAACACACACATGATGATACCAAAGCTGGAAATCCCTTTGAACAGCATTATTTAAACATTATAGCGTAGCTAAGATGGGGAAAATACAATTGAAATCTACCCCTTCCTGTAATGATGGTGCTGCGAGAAATATGAGTCACAGATGAATTACAGGGCTGTAAATATATCTACTGACATCTAATAAACAAAAGCAGAGTGAAGTCCCAGTGCTTTATGGTGTCACTAGAAATTCCTTGATGTATTTATAGCCAGCCTTGCATTGTTGGTTTTAATTTACTTTTTATAAACATTTTTTACTGTAAGCCTAGGCCTGGTATTTGTCAAAATCAGAGGATCTTTTCCAATTTCTAGAGCTCACCCACCATTTTGTAGCTCAGGAAAAGTTAAAGTGTAATTAAGGTTGCTTGTGCCAGCCTTTAATACTCATGGACCATCGGGAGCATTTGGTATTGTACAGCTAGTAATGCTCCTAGTAAGACACATGACTCATGTTTTTTCTCATATTCCTGTAAATGAATGGTCACAGGGCTCCATCAAAAATCCTTTCAACCCAGAATAATCTCTGACGTGAAATTATCATCATCACTACCACCACCACCATCATTCTGGCTTACAGCGATTGTTGTCAGGGTTTTCCATTCCTTGCAATTTACCCAAGTCCACAAAGGCTGATTGTACTCACAGGAGGTGCAATGGGGAATCAGATTTCTAACCTCTGGGTCTGCAGCCAGATACATAATCCACTGAGCTAGCCAGTCATGCATGTATTACTATAAAATGTGAATCCGTGTCCAATTTTTTCTGGCCTTTTTCAAGAAGAATACATTTCCTGTTTGGGAGGAAGGGCATGCATAATTGACCATCCCAGTTTTACGCCACCTTTATATACTGGTAACTGAAATGGGCAGGCAAATGGTACTGTGGTTCCAATGCAGATCAGATTCTCACACATTTACTTCTAATATAAAAGAGAAATGCAACTGAACTGCATGCTACATTTGAAATACTATGTATTTTTTAGTGTTTCCTTGGAGAGACCATGATTATCTCTTGAGAGGAGGCCTTCTTTAAAAGTAAGTAAGGGTAAGGGTAAAGGTCTCCCTTGTCCAAAAGCCAGTTGTCAACTTAGCAGTTTGAAAGCAAGAAACTGCAAATAGATAAACTATAGTTACTATTGATGCCTCTGCCCCCCCTTTCCTTCACCAAGTCTTGAATTCCCAATATATTCTAGTATAGGGACAACCACCATCCCATTGCTTTTTCCACATTCTCAAGGTTCCTTTTGCTGTTAAGTGCAACAGATTCCCAATGAGCTGGAGATAAAGGTAATGATTACACTTGTTCGAAAGCCAGTTGTATATGACTCTAGAGTTCAGTACTCATCTCCATTTACAGACAAAGAGACAATGGTGTCTGCATCTGCAGATGTTTCCTCAGACATGTGGTAGTCACGACTAGACACCAGAGTGCATGGTACACTTTTTACCTTCTCACCAAAGTGGTACCTACTGATCTATCTACTTGTGATTTCTTGCTTTTTAGCTGCTAGGTTGGCAGGAGCTGGGACAGAGAAGGCAACTCACTCTGTCATGCAACACTCAGGTCTTGAACTGTTGATCTGCCAACCTTCCAGTCATCTTACCCACTAAATCTTACCCACTAAGCAACCACAGTCCCGGTAGACCCCAATGAGATCCAGCTAAAAATCCCCACTTTAAAGACCCATTCTATGCCACAGATAAGTCATCCAACAGTGCTCTCATCCTTTTGCTCATAAACCTACTAGTAGCACCAGGCAGATGTAGGTGAGGATTTCTAAAAACAAAATCTTTATCTTCTCAATTCACAAATATATGCATTAAGAGAAGGAATTTCTGATGCACTTCCTTGCAGGCAATACACTGGGGGGGGGGGCAGCTTTGTTTTCCACAGCCCCTCTTCATCCGACTCTTTCTACCAGTATTTAGCCTCCCCTCCTTTATTCCTGCTTTCAGCTCCCATCCCCTGCTTAAATAGAGTTGTATCTTATGCTTCCTCAATCCCTTTGGGGCTAGCAACAATAAAAACGTAATTACATTTCAAAAAGCCATTTCTGAAAAAGGGTCAGGATGGGACTGGAATGCTGCCAAAATGCCCTTAGGGATTTCCAGAATGGTACATCAGCTTGTTGTCCAGTAGTTTGCTTCTATTTGATCTAGCTCCATTTCTCTTGTCTGTCTAAAAAAGCTCATCTCCCCACCCACCCACCCATGTAAAAGGCAGCATCTCAGTTGTATAGGAAAGTGATACAAAGAACAGAGACTTGTATCTATGTGGGTGAGAGAGACAGAACACTCAACACTTACAAAACTCAATCCATCCCATCACCTTACATACTCTTCATCTTTGTTTTAAACACACACCCCTGTCAAGATTGGTGATGGTGAGTAGACTATCAGAGGGAGGAGACATTATAAGCAGGATTATACCAGGTGCTCCCTTGGGCTGCTGTTCCAAGAAATCCAAACGTGTGCTTCAGCCAGCTGTGGAATGGAATCGTCTGCCAGCCATTATTATTTTCACCCATATTGATTAAACAGGTATTAGTGTATTGATGATAATAATAATTTACTACCGTAATAATGCCGAAGCTAGATGTGAATAATGTGTTTGATTACCGTCCTTGTCAGTTTTCCGATATTTCAACTCCATCAGCCAAAGCAGCATCACTAATCAGAGAGAAAAGCCAGGGAGTGTGTGTACCCGCACGCGAGGGAGCAAGCGAGTGTGTGCTTGTGTCCGTGGGGATGCTTTGTGAGTAGAAGCTGTATATGAATGGAGGGGGTGGGGTCGCTGGTTCGACTCCAGCCCCTCCTGGCCCGGGTATTAGCCAGTCCCCTCTGCAGGGTGTTTCAGCCACACGGGTTCGCTCTCTAGAGTGATCTCATTTGCCTCCGACTCGCTCATTGGTGAATTTGCCCTCCTCAAGTCCTCGCTTCGCTTCACCTGGGCTTCCTAGTTGCCTTCCTTTGAAGTGAGCATCCTGTTCCACCTTAAAAGGGCGGGAAAGGGAGGAGGAGGAGGGGGGAGCTCAGGTTCTCCCTCTCTTGTGGATTCTGGACTATCCTTCCGTTCTCTCCCACCTTTCTTCTTTTTCTTTTCTCCTTTTGCGTCTCTTTCTCTCCTTTCCTTTCCCCGACCTTTCGCTCCTTCCACAGAAAAGACCTTGGCGAGCTTTATCCCGGAACGCCCCCCCCCCCCACCGCTCTGCTGCCCCCCCTCCCTTTTGCTGCCTGGGTTCCAGCGTCGCACGCGGTCCTGCCGGCTCGTGCCTGGATGTGCTGCGGGGGCGCGCGCACGCGCGCGCATGTAGGCGTAAAAGAGCGGGAAAAAATAAGAAGCAGCTCTCCCACCAGCCAGGGCTGAGCAAGTCTGCGGCGCGACATTTGCCCGGCCGAGAAGCAACCCCAGCCCAACCGAAGCTGGCAGCTACTTGGAAAACTGGGAGGACCACCAACCCCAAACGACCCATATAGCCCTTGATGGAGTCGCTGGCTTTTTCTTAAAACCTCTCTCTTTCTCTTTCCTCCAGTTCAGACCAGAAGGGGGGGGGGGAGGGGGCTGAGACGGTGGTGAAGGGAGAACCCTTGAAGCTTGCGAGAGGAATCTGGACGGGACAGGGGAGAAGTAGCCGCGCCTGCTCTCCCTCCCTGGGACGCGTGGCTCCGTTCGTCTCGCTTCGAGGTCGTCTGAAAGGGACCCGAGGCGAAGCCCCAGGATCCGGGGAAGATGCAGCGGCGGCTCGCTTAAACTGCGCTCCCGCCCGGCGCCCTGCTTGGCCGCTTAACCCTTTCCTCGCCCTCCCGTTAGGTTGCCTTGACCCGCTCCCACTCCGGAGGCCACTCCGTTCCCCGCAGCCGCTGAGGGCGGGAATGGGGCCCTTGGCATCATCATGAGCCCTCGCCGTCTCTTTCCTCCTCAGCCGGAATTTGAACTGCCCGGTGGCGGGGGTCCGTAGCGCTTCTCTCACCGCCCCCCCCTCCGCGTGCACTGTTGACCATGCCGCGCATCGCTTGGAGAATAGCGCCGGGACGGCGTCCCGCCTGGACTCTGTGGATGTGCTCCCTGTTTGGGGGATGGATCGTCAGCTCTGTGTGGAGCAGCAGCTCCTCCGGCGTGGATTTGCCTTCCTCTTCCTCCTCTTTTTCTTCTTCTTCTTCCTCTTCTTCCTCGTCGTCCGCCTCGCAGGCTCAACAAGAGCACCATTTCCATGGCAGCAAGCATCACTCCGTGCCTATCTCTATCTACCGCTCCCCGGTCTCCCTGCGAGGAGGACACGGTGGGTTCTCTATTCTTTGCCTTCCTGTCATTGGCCAAGTCTGAGGAGATGGATGGGAGAAAGGGGGGAGATATCTGAAAGGGAAGGATCCGGATGGACCGTAGGGGCTTTGGGGGTCTCTCCCTCTCTCCAGTTTCCTTCCCGTTCCCACGAACCCATTTCTCCCCCACCCTCGTTTGAAAACCACCTCCCAGGGAACAGAGCGGGAGAGAAGAAAACTTTCTCCCTCGGAGCTTTTGGCTTCCCAGCACCCGCAGGGCGCCGCCAGGGCTCCAGTCCCGCCCGCTCCCAGCCGCCCTTTTTCGCCCCCGCGTGCCTCGTCGCTCCCGTTGGCGGGAAAGGCAGGAGAGGACTTTCCCTGCTCCTCCTGCCTGGCCTTCCCTGGCGCGGAGGGGGAAAAGGTCCCAAGAAGCGGCTTTTCAGGGCTGGAAAGGAGCCGGGCTGCGGAGCTTTGTGCTCTCTCTCTCTCTCTCTCTCTCACACACACACACACACACACACACACACAGCGATGCATATGTAAGGGAAAGGGCCAGGTGGAGAACTAAAGGTGGCGGTTGTGGGGAGGGATAAATCGGTCTCAGAGGCTGTTTGTGCGTCTGACGGGAGTCAGTCGTCGAGGCGAGTGAAAGCGGAGCGATTCCCACCCCCTTCCCCGCAGCCTTCCGGTCCACTTTCTAGAAATGTCTTCTCTGTATTTTGTTTCTACCTTGAGGGAACGAATTTAGGACCGGCTGCGGTTCCTATTTGGGCTCTTTATTTCTGTGTATAACGCGGGAGGGGGGGGGAGACGAGATGGGGGGGAGGGAATTTGCCACATATATTTGTATAGGTTTGTGTTTTACGAACACTCCTTCCTCGCCTTCCCCGTCCACCGTAAAAGCAGGATGGAGACACTTAGGCATTGTCTTCATGTGGGCTTGAGAGCAACATTCCGCGGTACAAAAAGAGGGTTGCGGAGGATGTTTGCCTTTCTCACAAGCGCCAACTTTTACCTGGGGGTGCAAGCTCTGTTTACGCGCGACTTGGACATTATCCGCAAACGCGTGTAAGAAAGGATAAGCAAGAACGGGCAGGAAGGGATGATCTCTAGTTATGGGTCGCCTAAGAAAGATGACATAGAAGACCATGAGTTTGCTATGAGGGACTATGGTGGCTCAGTGGCTAAGAAGCTCGCCTGGTTAGCCGGGAAGGCAGTTCGAGACCAGGGTACTGCATGACGGGTTGAACGCCCGTCTCTGTCCCAGCTCCTGCCAACCTAGCAGATGGAAAGCAAGAAATTGCAAGTAGATAAATAGGGACCACTTTGGTGGGAAGAGATTTTGGGGGCATGGAAAGGAGCCTCATTCGGGCGCCGCCTGAGCGGAGTTTCTCCAGCAAAAATTCTTTCAGCCTTGACTAATTTCTGACATGAAATTTTTATAATAGTTTACTATGGCGTCCCATCCACTTTAAAAATCCTTTTTTTTTTAAAAGAAAGGGACGGCGAAATTTATTTATTTATTTATTTAGATTTATATTGCCGCCCACTCGCCGAGGCGACTTACATTGTCCCTGAGGTCAAAACCTAAAATAAGAGAGGTGGTCGTGTTAAGGACTGAGAGGTCTCACCACCCCCTTTGGAAGCTAGTATTGTCTCGAATGTATTATATGGGGTTGTTATGCCAGGGTTAATTAACTGCGCTTATGCGTGAGCGCACTTTTGTGTGTGCTCTTACTAGGCTTCTTTATAACTAATCCTTGATGTTCGGCGTCAATCCTTGACGTGTTCTGACTCAGTTATTTCTCCGATGGCGAGGGGGGCCGTCCTTCACCAACTAGCCTTCTGCTTTTTAATTTGTGGGAGATCAGCAGCCAGATCCCATCCACGTGTAGCATTTGTACTCGGATGTTAATTTCCTCTCCGTTCTAAAAAGACTTCCTTTCAAGTAAATGTCCCTGAGGTTTACCTCCCGAGCAGAATTCCGTAGCCAGCCCCAAGAGTAGTTTAAGACAAGGGTACTCAACCTGTGGCCCATGGGGCAGATCCGGCACCCAATGCCAATTCACCTGGCCCACGAATCCCTTGTCGCTCCAGAAAGCGGAAGTAAAACGCACCCGTATTTGTGATCGCCCCCTGAACCACGTGACTGGTCCAAGGTCTGAAAAGTTTGAGCACCCCTAGTTTAAGATTCCCCTCATCTTTCTCCTTTTCCCACAAAACCCCAGCCTATAGGGCAGTCGCAGTTAGTGAGCGCTCAATCCGGGTTATTCATTGCCACCCCTGGATTGGCCCCTCCTCGTTCAGTTCCTTTTCATGAAGTTTGTCAGGCAGCTCGCCGGGGCTTCTCATCCGAAACACTTTTCTTTTCGGTGCCTGGTTGTCCTTCCTGTGTCTTTCTAGGTATTTTGCTCCTTGAGATAAAATAACAGGGACTACATCGGCTGGGGGATTGCGTGTATGCACGCTCGGCTGAGAAGAGAATAAAGAGAAGGGAATGCCCTGCTCCTAACAGATCCTTAGAAGGCGCAGATGAAGCGAGGAGGTAATGTTGCGCTGAGGGAAGCTGAGGAATGGCTTTCCTGAACAGTGAAAGGTTAAATTGGGTGCCGAAGTGTTAGAATCCGTGCCCCCTTCCTTCCTTCATTTGAGGAAGGGCTTCAGCTGTGTGCTTTTTTTTTTTTTTTAATAATTATTAGCATCTGGTTCCCTCCCTCCTAAAGGTTGCCAGAATCTACTGCTCGCTATAGCTCCCACCGCAGCAACCCAATAGGCCAACAGTAGCTAACCTTGGCACTCCAGGTGTTCTTGGACTTCCAATTCCCAAAAGCCCAAGTCAGCACACCTGCTGATCAGGGCTTCTGGGAATTGAAGTGCAAGAACACCTGGAGTGCCAAGGTTGGCCACCACTGCAATAGGCGGTAGGGGCAGATAGGAGAGAGAAAGGTGCAAGCCAAGAGAGAAGGAGCTTCCTTCCACCTGTTGCATTCATGAAAGAGAAGAAACAATGGTAGTTCACAAGAGGATGGAAATTTTGTTTTTCACCTCCCCCCCCCCAAAAAAAAACAAGTTTAAATGCTTTTGGTAGGTTTTTGTTAGGTTCCATCCAGTTGTTTCCAGCATATCCTGGCAGTATACAATAATGTTCAAGGAATGATTTGCCATTCCTAGTATCAGTCCTTCCCTCCCCCATCCAATTGTTTAAAAAAGGCACTGTGAGGTTTGAACTCAGGTCTCATGTGACACAGCCAAATATACTATGTAGGTTATGGTTGGCATACTTGGGACTGTTGCATTATTTAAATTTCCAGTATGCGAGTGTATTAAAATATCCACACACAGCATATTAGAATCCTGGACTGGGAGAATTAAGTTGTAGCGATTCTTTGACAGTGAAATTTACTGGGTGACCTTGGGTAATTTATTTTATTTATAAGTCCCTGCATTTCAGTCTTGTCTCTTTCACTGTGTTGCCGCAGGGATAGGAATGGTGTGGAGGAGTCAGCATGGCACCATGAGCCTATTGACGAGGGAAGGGTGTACAGTACAGTATATGATACACTTTTCCCCTCAAGTAACTACAGGGCTCTGACAATATGGGTTGAGATAAAACAGGTTGAAGATACTTGTTTGGTGCTGTTGCTGACTGAATGGTGAGGAATGATTATTGTGAAAATCTAGAAGTGTTTGCTTCTGTTGTCCAGGGGTGGGGAACCTTTTTCTGTTGGAAGGCCACATTAGACTAGCTGTAATCAAATAAGGCCGCATTCAAGAAACTTTAATTAGATATACTAAAATTGTGCATTATTTTGTAAACAAAAAAATCTACTATGTACTTAATAATTAAAAAAAATCAAAACCATCGCCACACTTAAACACCTAGAAGGCTGCATGCAGCATTAAGGCTGCAGGTCCCCCCACCCCCTGGCCCATGTGAAGTGATAAGCCCAGCATAACGGTTAGATAGTAACAGCCCCCTCTCTTGCCAACGTTGAAGTCTTAAACTCTAAAGAAGCTACAGTTAGAGCTGTGGCATTCTAGTTGTGATTGCTAGATCAGGAAGCATGGAGTTGGTGGCTGATGTTCTCTGGAAATGAAGTGATAACAATATGTCCTTTAAAGAAGTGGAACAACTTTGGCTCTCCCATTGTTTTGGGCTCCAAATCCCAGAATCCCCAACCGAAGACTAAGGAGGCCCTGAAGTTTTGCAGCACACCCTACTACATAGGATGCTTCCGATTAATCAGAGTCTCCCTCTGCTTAAAACACAAGGATATTTTTATGGTAGGTTGATACCTAGCCAAAATGTTGAATATTTTCTGCTAAGTCTCTGTCCTAGAAGTTGATTTTACATTCAGGGGTTTAGATACTGTTAAATATTTGAAAAAATAAATATTAGAAGAATTTGTCTGTGAGCATTGATGGGAAGTTCTTCCTTTACTACTGACTAATCCAATTTACAATACATGGAATTAAGGAAAAGCATTTCCAGGCTGGATGGCCTAGTTTCAGCCACTTTTCAAAAGTCTTATCACTTTTAATCATGGTGAGGGGAAAATGTGTAATATCCATATGATGCCAGAGATTTAGAAAGGGTTTTTTTAAACTGTAGAATCTGCCAGACTGGGAGATTCTGGGAGTTGCAGTCAAAAAAATCTAACTTTTCCAAGGTCTGTATCCACTGGTGGGCATCAGCAGGTTCGCAACAGTTTGCTAGAACCAGTAGCAGAAATTCTGGCTGCCCCGCCCATCCAAGTTTTGAAATAAAGTAGTCCTAATTCAGATGCAATGCAGGGCTTTCTCCTAGCTACACCCACCATACCATGCCTACAGTGTGGTAGTAATTTTTTTTTTTGGCCACCACTGCCTGAGTCATGCAAATATGTTCACCCCTTGATTTACTCTCATTAAATGGTGGAAGTGGGAAGAGGCAAGACAGAGGCAGTGAGATTGGGGTGATATAAAACCTGGTAGCACTATTGAGAAAAGTATTGCATCTGAGGCGACAGGCATTTCCTGAAAATGATAACACAAACACTCCTACTGATTACTTTTTCCTCTTAGACCTTCCCATGATCATTTGGACATTAGCTATGATTGTTCCATTGTGACACACACTATTCTCATAATGAGCATTGCTTTCTTGCCGTCAGTTTATACTCTGACTCAAATGGCAGTAGATGAGCTTTGCTAAAAACAGTGACTTGTCAGTTGTTCTCTTCTAATTTCCAAATTCTATTGATATACCAAAATACACAGACTCTGCTGCAGTCTAATACACTAAGACCAGATCTGGGTACAAATCACAGGAGCACCCTGATGCAAAGTGGGTCAGTGTTGGAATGAATCAGAGGGGGAAGGTGAGGGAAGCAACTTGCATACCAAAGAAGGATATAATTGATTAAGAATAATTATTCCTAGCATGCTATACCTCTATTTAGAGTTCCCATTCATTGTTTATTAAATTTATTGCTTTTTGTACTCCCCTTTCCTTCAGGGAGCTCCAGAAGGCACGGATGGATCTCTACAAAATAACTTTGTAATTTAGGTTATGCTGAAATGTAGCAAATAAGATCACCCAGTAATAGTCAAGTGGTTTCTGGAAGGTGGCTCTTCTTGCTCCTCTAGGCCAGGGGCTCTCAACCTTTTCAAGCCACGGGCCGGATCACACTCCCTCAAACAGCTTCAGGGGCTGGACAGCCATTTTGCCCTGCCTGACACACATGGCACTTCTTGGTGTGGCGGAGGCAGTGGGGCCACATGAAATGGTGTCACGGGCCACATCTGGCCCCTGGACGGTAGGCTGAGAGCCCCTGCTCTACTGCTTAGAGTCTGAGTCAGTCTCCATGTTTTTGATCCATAGCTCCAATGGCCTAGTTTGTGCTCACACATTTTATCTCTTAGATATGCAGTTCAATCTTATTTTGCAGTATGCATGATGGCCTCATTTTTTAGCTCAACTGAGCATTTACTATTTATTTATTTATTATTTCAATTTATATCCCCCCACCCCACCCAATCTACTCTGACACACATATTCACCCTGACTTTAGACTGCCTCTGGCATTGAACTGACAACGTTTGGCTCCAGAGTTAATGTGTGAAATTCTCTCACTCTGATCTTAAAATATAAACATTAATGACAACTTTCACACCAAAAGTAGTGAGGTGAACTACATTAAGTGTTTCTCAATTGTACTCATTATTTTGAACTATGAACAAATGATTTCAGCTGAGGTTAATTCCATATACAGTACTGTAATGTGTCTTGAGATCGGTTAAAGTACTTTATTTTTGCACCCTATTTGATGGGTATGGAGGTTTTGTCACTGCTCATATCCTGCTGGATCCAAAGCAAAATTTAATATAATTTTAATTTAATTTCAACCTATTTTAATTAAATTTTAATTTTCAAATTACATTTAAATTTTAGAAAGGGGCAGATTTTTACTTTTTAAATAATACTAGGGATAAATTACAAAACTATTATTGATCAAATTCAAGGGAGTATTATTAATGTCAATTTGCCAAAGGCAATACTTTTGAACCTTAAAAACCCCAGCAGCAGCAGTTGTATGATTAGAAACATAGTGTGTGTCAGCATTTCTATGTGTCAGCTTTTGAATTCAGGTAATTGGACTGAGCATTTCTTTTGTTGCATCCCCCATACTTACTCCACTCTATTCAGTTCTATTTGAAAATCTGTTATTTGAACAGTCAACAGAAGAAATAGACTCCATCACCAGGAAGGGGACTGGAACATTTTTTCTGCACTTTCATTGCAAGAAGAAAGTAGCAGCTGGCTCCATCAATGAATGCCAGATCATAGACTATACTCATTTAAAATCTTACCATGTGAATAGGTTGGCATACCACTATCTGGGAGTGAACAAGAGCAACCAAAGGAAAAACAGGGACCACAAAGACAGCTGGTATCTTCTCAAAACACCCACTTGGCTTATATCTGTTTTGCTTTCCTTGTTGCATGACAGAAATGCTCAAAGTTGGACGAGTGACAGCTTTGCCAACTTACATCTCAAAAAAATGTGGAGCAAGGAGCAAGCTGTCTATGTTTACCCATAGCTTGATTTCTTCTTTGCAAAACAAAGGAAATAAACCAGAAGTAGCCTGTCTCTGCAGAGTTGACTGCAAGCCTACCCAAGCAGTATAGAATTAAATGTATGTATCTGAAGTAATTTTATTTAAGAGTGCCTACAATCACAACCACCATCAGCCAGCATTTTGCCTTTCTCACAGAAAGCCCCACTTGTCTTTGATTGCTGTATTGCCTGATCAAACATTTTAGTGAGCCTCGAAATTTGCATGCTATTCTGTGACCTGTGCTTTAACAATAATAATGGTTTGACTCTACGTTGCTAGTAGTTTAACTTTGTAGCAGATAGTGGTTTGCTCCATCTTCAGATGTTACATTGCCTTTATGGTGTGCATTTGCAAATTCTCTTGGGCTACAGTCCAATCTTTAACTGCTGGGAACCCCATTGTCCACCGTGGGACTTATTTTTCAGTAGATATACACAAGGTTGAACCATTTAATTTTTACTGTGTCCTATGCTGGAATTACTACCATAATTTTTAAAATAGCCAATGAATCTTAAAAATTAAACAGAAAACCTACACAAAATTTTAAACAATATTTTGTAGACTTGAGCCATGGCCATCAGGTGGGGAAGATAATACCTTTATAAATGGAATTCTGTGTACACTTCTGCCTCTCTCCCTTCTTTTTCTCAATGCAAATGTAAATATTGAGGTTGGAGATAGTACTCAGAGCTGGAGACAATTGAATTAACAGTCAGTGTTGCTGGTATAGCAACTGGGCTAAGATGTGTCTTTTTGCTTCTGGATTAATATTTTAACACAGGCCATGTTGGAAAGAGTATGCAGACCTAAATGATCTTGTATACCAACTGACATCACAAAGGATACTGGCATATGCTGGCTTTGTTGTTGCACAGATGTTACCCAAACTAAATATATTTACTAGACACGGACCTAACAGGTACAACAGGTGGTCAACAGCAGTTTCATAAAAGTAAAATAAAACAAGCTTTCTTAAGCTCAAGCTATGATGTGGGATGAAATGGTACCACTTATAAAAAAAAATTCTGTAGATGGCAACTCAATAAGATATCCTCATTAGCCCAAGACAAATAGAAGAAAGCAGAGGAAACCATTAATAAATTTGTGACTAAGGACCAGCTTTTTAATGTATGTTCAGATGGGGAAATGGAGCAGCCAGGGATCACTAACTGTGCAACTTAAGTTGACACTAACCTCTTGTTTGAGCCTTTTCAATTAATGACACTCAGATTGATTCTAGAACACTTGTTTCAAAGAAACTCAGTATCCCCTGAAGTACCTTTTTCTTTGCTAAAGTTTTTTAGTTTAGGATTTTCAGCACCAATTTAAGTTGGGTTTTTTATAGCATTCTGCTCCTCTATTTTAATGTGACTGGTTAATAGTTTACAGTCTGGTTATTTTAAAATGTATATTGGCCACTGGCAATCTGCAAGAAATGCTTCATACATCATAAACTGAACTCTTGCTAGCATTGTGTTGGCATTACTAGGAATGTCAGAATTAATCCTGAAATCACCTTGCTGGTGCTTTCCTGTGGCTTTACAGCAGTCTGTGCATGTTGAAACCCATCCAAAGAATTATACAGAACGGCAGCATGTTCTGTGTAGAATAATTTCCTGAGCTATGTTTACACTTCTGTAGGCAGGCATGCTAGCATTCCAAACCTGGCCCAAAAGAGATGAAATATGACAAATCCAAATACCTCTTATGTGGAGCTTGCATTATCTCTCTCACTTAGTAATAAGCAAAAGGAGGAAAGTTTAAATTCTATTTGATCCAGATGGTACAGTTACATTTCACAAGATATCCAGACGGTGTATGACTTTCTAGCCTCTGGAACTGTTACCAGGACTGCTTAGTTCCCTTCTGCCTCACTTGCTTACTCAATGCTGGCTGCAACAGCTAGCCAGCCATTCTCTGTGTGCGTCTTCATTGCCAGTGTCAGGCTGTTAAATAATGTATGCCTTTGGTTGGCAGATAAAATGAGATTTGCATTAGCTTTATGATGAATTAATTAATTTTGTTTCCCTTTGCTCCCTCACTCTTGCTGCCATTTTCAGGGAGCATGGGGCCTGCAGAACATTTGTATAACACTATATGTGGTTAATTTAAGCCCTAGCAACTGCATGGTGTTTGGATCGCAGGAAAGGGGGGGAGGGGAGAGGCAAAAGTATTTAGATTTGTTTCAGCTCCCAGAAATGGTGAAAAGCAAAAGGCATAAATGAGTGGGCTCTGCATTTTGTAGGTTGCAATTACAGGTATCAGTCACTCTTCACAAGTTTCATAATTTTTAGTGGTTCTGAGTAAAAAGCATTTAAAAGCCAGGTTTTGTAAACATCTATATCCCATGATCTCTCTATGGTTGATTGTTTGTATGATGACTAGCAGCCAATGCATGGGAACTGACTATTGAAACAGAGTTTTACAGGGGAAATATAAAAGTCTAAAAATTGATGGTTCATTCATCCATGTAAGTAACCATTTGATACATGCAAAACTGATCCTAAACTTTGCTGTATCTATTGCATTTTTAAAATAAAAAACTCATGTTTCTAGAAATGCAGACTGTCAACAGAGGTCATATAGGGCTAAGTATTATGCATGCAAGCTAGCTGTTTACTTCTAACTTTTTATGAAGCTACATTAAAACAATTTTGGGGAAGAAAGGAGAATGATATGATGTGAAAAGGAATTGGGATAGCCAATGGGGCAATAGGGAAAGAGGGAGTGGAGAGAAAAATTACTTGGCTTTCCCTAGGGTTAGTAATAGTGAAGAAAAAATAGGGTTCAGGAGGCAAATTCTGGGAAGTGATGGTTTTGCTAGAGTAGAATTTTTAGAGAGTTAATAAAGGTGATATGATAAACAGTTGTCTTTTTATCAGCAGAGGGGCAAGTTCCCCAATATTGTGGGAAAGGGATTTCTGGGTCATATAATTATGAATATTGGCTGACTGGCTAAATGCTGCTTATGTGCCTCCAACTTGAGTTTAACCCTTAACACTTTGGCAGTTGCAAAAAAAGCATGTCTCTAGTAGTTTCTGAGAAGTCCAGAATGGAATTATTTAAATGGCTTCTAAACATTAGGCTGAGAGCAAACAGACTGATCCCCCTGCCCCTCCCCAATCTGACCTTGAACAGAAAAGTCAATATTACTAAGCTACTTCAAACTTTCCAAGTAGCCCATATTTCTCCAGGCTTACAACACTGTACCAAAAATGTTGAAGTATTTAGAATAATATATTTCAGAGGTATACAGTACTTCCATTGCAAATATTGTCAGCCAGACCACTGTAACTATATGAAGAGCGTTTCAGACTGTTTGAAGTCATGTTGTATATTGAAATGACAGCTATATTCTTCAATTGTAAAGCTCCATTTTGCCACATCAGTAGTTCTATAGGTAGCTTACATGTCTAAATGTTTTGTTTCAAGATGTTTGCTTATTGTTGAGAGAGGTGGATCTTCCTTAAAGAATACATTAATATTCTAAAGGTGAATGTTTGTTTTAGTGGGAAACATATATTTAGATGATGATTCAAGACACTGGAGAGACTTGAAAGAACACTACTGTGACACATCAGTATAATGTAGGGAGCAGCCACGAGATATGGGTCCCTGTCATCTTCAGAACCAAAGACACTAAAATGATATGAAAGTCTTTGCTCAAAGGACTGTTTATCAAGAGACAAAACTTGCATTTTTTTCAGTCACATGTCACAATGAGTCAGAAATCCTTGGCCTTCCTAAGGATATTTCTCAATAGATTTATATTGCTCTTTGTCGGTTTAGTACAGGGATTTTCAATCTGCGGCCCATGGGCCGGTTGCAGTCTGCAGCACCCTTTCATGTGCCCCCCCCCGCCTCCACCACACCAGGAAGTACCATGTGGTGGAGGAAGGGTAAAATGGCCATCTGGCCCGTGAAGCTATCTGAGGAAGCATGACCAGGCCCCCAGCTTAAAAAGGTTGGGAACTCCTGGTTTAGTGTAATGGACTCTTTCGCTTCCTTATGATTTATATGCGTTATCAGACCACTGACCATGGGTAGACTGTGATTGATCAGATCACCTTTTATAGGTCTCAAAGAGTTTGCTGTAAAGCTTGTTTGAACACTTCATCTGTACAATTGCAATGGCTGTACTCTTTCTCATTGGCCTTAAAAAAAACACCCTTATTTGCCCTTAGAAAAAGATTTCCTCTCTGCCACACAGTCCAACTGCAATCGCCCATATTGCTCACATTTCTAGAGTGTTTTATTACTGCCATCTCATGCCATTGATTTCTAAAGAACAGCTAGACTAGATCAAAAGCAGCAGACAAGGCTCCAGAATAATTAGAATGCATCTGTAAAATAATACTTCTCAGTTGGGAAAGGGCTTGCTATTTGGCTTCATGCTTCTGCATTGAACAAAGGACGGGTGGCAAGAGACAAAAGGTTTCACCTACTTCAAAGAGTTCTGTAGACACTTTGAATGTTAATCACTCCATTTGAATAAAGCAGAAGAAATTAAGATTGGTTATGATTGGACTGGGTGGGTTGGTGGTTTTCTATGGTTTTCTGGGGCCTGTTTTGCTCTTTTTAACATTGTGAGCCACCCAGAGTGGGAGTGCATCCCAGATGGGCATGGTATAAGTTGAATAAATAAATAATATCATAAAATTTAAACTCTTAGAGTAAGAAGCCAACTATCATAGTTACTGTTATGTAAATAAGACTGTGTTCTTTTCTTTATTTATATCAGAACTTTAAAAGTAAAATTCACCCTTGCTCAAAAGTCAATTGTATCTGACTCTAGGGTTCAGTGCTCATCTCTGTTTCATAGCCAAAGAGTCAGCACTGTCTGCTTCTGCAGACGTTTCTGTGATCATGCGGCAGGCATGACTAGACACTGGAGTGCACAGAATGCTGTTTACCTTCCCACCAAAGTGGTCCCTATTTATCAACTTGAAATTTCTTGCTTTTGAATTGCAACTGCTAAGTTGACATTACACAATTTAAAATTATGGTCATAAGTGAAATATAGATAAATTCAAACAAATTAAAATGTTAAAATGATTGACCAGAACCAGACTTCTTCAATCTTGGCTATTTGCTAGATTTTCTCATAGTAGAGCACAAATTGTACACATAAA
The DNA here is from genome assembly GCA_030440675.1 of Furcifer pardalis. Taxonomy (NCBI): domain Eukaryota; kingdom Metazoa; phylum Chordata; class Lepidosauria; order Squamata; family Chamaeleonidae; genus Furcifer; species Furcifer pardalis. The sequence goes on along the minus strand of CP126894.1, from coordinate 32,218,196 downwards.
TGTTGCATTGATTGTATTTCTCCACATTCACAGAAAATTTATCCTGTTTCTATGTAGTCCATTTTACTTATTCTTTGATCTTCCTACTTCATTTTGGAATCTATTCAGTGAATACCAGATAGTTTGTATCCTGACAGGAGATCCTCTACAGCATTCATTCCTTTAGCAAGGTGTGTTGAATTTGTTCTCCATAGGTTTAGCCTTGTCCTAGCTACTTCTGGTTTAATATTTAGCACTACTATTAGTAGTAGTACATCTCCTGCTTTTTCTTCTTCTTTTGTTGCCCAGGGTACAAACAATTGTGGTTCAAAAATACCACAATCTTTGAGGAAGATTTTTCTTTGTATCCTATATTTTTGTTGTTCAGTTGCACAGTCGATTCCAAACCTTTGTGACCCTATGGACCACTGTCCGCCAGGCACTTCTGTCCTCCACCATCCACCTCAACTCGCTCAGCTCTGCGCCCATTATATCTACAATACCATCTAGCCATCTCATTTTGGCTTCCCCCTTCTTCTTTTGCCCTCCACCTATCCCAGCATCAAGGTTTTCTCAATTGAATCTTCTCTTCTAATTTGATATCCAAAGTACTTTAGCTTCATCTTTACTATTTGACCTTCTAAGGAGCAGTCAGGGTTAGTTTCTTCTACGAATGACCTATTTGTTCTCCTCACTGTCCAGTGGACTATCAAAACTCTCCTCCAACACCACATCTCAATGGCATCTATTCTGCGCTCAGCTTCCTCTCAGGTCATTGAAAGATCTGTTTTCCTTTGTGTATGTTTGAGTGTATTTGTGTGTGCACACACGTGTGTGCATGCACACACACACATACACACATACAGAGGTTGGGGGCCTGTGTATGTGCTTGTGTACTCATGTACATTCACAAGAACACATGTGGTATGTTAAGGGTTTTTTATTAATGTCAAAACATTACAGTGTATGCTCCAAACTATGAATATAAAGTATTTCTGACATGTCTTTTAAAACTTTGAATGCAATTATATGCTTTGTGTGTAAATTGTGTTTTTTAACTATCTAAGAAAATAATGGAAGTGACCTGCCTGTTCTGTAGTTTACAGATTATATGCTTTAGATCAAGGAAAGAATACAGTATATATGTTTAGGTGGTTTTTCCTTCCTGCGTGGTACATTTAAATGAAAAAGGTGTGATCTGTAGCTTCAAAAGCTTCTATGTGTGAATAACAGATTGAGCAAGGACAATGTTGGAAAGAGTCAGTTTTAAGGGCATGCCTTAACCTCTGTTTTCTCCCTCTCATAATACTTTGCTTCTTGACTTCTCAGTGATGGGAAAAGGGCAATTTGGCCAGCAAGCAGTCTCTTGATCTGTAAATGCTAGATGGAATGGGATTTATATGTGTGAAACATAAACTTGTGGAACACTGAAGAGACCAGGGGAGGAGGGAGGAGGTAGCATTATTTGAATCTTGCAGACTGAAGTGTCAGAGAAGATGCATTTCTTTTTATAATATATTCATCCTCATCAGGTGTTTGACTGATTTTACTGGTTTGTCTTACAAAAAGCATTGCCTAAGGCATAGGTGCTTACACAGAACTCCTCAAAAGGGAAATTTATCACCAAGATAGACACCTCTGTCAGTCTACATAAAATTTACATATACTGATTTTTAAGTATAGATTCACCTGCAGAAACTATTGCTGTAATTTAAGTCAAAACATAAAGGGCAGCATCATATTGCTTAAATATGGAGTGGAACTGTGATCACATTAGTGTTCCCTGGCTCCATCAGTCTTCCTATCACACAAGCATTTGTGTGACCATCTTGAAATCAGTGCAAGAATAGACATGCAGTGGGGGTCCTGCCAGGAAAGAGAAAATATTTACAAAGTTGTTTTTCAACTCCAAATTCAGGTACTGTAGAAGGATGTTGGTTTATACGTTTCGCAATGCTGGTGAAGACTATGACTATATGACTTGTCTCTGCTCATTCTGCTGTCCAAGTGCTGAATTTTGATGAAGCGTTATAAGGCCCTGCCTTTTTCTTCTTATGATTTCTTTTCTTTAAACCAGGGGTTCTCAACCTATGACCCGCTAGCCGCATACAGCCCTTGGCACCAAATCATCCAGGCCCCAGCCTTGCTCCAGCTGCAGCTGTAGATGTGTGTATGACAGCTGTAAATGCATCCACGGCTATCATAAATGTGTTTATGATAGCTGTGGATGCATTTTATGGCAGCAGAAACCACCAGTGCAGCCCCCTCAACTGTCTGAGGGAGTGTGACCTGGCCCCTGACTTTAAAAAGTTGAGAACTCCTGCTTTAAACCAAAGGCTGAGGCATCTGCAGTGAGAGATCTGGGCTATGTACCTTAGTAGACATGGTCACTCAAGCACACCCTGTGTAGTATGTGGATGAATGTGAGGTTGCAATCAGAGCATTATTTTGTTGGTGACATTTTTAGTCTGCTCTTCTACTAAAAGCCCATTGGTTCCTCCTGTGCATGCTACATTCCAGGTTAATATTGAGGCAAAACTGGCTTAGCTTCAGCAAGAAAGCTGCATTGTGAACACTCATATCATTGTTTAGGTCCATGATGTTGAACCTTGGCACTCCAGCTGTTCTTGAACTTTAAATCCCAGACACCCAAGTCCCTGTGAATCCACACAAATGTGTTTAGTGTGTGCTGTAAAACCATTTGTGTGGATTCACAGGGACTTGGGCATCTGGGAATTGAAGTCCAAGAATAGCTGGTGTGCCAAGGTTCATCATAATGGGTTTAGGTTATGCTGCCAGGGTCACATTGGACCTTCTATGTGTTCTGATCTTTCCCATGAGTATAACCCTGATCACTATTCATCAGCCTAGTTTTGAAATTATATTGATGGCTCTGGATGAATTTTCACTTTTTATTAGCTTACCACTAAGTCTGATCTTCCGTTGACCTTGTGTCTTCCAGGGCAGTTTATTATTGGCAAGGAAAAGACAAAGAAATTAATTTTCCTTGCTAGGTGCATTTCAGAAAAGGGAGAGAAGCATATGTTTATTGATTTTTCTATTTCATTTTTACTTATTTATCTTTGGACATTGCTGAGGTAGAAATTGCAGAAGAAGAAAATTTTCCATATTCATTGAAAATCCCATTTAACCCTGCATTTTCCTTTAAAATTGTTACTCTGGAGTTGTCTTGGCATGCAAAACTTCAGTTGTAAAGTATGGTAAAGAGGGTATTACCACATGAATTAGGTAGGAAAACTGGCATTCAGAATCTCAAACCCTAGACTAAGTGCTGATTTTGGTTGTTTTACGTCAATTTAATTATTTTCTTGCTTGCTTGGTTTAACGATCCCTTGCCCTTGACAAAGATATTTTGCAAGGTGACTTAAAGTCAATTAAAATAAAATATAATCCTTAGAAGCATAGCATTTAAATGGCATAATAAAGACACATAAAGTTAGCATAAAACTAATTCCAAAGGGAGCAAAATTATTTTAGAATGATAACTTTATGTGCCTGGTGCCAGAAATAAATCATGAAAGGCAGACAATACTTGCATTTCACAAGGAGGGTGCCATCATTGAGAAGACATGTTTCACCACATACCTCATTCCAAATGACTGAACAAGTAGGATAAGATCTTAAAATATGACCTTGTTGATACAGAGGCAGGGCAACCTTGCAGATCTCATATTTCCAAACATAAAAACCTTGAAAATATTCATCAGCATTTGTAATTTTCTTCAGAGCTGGACTAAGAGCTGTTGCATTTTCTCACTATTTGCCTATATTTGTTACCTTTTTAATATTAGGAACTGGAATATATTTTTGAGATTTAAGAAGTAATTCCAATAATATAAGGTTGGTAGTTTTCAGTGTACTGAATGAAACCATAGGTCAGGGGCTGGCAACCTGTGGCCCGCGGGGCAAATCCAGCCCATGGTGCTAAATAATCCGGTCCTCACCCTCCCTCCAGCTGCTGCTGCTGCCCCTGCCGGAAGTGGCTGCAGGTGCATTTACAGCAGCCACGGAAGGGCTAGGAGAACACCAGTCTGCCCCCCTGAACAATCTGAGGGAGCCTGACCCAGCCCCCAACTTAAAAAGGTTGCTGACCCCTGCCCTAGGGGATTGCTATACCCAGCTTGGGAGACAAATGTCAAGTGCATGTAGGAATGAGAATCTTATAGCCTCTCACTCTCAAACAAAAATTGAGGGGGGAAATTTATCATTTCTCCCTTTAGTGCATTTTCTCTTTTTATGTTTTCTGAGATTTCTCAGATGGCTTGTGATCACTTTTTTATTGTCCAGAAGAAACACAAATCAGCATAATTCCAATGCAAAATGGAACATTTTCTTTCCAAATTCCTTGGAAAGGGCATTGAGCTGCATAGATTTTGGCAGTTTCTTACACAACAAAGCAGTTAGAAACCATGGGGAGGAGATATAAATAAAAGGAAAGCAGGACTCTTGTTTTCGTGGGAATCCAGAAATTCTATATTGTGTGGGAAAAGTTTTGACAAGAAGTCTTAGCAAGGCAAGAGTTGAAAACACATCAAGAATAAGAATTTTTTCTAGTACTCTAAATTCCTAAGTGAATGTCCCCGGAGGAAGAGAAGTATGTTTTCTATTTTGAGTTGGCTTTGAAGTCTTGATTATTATTTATTTATTATTTATTAACTGCATTTATATCCCACTCTCATCCAAAAACTCAGGGCGGCTTACAAAAAAAAAACACAATTAAAACACATTTAAACACATTAAAAAGTTTTAAAAAATTAAAAGTTAAAAAGATTAAAAAGTTAAAAATATAATGGGGAGAGAGGTGGGGGTCAAAAGGGCCAGACAGCCGAATTGACCATCTGGCCAGCACCCTACACATGCCCCACAGCCAGGTCTTTACCCCCTTTCTGAAGGGTAGCAGCTCTGTCTGGAGACGCAACTCACATGGCAGGAGGTTCCATAGGGCCGGAGCGGACACAGAAAAGGCTCTCCTAGTACTAGAGAGGTGAGTCTCTCTAACTGATGGCACGACCAGAGAGCCTCTCCGGTCTGCTCTGGTGGAACGGACAGATGTTCTTGGGGTGACGGAGTCTCTTCAGTATCCTGGCCCACTACCATGTAGGGCTTTAAAGGTAATAACCAGCACCTTGAATTGCACTCAGAGTCATACTGGGAGCCAGTGCAGCTCTCGAAGCAGTGGTGAGGCACGAGCATAATGCCTGTACTCCATCACAACCTGAGCAGCCGCATTCTGGACCAGCTGCAGCCTCCAAATGGTCACCAAGGGCAGCCCCATGTAGAGCACAATGCAATAATCAAGTCTGGAGGTGACGAAAGCATGTGTGATCATGAGCAAGGAGTCCCAGTCCAGGAGCGGGCGTAACTGGTGAACTACACCAAGTTGTGCAAAAGCCCTCCTAGCCACAACTGCCACCTGCTCTTTGAGCAGAATTCGTGAGTCCAAGAGAACCCCCAGGTTATGCACCGGGTCTGTCTGGGGCAAAACCGCCCCATCCAGAACCAAAGATGGTAGCTCCCAAGATAATCCAGAACCAGTGGTGGGCAGCCAAATTTTTTACTACCACACTGTGGGTAGAGCCAATGTCATGATGTCATAAGGGAGCCAACGTCATGATGTCATAGGTGGAGCCAACATCATGGGTAGAGCCAAAGTAAAATAACCCCGTAAAAATAAGTACACATAAAAATACAAATTAAAAAGACACAAGAATACACATAAAAACACATTAAAATAAATACACATTAATATACATTAAATAGACATAAAACACATAAAATAGAAATTACATACACATAAAACACATAAAAATGCACATTAAAAATAAATACACATTAAAATATACTCACCCACCCCCAACCCAAAGATGAGTCACATACCCTGGGGAGCAGGCTGTAGGGAGCATCAGGCTAGCAGCTGCTCTTCCTTTTCCCCACTAGCTTAGGGCCTCAGCAGCAGCCACCGGTTCCTCTGTGGCTGTGCGTGGCTGCCTGACACTCTGTGCTGCCACACACCGAGGAGCAAATGGCTGCTTGGCTCGGCAGGCAGAGCACTGTAGGCATGCATGCATGCCAAGTGCTGTAGGTGTGCCAAGCGCTATAGGCGCAAATGCACGCCAAGCACTGTAGGCATGCCAAGTGCTGTAGGCACGCATGCACACCAAGTGCTGTAGCCGTACCAAGTGCTGTAGGCATGCCAAGCGCTGTAGGCGGCATGCGCGCCAAACACTTGGTGCACATGCACAGTGGGGGAACCGGCAAAAAAGTAAACTCTCGAGGTGGTTCCCCCCAAAAGCCACCACTGGTTCTCTGGGACACTGTGAAAAAGCTACTACCAGTTCTGGCGAACTGGTGCGAACTAGCTGCTGCCTATCACTGTGCAGAACCCCTGACCCACAGCAACTCAGTCTTGCCAGGATTCAGTTGTAGCCCATTGTCCCCCATCCAGACCCTAACAGTCTCCAGGCATCTGGAAAGGACTTCCACTGCATCGCTAGGGTCTCCCTGGGGACCCTAGCGATGATCCATCTCTAATCATCATCATCATCCTTTGTTAATTGATGAATCATCTGACCATATCAAGTTAAAATGCAATGAAATACATTAAATAAAATATAATACATAGAATAAGATAAAAGGTTTTAAACAGAGGGATACAACATCAGTAAAATAAGGTATAAAATTTACATAGTGGAGTTAACAATGAAATTTGTCACCTTTTCATGTAACCTGTGTCTCATCAATAAAACATCTCTTTTAAATAGCCCAGGCTATAAACTGAACAGTTATAATGTTTACATACTTCTTTGAAAAATTATGTATTCTTATATTTATGACCTTTTATGGGTAACATCTATTTTTTCTAGTAGGATTATAGAAAGAAAGAAACAATAGCAGTAAATGAAGGGACCTTTTATTGCAAATAAATAAACCCAAATTGAGAAAAAACAAATTTATTGAAGAAGCATGAGGCCACAATAGGCCATTTGGCTCTCTTCATTTATACATCCTCTTTCCTCTTCATCTGTCATAATTGTAAACCCCCCCCCCCCCAATAGCTACTGAAGTAAGCCTCTTGTCCATCAGAGCTGTATCAGTCTATTTGACAAGAACTTGTACTAAATTATGGAGGTGAAAGAAGGAAGCAGCAGGGAAGGAGAAGGGCAAGAGAGAAATTAAGCTGAAGTATAGATCTGTCACGGGTACCGTACTGTTCCTATTCTTTCATTCGTTAATCAGTAGTAAAAAGAGAGAAGGCCCATTAGGGATGCAAAGAGCTCTCAACTACAGACAAGGGTAATTTTCTGCTGAAGGAGAAAAAAGATGGTTAATCTAAAGAAACAAGGCATGCAGATGGAGACAGCCAAGGTACTTATCAGTGACAAGCATGGTGGCTAGTGTTCCAAGCTGATCGACAATTAGCATTCTTAAATTCTCTTACAGGTTCTGTTACTATTCAATTAAAATTTGTCTCCTAAACAATTCGTGCCCTTTACCATAATTAATGTTTTGGTCCAGTCATGGAACTGTAGTAGTTACATTGTTTTTAATTACCTTGTTACTGAAAATATTATAGGCTCTGTTTCTATAAGCCTGAGATAAAGCAGAGAATAAAATATAGTAGGCAACAACAATGGTTCATAAAATGAAAACAATTTATATAATTTCTACTAGAGATGTGCAAATTTGTGTTTTTTGATTTCAGTTTTTGAAATTTCCATAGTTGCCTGTGGAATTCTGGGACTTTTGATCTGAAAATACAATTCTGTGTATCTTTAGTTTCACTTAACCAGAAAATCCTAAAGCCTTACAAAATGTGTTACCATTTCCACTTCAAAGTAGAGACAGAAGCATAGGAGGTAACTCCACAAACCTGTTTCTAGCAGTAAAGTCTTTCCTCGAAAGTTATTACTTCATTTATGACTCCCAGGTTCCAATTGGATATACTGGCTAGGGGTTTCTGGGTATTGAAGGAGCTGAAGTATAAAAAAGTTACCATAACTGTTACAAACTTTGGCCATGTAGTGATGCTATGTAAATCAGACTTTGTTTCTCAGGCTACCTACAGTACAGGGCAGTGATGGCTAACCTTGGCACTCTAGCTGTTCTGTAACTTCAATTCCCAGAAGCCCTGATCAGCAGGAGTGCTGACTTGGGTTCTGGTAACTGAAGTCCGAGAACAGCTGGAATGCCAAGGATAGCCACCAGGGGTATTTTGTTGCTGTTGTTCAGTCGCACAGTCGATTCTGACCCTTTGTGATCCTATGGACCATTGTCCTCCAGGCACCTCTGTCTTCCACCATCCTCCTCATCCCGCCCAGCTCTGTGCCCACTGCATCCACAATAACATCTAGCCATCTCATTTTTGGCCGTCCCCTTTGTCTTTTGCCCTCCACGTTTCCCAGCATCAGGCCTTCTCAAGTGAATCCTCTCTTCTCAGTTGATGTCCAAAGTACTTCATCTTCATCTTTACTATTTGACCTTCTAGGGAGCAGTCAGGTTGATTTCTTCTAAGACCAACTTATTGTTCTCCTTGCTGTCCAGGGGACTCTCAAAACTCTCCTCCAACACCACATGTTAAAGGCATTTATTCTTTTGCGCTCAGCTTTCCTAATGGTCCAGCTCTCACAACCTTACATTGCCACTGGAAATACCATTGCTTTGACTACACGAATTTTTGTTTTCAATGTGAAGTCTCTACTTTTCACTATGTTCCCCAGTTTTCTTGTAGCTTGCCTCCCAAGAATCAGTCGCTTTTTTATTTCATGGTTGCAATCACCACCTGCAGTGATCTTGGATCCTAGGATAGGGAAATGAGAAATGAAAAGGAAAAATGATGTGGGGTATCTGACTGTAAAGTTTCCCTTTTAAAAAACCATCCTAGGATTTGAGCTGGGGTTAAGACTGTATCTTTAATAGTACAGTACAGTATGTTGCTTTTTTGACCTGGATTCCCCATCAACATTAATTTTGTGGATAAATATGTTTATTTTAAGGTTTAAACCTTATGACTCTAAATCATTGTCATGCAGTGCAGTACCACATTCAGAATAACTTTGCCTTTTCTATAGATGTTCTATCCAGGGATAACAATACCTCATGGATTCTCACTTTCCTGCCAGGTTTTAGGTAGGCCCAGAGCAATCCTTTAGTAACAGAGACTGACATTGGGCAATGTTGGCTCAGAGATTTCTAACAGTTTAATACATAATTGTCTCGATTGTCTACCTGGCGTGCGTGCATGTGTGTGTGTGTGTGTGTGTTCCTGTATATGTCCCTGTCCTGTTTGCTTCAAGTTCTCCCTTTTTGAGGTTCTTGTGCCAATTTTTATGCTTTTCTTGTTTTGAGGAGATAGTCCCCATTGACGTATTACAAGATTCAGCACTATCAACATGATTAAGGGGAGCACCCAACACGGGTCTCCTCACTCATTTTTTCCTCACTCCTCACTCATTTTTTCCATGCTTTCATCAGTGAGTCAGAAGGGGGAATGAATTCCTGTCCACAAGCAGGCTTTTCACATGAACAGGAGCCCAGATTTTCTGGGGATCTCATTTGTTTATGAAGCCTACAATATGAGTGATGTTCTCCTTTTCAGACTTATTCACTTGAAGTAAGCAGCAGTTGAGGGACTGGGGCTAAGCATGCCCCTTTGAACATATTGATAGGGCTGGATTCTATAACGTCTCAATAGAGGAGCAGAAATCTTTCAAATGTGGCCTCTATTGCAATTTTCAACAGCAGCAGCATGTTGATTAGTGATGAGGGAGGATAGGAATTGTAATCCAGCAACCTCTAGAACAGGGGTGGCCAAACTATGGCCTGTGGGCCAGACCCAGCCCATGGCACCATTTCATGTGGCCTCCAGGAAGTGGAAGTGGGTGTATTTACAACAGCTGTAAAATGCACCTGTGCATGCGTAAACGCACCCGCGGCTGTTGTAATGCTGCTGTAAATGCACCCACGGCTGTCATAAACATGTTTACGACAGCCACGGATGCATTTTATGCTGGGAGGAGCTACCGGCCCGCTCAACCATGTGACCAGCCCACAACATGAAAAGTTTGGGAACCCCTGCTCTAGAAAGTCAGTCTCTGATCTAAGACATTATTCCTACAGGTAGTGTTTCGTAGCAATTGTCAGGGTTCAACATCATATTCCGTTTTCCATTTTTATTTCACTTCCTTGGACATGCCAACCTAAGGGTAACTAGCCAGGAATATTTTTTTTTTTTTGTCATTTTGTCAACTACTGCCACAAATGCTGGTGGTGGTTGCACACTGTTATTGCTAAGTCAAGATATTACGCATGAATATGTAAGCTCAGACTAAGAGGGATGTATACCTGGCACAGGCAATGGATTTATGTCTGAACAAAACATATGGGACAAAGAAAATGTGACTGCAGATAGAAATCCTGAGAATGAGAAGGAGTGGAGGAGAGAGAAAAGATCTGTAGTACAGTAATACCTCGGATAACGTTAAGACTTGGTTCCACAAGTCTTAACGTTATCCGATTTTTAGCCTTATCCAATGCATGCACCAGATAACATTAAAATCCTATTCAGGTGGATCAGATAACGTTAACTCCATAGAGATAAGCAACAGAGGCTTCAAGGGAAAGTCAAGGAAACATGCTGGAAACTTAAAGAACTTTAAGAAATAATTGTCTAAAGGGTAAATACATTACAGAAACATGCCAGACCACCCTGACTTTAGGGGAACAAAGCCATACAGCATTTTTAAATATTTGAAAATTTTATAAAGTGCTGTTTTAAAAGATCTGAACAGAAGCTAGGAAAATGTTTTCGTTTAGAATCAGCCCACCTACCATTGCTGTAATAAAGGAAGTTCCCTCAGGGCTTTGCAGGGTGTGAAAAGCTTAATTGCTTTGTATGTGAAAGGTTTCAGTGTCTGCTTGTTTTCCATTGACAATGCATGAGGCTTGCGGAGCTAGAATCTTGGGTTCAGGCTGTTTAGAATTTAAAGGGGAAACTTCATAAAGGTAATTGGGTCAAATTGTCTCTTTGCAATTATTTTTCTACAAAGTGTTCTGAGTTACACTGGGGGAAGGGTCCTAAGCCTCTCTTAAGGAACCCCACCTCCCATCACTATGTCCCTTAGCAAGCCAGACGGAGGCTCTCTGAACAGAAGCTAGGAAAATGTTTTCGTTTAGAATCAGCCCACCTACCATTGCTGTAATAAAGGAAGTTCCCTCAGGCCTTTGCAGGGTGTGAAAAACTTAATTGCTTTGTAGGTGAAAGGTTTCAGTCTGTTTTCCATTGACAATGCATGAGGCTTGCAGAGCTAGAATCTTCGATTCAGGCTGTTTAGAATTTAAAGAGGAAACTTCATAAAGGTAATTGGGTCAAATTGTCTCTTTGCAATTATTTTTCTGCAAAGTGTTCTGGTTTACACTGGGGAAAGGATGCTAAGCCTTTGCTTTGCTAAACTAGTCAGACTGGTTTTTGCAAGCCTTTGTTATTCAAATGTGGCAAGCTTGAGAGCAGGCAGCCCCTCCCTTTCTCCCAAGAGAAACTGGTGAGTCACAGCCACACCTCAGGGAATTTGAGGCAAAGGTTATCTGATGGATCGGATAACGGTAACATAATGGTTAACATAATGGTTAACATAATGTTATCCGATACAAATGTTTGCCTCAAATTCCCCAACGTTATGCGATTTTAGCGTTATCTGATCCAATCTTTATCCTGTGTTTTACTGTATTTGCATTTGCTCTGTGCATGGGGATGGGGATGTGCTATACTTCACTGCATATCATATATCCCTTAGGTAAATTGTCTTTATTCAAAAACAGTGACTTGTGGATTTTGCAGATCTGCAGGGAGCTTTAAGAAACAGCAATGTACCTGGAGGCAGCGGGAATCCTGCAGGCATAGTGGATCTCTCAGAGGATCAGAAGCTCAAAAGGATGAGCCATCAATTTCAGAGAGAAGTTTTAATCCCCCTCTATTATTCTGAGAGTAGGTGTACTATCATGCAAGAAGAATTGTTAAGAGGTTTAGTTGTAAACCTACATAACCTTTCAGTTTCACTTCTAGCTCATTTACTATCAATACACTTTTGCTCAAGAGAACCATAAACAGTCTTACTTCTGAGCAGCAGCAGAGATAGAAAAAATAATAGAGTAGAATTGATCTCAAGAGTCTCAGCGAAACTACTGTTTTTGTTCCTCTTGAGACTTGTGAGCAGAATCATGCCTCATGAAGATAAGTCTTCAAGACTGCAAGGTCTAAAATACAGAGAACACAGTTGCTCACATTTTAAAATGTGAACAATTAAAGTGTGGATAATTTAAAAAAATGCATAGACACATACTTTAGTCAACAGGGAAAGGTTATGTAAATTAAGTCATATATTGCAAATAAATGTGCACATTAGGAAAACGTGCTTTAACATTCACATAAATGTTAGTGCAGGAAGAAAACACAAAAGAACTATAACCAAATCCCCTCATGAAGTGCATTCTATTGAATCAAATAAAGCTTGTTTAGACCCTTTTCATACTGTGATTTTCACATCCTTACACCATCCCAGGTATTTGCAATCTGTTGCATGATTTGACAACATAGTAAACTATGCAGAATAATCCCTGATGTCTTACTTAAAACAGTTTTTGATGGGATTTATATCAGGACAAATATGTTAAAAGATGACAGTCTATGTTGGTTTAACTGTCTCAATGACTGAATGCATCTTCCTCTGTGTATGCTACATGCCATCAAGTCAAAACTCAGTTATAGTGACCCTAATATGGTAGGTGATATAAACAATCATTTTTAGTACTTCCATCCTTCTTATGAGTTTTCATGCCTGACATTTGAATACAGCTCTCCTAAGTCTTAGTTTTTCTCTCTGTTCACTACATCAAACTGGGTACTGCAGCCTATACAGACCTAAATCCAATTACTTGCCCCTGAACTATACTAGACACATTTAATAAATTAGGTTTACAAAATAGTTTGCTAGCAGGTCAGCAGTTGATTTAGTTGGGTCTGGCCTTGTTTTACTTATGCTTTACTTATAGCAACCCTTTTAACAAAAGATCTTCAAAAAATCCGGTTTTCAATAGCCCTACTCAGCAACTGCAAACGCAAGTCTGTGGCTTCATTTGGTCTTCTCCTCTTCCTGCTGCCTTCATTTTTTCTTACTATTATTGTCTTTTCCAGAGAATTCTGCCTTCTCATGATGTGCCCAAAGTAGGACAGTCTCAGCTTCATAATTTTTCCCTCTGGAGATAGTTCAGGCTTGATTTACTCTAGGACAGGAGTTCTCAACCTTTTAAAGCTGGGGGCCAGGTCATGCTCCCTCAGACAGCTTCAGGGACTGGACAGCCATTTTGCCCTTCCTCCACCACATGGCAGTTCCTGATGTGGTGGAGGCGGTGGTGGAGCACATGAAATGGCACTGTGGGCCACATCAGGCCCCCAGACAGCAGGTTGAGAAACCCTGCTCTAGGACATGTTCATCATTCTGGCACTCCAGAATACTGTATTGTCAAAGTTCTCCTCCAGCATCATATTTCAAACAAGTCATTTTTTTCTTCTCAAATTTCTTTACTGTCCAGTTTTCCTATCCATACATAGTGATCAAGAATACAATAAAGCAAAACAAAGCAATCACACTTATATACTGCCCCATAGCACTTAGTGCACTCTCTGGGCAGTTCACAAGTTAATTGGTATGGATGATCTTGGTCTCCAGTTACCTGTTTGTGCATTCAATGATTTTTTTCTATTTTTTTTTCATTGCTGCCCTTTCAAGTATCAGCCTTCTGATTTCTTGGATGCAGTCTCCATTTGGTTGATGATTGAATTAAGATATACAAATCCTTTCCTCATTCCAATTTCTTCATTGTCAATATTAATCTTGTGTATTTTTTCTATAGTTAGGATTTTTGTCTTGTTAATGTTCAAATGCAGTTCTGCTTTGGTACTTTCTTTTTACACTTTCACTACACTCATTTCAAGTCATTACTGCTTTCTGGCAGTAAAATGGTTCCATCTGCTTATCTTAAATAATTGATGTTTCTTCCATCAGTGTTCACTCTTCCTTCATATAAATCTAGTCTAGCTTTTCATATATGTTCTGGATACAGATTATGCAGATAAGGGGATAAAATAAACCTTTCTCTGACACCTTTGCCTATGGGAAACCATTCTGTCTCTCCATATTCTGCCGTAATGGCAGTATCTTGTCCAAAAGATAGATTATACATCAGAATAATCAAGTGCTAAGGCACATCCAATTAGTTCAAAAGAACCCACACTTTTCCATGATCAACACAGTCAAAAGTTTGCCCTTCCTCCACCACACGGCAGTTCCTGATGTGGTGGAGGCGGTGGTGGAGCACATGAAATGGCACTGTGGGCCACATCAGGCCCCCAGACAGCATAAACTGATAAATTATGTGGTGCACTCAAGTAATCAGTGAATATTTGCAAATGATCTTTGGATATTTCATTTTGAAATCAAGCTTGAAAATTAGGAAATTCTCAATCCATATAAGGTAAAAAATCTTATTTAGTTACCATCTATAGATTTTTTATCAAAAGGTACCATTTCATCCCACATCATAGCCTAAGCTTATGAAAGCTTATTTTATCTTACTTTTACAGAACTACTGTTGACCACCTGTTATGCCTGATAAGTCTGCATCTAGTAAACATTTGGTAACGTGTGCAGCAGAAACCCCATCCTATGTCACTATCCTTTGTGCTATCATAATAAAAGTCATCATTGGAACACATTGAGCATTACCTTCCTTGCATGAGAAATTAAAGCAATGGTCCTATAGTTACTGCACATCATGGCATTTCCTTTCTTGGGGATTGGAATATTGCCAGTCTATGGGCCGTTATTTTGCTTCCCATGTTTGTTGCCATATTCTTGTTAGGATTTTTACAGAGTCAGTCTTTGTGACTTGAAGTAGTTCTGTTGGTAGTACATCTACCTTTGATGATTTAGTTCTTCCCAGTGTTTTCTGACCAGCTCTCAATATTCAGGCAGATACATATTCTAGTTTATAGATTCAAACTCTAACATTTAAATTGCTTTCACACCTCCTTCCCCCCATTGATTGGTAAAGTTGCAATTGTTACATTTCATTGTTAAGAAAGGTGATTCACATATGTATCAGGACAACATGGATTTGACCTATGTATTATAAATTAAGATGGAATCCTGTACCCACTTTTCTGAGACTAGGCCTTATTGATCTAAAGGTGACTATTCTTCAAATGTGCAGGCATAGGAATATAATATACAGGGTGGCCCATAAGTACCTACCCAGCCACAAAGAGAGTAGGGCTCTGCTGGGGGAGGGAGGAAGTGCTCCCATTGGGCTGCTGGGCAGAGGAGCGGGATGCATGCCCATGGAGAAGATGAGTAGGGACTTACGGACTGGGTAGGGACTTACGGGCCACCCTGTAGTTGAAGCACACATATGCAGTGAAAAAAGGCTCTGTCATTATTATAATGCCCATTATCCCACAGAAAGTATAGTTAATGTTGGCTGTACGATTTTGTGAGTCATATTTTCCCAAAGTATATTTCCCTGGCTCTGATTCAGTGCAGCAAAAAGTGAAATTAGTGACATGGGATCATTTTTATTGATATTGTTAATAGGCAATGAATGAATATTAGGCATGGTCAAATGGCTCAGTGAAAGTGCAGTTATGTTTTGTTTAGTATTGCACAGCAGTAAAGATATTTAACAGAATAGAAACTGAAATTTATTTATTTTACTTAAGAGGCAGCAAGGTGGTTGTCAGAAAGCCATGCCATTGTGTTGGTTCCATAACTGCCTTTGAAGTTTAGCTATTAGTGGCAAAGCTGCTAAATATTCAGAGGGTAGCAATGTCTTTAAATTATTAAACACCCGCCCGCCCCCCTTGAGTCTTGTCTGAAGGAGCAACAGATTCTCAACATTTTCGAAGAGCCTATTAAGGGACACTGATTTCTCAATTTCATATTAACTGTTCTGTATGCTTACAGGTCTTGTTTGTAAGGTACAATGATAGCCAGTCATATATACTACTAATGGAATGTTTGAATCAGATTAGAGAGATAGTAAAACAGAATGGCACTACACATTTACAGATCAGAGATATTTGCTATTTGTCTATATAGTACTCTCCTATGTTCTTTGGAACTAGATTTCTCAATTAATATTGCAAATGCAGATATGAACTTTGCAAGGATTTGTATTTTGAAAGAAATAGCAAAGCCACAAACATCCAGACAGGATAATAATATATCTCCTGAGTTCATTGCTACAAACAGGACACTAATGCAAGAGCTGTGTCAAGAAAAAAAAAATTCTAAACTTGAGAAATCAGAATATAATGGACTCCCAAAACTTCATCTTGCACAGTTCAATGCACAAAAGTACCAGCAGTTGCAATATGTGAAACTATAAAGCTTGAAATAAATTGTAAAAATAGCCCAAAGTACTACTATAGAGGATTTGCCCTCCCATTTTGCCTGCATGCATAAACTGAAATTCCATTACCTGTGTTCACATAAGGGTCTAATTCATGCTCCATGAGAAACACAGGTCTGTTTCATTCTACTCTACTCTACTCTACTCTACTCTACTCTACTCTACCTCTCTTTCCCCCCTCTCTCTTTTCTTTCTCTGTCTCTGTCCCAGTCAAAAATGACAGTACAGGAACTATTACTACTATTGGGCTATGGAGTAAAGTAGTGCATACAAGTTGCACCTGCCCAGTTTTTTAACACAAAGGTTGTGCTGAATGCTCTCCCATTTCTACATTTAAAATTGGACTTTAAGCACCATGGGGTGATATATAAGTGTCATTGCCATTGTTATTCCTGTGTGTATTTCCCTTCTCTTGCCTAAACAGATTCTGTTCAGAATTCATAATCTGTACCCTTTTCATAGCTTTAACCCCCCCCCCCAAGAGAACATAGGTTTTGCTAGGAAACTTTGAATGCTTATTTCAGAGCTTGGGTGGCTGGATAGTTCAGTGGTATGGGTGTCTTGCTAGGGAGTCAGAAGCTGGGACTTAGGTTCCTCACTATGCCTCCTGCAAGAAGAGCCAGTCTGTATAGTCATGGGAAAGTACATAGTCCCAGGGTACCCCCAGAAGAAGGGAATGCTAAGTCACTTTTGTGTATTCTCTATTTAGAAAACCCTGGAAAGGGTCACCATATTTTGAATTCAACTTGACAGCTTGCATAGATACATATTCTGAGCTTAGAAGCAAAAGCCGGTAACGAGAAAGAAAGGAGAGCAGGGAGACTAATTTTTGTTTCCTAGAAGTGATTGGACAAAGTACATGTATCAAAGATTCATTCTAGCCCTTTGCTAGTGGGAATGACAGTCCTGGTACTAGGCAATTCATTCTGCTGAGGGAAGCAATGTATTTCACTTGTAATGGGGGATGTCATTTCCAAACCTTGATTTAAAGAGAAAATGACAAACGGAGGAAGTTAAGCGGTGGGAGGAAAAGGAAGATTGATCAGTTACTCTTGATGTTCAGCATGAAATGTAATTCTGGAGCTATAATCGATTCTGTTTCTCTCAAAACTCTTCCTGGGTCTCCCCATTTTGTCCACAGAGACTCTGACTTGTATGTGTCCTCTGGTGTTACAAGGATTGATTTGAGACAGAGAGAGCCCCAGATACACTTGTAAGACTAGAAACTTTTGAAGGTGGTCTGTTTGCACTGCATCAAAAATTTTGAAACTAGAAATATCCCAAATTCTGAAGCAGTGCTAGTCTCTCCTCATTAAAGCAATGCAATGTATTGACAGCTAGGAGATGAGACCATGTCTTCAACTGAAGTTTTCATGAACTAGAGCCTTGTTAGTTGGCTTGGTTGTCTGAATTTAAAAGTATCACTTCTGACTCCTGAAAATGTGCATGTCCATTATTTAGTCTTTTAAGTCAGAGGTGAGCAAAGGTGTTGGACATTCTGAGTATTAGGGATTAGTCCATCAACTGCTACCTTCCCTCAGTTTTCTCTGTTCCTTGCGAGTTTAGTTGCCGTCCTGAATTTTCAAAAGAAAAGTATATTGTTGCAAGTTACCTACCTTATAATGCAAGATATGAAGGCAATTTGGTCCTGAGGGTGCCAATAAGAACCATTAATTTTACAAAACAACAACAACAACTCCACTCTCATTGTTAACATAGATTGACCTCAAATATTTGCATTTTTGAACTCTTCTTATGCAATGTAACTTGTCTAAGGGATTGTCATAAGTCTCACCACTGCTACCACTGGGAGTGGACAAAATCTGGGGGTGATCCAATACACTCTCCTGATCCTCAAGTTATACACATTGAGTCATGTTTCACATGCACTTGCATTAATGTCATGAGTTTATCCAGGGCATTCAATTAATCAGTGTATTGCTTCTGGAAACTGTTCACATTTTCCTGTCATTTGAAAGCCAAATTCTTGGGAAACAAGCAGAATGTATTTTTCTTGTAACTGATAGGTTATCTTCCAAATAGCCCAGGGTTGTTTTTGCAAACTGCAGTCTCACTGGACTGACTCAGATAGTATCTTGTTTGGTTATCTCTTTGTCCCACCTCATTCCGTTATAACATCTGTGCTGGGCATTTGGGATTTTATTCTGTTGGTAAGAGAAAGTTGTTCTGACTTTTACCCTTTAAAAAGCTCAATTGAATGTGACTGTGATTACACTGAATCTATCTTAAAGTGAAATTTCTGGAGGATGTGCTTTCAAAGAGGAAGCAATTCAGCCACACAGAAATACTAAATCAGAATGATTTGGGTTTGCTTAAGTTTTAATTGAAGGTTGTATTGCATTTGAAATCATAAGCAGTATTCACATGGAATGCAAAATGTTTTGGGAGGTAATTGTCCATACTGTACACATTTTGATTGGTATTCCAATCCCACAACACCACTTCCTTCCTTTCTTCCTCTCATCCTATCTCTGCCTTTCCTTTTTAAGGTTTTCTGTAAAGTCCCTTTGTTTTGAAATATACACATTCCACGGTATCATCTTCAACTTCCACTTGTTACTTTTATTTATTTCCAATGTTTTAATTTTCGTACGTGCTGAGATGATCTAGTGATAAAATAGTAGATCATTGCAAAGTCTCAGCACTGATACAGCAGGGATATGTACAGTGTTATTTATTTTATTTCACAACTGTGAAGAAAAAAACACTGCTTGGATTGAATATCTTCACACAAGTCAGAGCAGGAGAAGGCTGTTCTGTGACAAGACTGATGGCCCAAGCTTTTTGGCTACCTCAGAGGTGCAATGTGAGAGGTGGGTTGCCCTCAAAAGCAACAGCACCCAAGAAGAAAGCAGCTGGGATTCATACTCACTCACAAATACACTCATACTCACTCACAAATACACTCAGAAGAGTAGCGTGCCTTGGTGGGGCCCTGTATAAAAATTTGTTTGGGGGCCCTTAGGAAGGGTAAAGATTTGTTTTGCTTACGCACGTTGGCCCCCGTGGCCCGTGGCCCCCGTATAATTGATACGGCAGATACGGCGGTAGCTACGCCTCTGAATACACTCCTCTGCCCAGGGATAGGAACTCCCTCTCACCTGCAGCTCCAACATCAAGCTGCCTATTGCAATTCACAACAAGATGCATACACTAGCAGTGAGGAGGGAGCACTCTGTGTATATATGTGCCCATTTGAATGCATTAAAAAGTAAATGTAGAGAATAGATTGCTGACAACATATTGAACAAATAAACAGAAGAGAAAGAAATGCTGCCTTTCAAGGTCTACTCTCAGTTCTTTTCCTGGTATGTCTTGAACTAAGTGCAATTGCTATGAAATAATTGCAATGAATGCTTAAGTGACTGACAAATATGTCAGGATTTGCTCCACTTATGAAATAGGTGAATTCAAATTATATTTTTCTGCTTGCATGATGCAAAGGCTAAATTGAATCAATATATGACTTTTCTCTCTCTCAGAGTGGCTTATTTCTGTGCTACTTGAGAACTTTGACTTTTTTCATGTTTGAAGGATTCAAAAGTGTTCTTTGGATGCAAGTTGTGTCTGTTGGTGGTGATGTAAACAGTGGGATGGGTGATGTTCAGGAGTGGGAGAACATACCATTGTGTCCTGTCCTTTCTGCCAATTGTCCTCTGTTTTTCTTTTGTTTAAAAACTTTCCTGCAAGTGCTAAAAAAAATGCCAGGAATGTAATAGAAATATCCAAAGACACCTTATTTTTCTGAGGCAGGGAGTGGAAAGAAAAAGAGAATTCTTAGAAAAATACTCTTCATGAATATTTTATTCAGCTATGCTTTCACGTAACTCTTCCTCAAGCATTAACTCTTCCTTAAGCATTAACTCTTCCTTAAACATTAGTTTCTTTAAAAACAAATTCTATATGTAAAGTGTCCCTATGAATACCTCCACAGCTTAATGTTGCAAACTTTCTAGTGGAACAGATGCCTACCTGTTTAAATGGAGTTACCCGTTATTGGACTGTTTGTGCCATTAAGTTTTTCCTTACTTTATTTCATTTGTTTAAATCTCCTTTTTGCAATTAAAACATGCTGGTTTTTTATTTGTATAGAATATATTGAGAACAGTTGTCTTCCTCCACTTGGTTTTGCTGTCCATTTAAATATTTTTAAATGGCTAGAAATGGAGTTAACAGTATAGCACTGTGAATGGAGTTACTCTTTTGGGAAGCAGTTGCTTCTCAACTACGCTTCCAGTGAGAGACAAAAGAGCAAGCAACATGCAGAACTCAAATACTGTATACTGGATTAAATTGGTGGTGAGTTCTGCGTATGTTTTAAAGACCTTAATATCACTAACGTATTGCCAAATTTGGGAATTCAGGGCTCCCTTTTGCCATGGCCTCAACCAACTGTGCTTAGAAATTTTCACTCCATTTATTTATCCAAGCCACCTTTAAAACCATCTCTAAACTAGTGGCCATTATAAGCACTACATCTAGTAGTAAAAAATTCTGCCAGTTAACCAAGAGCAGAGCAAAACTAGAGAAAAAGGTGTCATTCAGATGAACCTGCACTGTGAATCTTAGTCGGCAGCCAGGTGATGTTTCCTGCCGTAGCATCAACTTGCAGCTGTGAAGATGGCAGTGGAAATGTGCTGGGGCAACTGTAGATATTTCAAAAGATCCTGACTTGGAGAGAGGGTGAAAGTGAGACCATGTCCTACAATATTTGAAGACACACTCTGATTGGCCATGAAGCATATCCCTAGGGAAATACAAGCCCATCCCAGCCACCTGATAAGTACATTTTGCATTATATAAATGCTTGTCTTCAGGTTCTACAATTCTGGTTTTCAAGTTATACATCCAGCCTTCCTTAGGCGTATTATCGTGTGTGTGTGTGTGTGCACGCGTACGTGCATGTGTGTGTGCGTGCCCGTGCGCGCGCACGCACGCACACACACACACACACACACATGGATTTATTTATTTGACTTATATTGTATTTCCCTCCCAAAGTGAGACTAAAAGCAGATAAATGAGAAAAAGCAGCTTCCCTACTCTTGCAATCATGGAAGCGCAATGTACAATTTCTGGCATTATTTACAGGGATGAGTGTACCTTTTTTATGAAGATAAGCAGATCTAGTTTTATTTTCAACTAATGTAAATTAGCTTATTTTAGCTTTTTACTCATTTAAGAATTACGATAAGAATTAAGTTGCATTATTTTTATACTGATCTATACCCTAAACAGGTATTATTTCCTTCCTTTTGTAATGGATAACAGATTGCAAATTATATCATTTCTTTTCTGGTTTATCCAGCATCTCACTCTGTCTAGGAAATGATGCTCTCACTTGGAAAACAGTTTAGTACATTGTAATGTCCCCACAAATTACAAATATTCATTTCATATGCTAAATGATTTTCCAGTCATATCTTCTATACATCACTGTACCTTGGAGACTTAAACAGATACTACATTTTTGGATGAAACAACAAAGTGAGAAAATTTTGATCACTAAACACTTTTATTAAAGTTATTGAAACAGATATATAGAGTAGACCATACTGCCAGCGACTCAACACTCATTGTCAGGTGGTGGTTTAAACTAACCTGACAACCCTGAGGACTAATGGCCTTGGGTGGCAAAGTCCACAGGGAAGGCTGATGGTCCCCAAGTGGATTAAATCCCAATTGAATCCATCTTGATGGAGGGCAGCAGCTTCATCAATACTGACTTGGGGCTGAGGAGGACTTTGTGTGCCAAAAGGGCTCAGCACCATAAAGTGACTCACATAACTGAACTAGTGGTACAGGCATCACGCTGTGATGCAGAAGGCAAAAGGAAGACCACTGCATTATATTGTTCCCAGGATAATCTTCATGGTTGATCACCATAATGGCAGCCAATATTTGGAATACGATTCAGCATGTGAAGAAGAAAAAGTGCACATAGATTTATATCTGAGTTCTGTGGTTGTAGATGACCTTTGCATGCAGAAGGGCCAATCTCATTTTCCAACATCAATGGGTGGGACTGGGAAAGATTTTGCTGTAATAAACTTGGAAAGTTGCAGACAAGTACTGTAGTGTAGAACAGTAATTTTCATCCTTTTGATGTTTTGGAGGTGTGTGATAGGTAAATATAGCTCTAAGTATCCCTTGCCAATGGTTGTAATTTCTGGAAGTTGATGTCTAAATCATCTGAAGAATCAAAGTGAGAGCCATTGGATAGACAAACCTGAGCAACAGAGATTCTGTGCAAACCAGCACTATATGTTTCATATATTTCATCCCTACATATGCATGACAGAATGCAAAGGAAACTTATTTACAGGAAGTTCTTCCTAATGTTGCATTGTTACAGAAATAGTAAAATTGGGGAGGGCGGAAGAGGTTCGGAGACAGTAATTCTAAAGGTCCCATGGAAATTGAACACCACTGGCTGGTATCTTGGAAATAAGGACAAAAGGAGTGGGGGAAGCAGTTTTTTAATGAATCAAATGGAAAAGAATCATAGCTGAGTGTTTTCTGGTGAGACAAAAAAGTGGGCAGCCTGGATTAAAAAAAACATATTTAATAAAAAATTATTCCTGTAGCCATGTCCATACCTGAATCCAATGGTCTAATTAAAAATATAGAAATGTTCATTTGTAAATGTGATAAAGTGTATATATATTATTAGATCTAAGCTCTGCTTACAGAACTGAAGAGATATTTTAATCCATTTGTAAACTGAAATTTGAATAATTAATGACCATCACATACACTCTCTCTCCCCCTCAGCCCCCCTTGAATCCAACACAGATACCCACACTAATTAGAGTTTCAACATGTAGGCATTAATGCCTACATGTTGAAACCTTAAATACTACTACTACTTTTCCCATAGTGTGGGTATATTGAAGTGAATTCTATCCAAGAAGACACTTGCCCTGATATTATTGCTAATTATCTTGAAGAGGAGAGGGACAGTTCTCACCCATAGACATGATCCCATAGTTTCAGTGATCAGCATTATCTTCCAAATTCATATACATGGTCAGTTGCAAGTTAACAATGCCTTTGTATAATGAGATAAAATAATCCATTATGTGTACATGCTCTTACCTGGTGTTTTTCTCTTCTTGTGGGAAGAACATTACAGAAATCTCAGTGCTCTGAATATAGTAGATGTTAAATGTTGCTAAAATTCAAAATTAGTTGTCTGATGAGTAAAATCTAGTAGGTTTATAGCTATCACATAACAGACCCTGACTTCATCCCAGCAAATGTTATTATTTTGGCATCAGGTGTATAGGGGTTTAAACTGTCTTATGGTTTGCCCTTGTATTTTAAGCAGGAAGTTGCACATTTTTTCTTCTCATGGCAAGTATATCTTATTGCATAGACTTCTAAGATAAGAAATATTGAAAGCATTGTTTGCATTTTTGGGAGTTACAGTGTATCTGCCTAACCTTTTTTGTTTACTTGGTGTAATATATTTGTCAAGTGGCTAAGACACTGACTGGGAGGTGGAAGGTCAGCATTTCAATTCCCGAGTACTGCAGGACAGAATGAGCTCCCATCTTTGTCCTAGCTCCTGCCAACCAAGCAGTTCGAAAGCAAGAAATTGCAAGTAGATAAATAGGGACCACTTCAGTGGGAAGGTAACAGTGTTCCATGCGTTCTGTGGTCTAGTCATGCCTGCCACATGACCACGGAAATATCTGCAGAAGCAGACAGCACTGGCTCTTCGGCTTTGAAACAGAGATGAGCACTGACCCCTAGCGTCAGATACGACTGGCTTTCGAGCAAGGGAAACCTTTGCCTTTACCCTTACCTTATGCTCAGCTTCAGAGATGGACATCATTCTAAGGACATTTTGTACAAATTGAGCAAATCACATTGTGTCAAGGGGGAGCACTTGGAAGCAGATATTCTTTATGGTAGTTAGATGAAGATGGGGCAGAAATGCATACTACATTGTAAAAAACACTTTCCCATTAGGCTTTTTGGTGATGTGCATGCCCCCAAAAAAGATAAATTCAAATACAGTCAAACCTTGTATAAAGAGCGCCTCGCTTAAAGAGTAACTCGCTTAAAGAGCAGGATTTTCTCTGAATGGTCGCTTTGCTTAACAAATAAAACCAACCAAAAACTCACTTAACAAATAAATCGGGGTTTGCAATCCCCCCACAACTGGTCACTTACAATGGTGTTTCGCTTAAAGAGCAAATTCGCTTAAAGAGCAATCCTGTGGAATGCATTATGCTCTTTAAGTGAGGTACAACTGTATTTGTAAAGAATATCAAAGAAGTTTAATAGAAATGTATGCTGTTGTACTTCTAACTAGGCAAGCAAATTATCAATTTATGGCACTGTCTATTTGCCCATCACTACTGTGAAGGAGAAAGCTAGGGAGAATTCTGAACAAAATACAGATTGCAGACTCTGCTTTTATGCTTCCTTGAGGATTTGAAGCACTGTATGTTCAGGACTGTGTAGTCCATTTCAACTGAAATGCCTTGCTCTGCATGCAGATGAAGAAAGTATCTTGAGACCATTTTATATTTTCCAAAAGGAAAAGGAATTCCTAAGCATGCTTCCAAAAATATCAGGATTAGATTTCCTATCACTAAAGTCTATAAGCCTCAGTCTTATCAAAACCACACATACTGCACAAATGTGCCAGAGAAAGGTGATAGGTGTAGAGTAAAGAGGAGTTGCATGTGCATGCATTTCCAAAAGGCTTGTTTTGAGTCTAATCCTGCCTCTTTTCAAGCCTTTCTAATTGCTTTCACACATAAACTAAACTGTATCCCCCTGAGTACCTTGAAGGATTAAATGCTGATCAAAGGCAGGTTTAGCTGTATCCTCAGGACAAGCTGCTTACATCTCAGGAAGCCCTAGCTCTGGGTTAAGACAGTCACTGGGAAGGCAGAATAAATTATCAATTAGCATTGAAATAGGAACAAGAGAAGTATGTAGTAAGGACTTCTGTTCTTCCTTTTCTTAATCTGCACTAGGAGGTGTGATAGAGTATGAATCTAGGATGTTTTAGGCATATGTGAGATCATTCTTTGTGCCTCTGTTGATCCTCTTCCTGTAAATCTATCTTGTTCTCATTACTAATCACCAGCATCAGTTGCCAACATTGCCCTCATCAGATTGAGGTTTTCTAGATTTAATAGCATTAGCAGGATTAAGGTAGGGTTTATGTCACTGGTTACAAGAGGTAAAGGAGATAAGCTTTGGTCCTGTTCACCCACTTCTTTCCAGCTTGGCCTTCTCTGGAACTTTGCCCTGCACGGAAAATGACTGGATAAAACAGTTTCTGGCAGGAAAACAAAATGAGGATTATGCTGTAACATTGATAATAATATCCAATGGGGGTTTTTTTTGAGTTTGCTTTTGTGTACACCAACAATCTGAACATACCTGATCTCTTTTGATTTCAGAAGCTTAGCAATGTTGGGACTAGTTTGTGTTTGGCTGGAAGACTATCAGAGATTTACAGATAGGCTTAGAAAATAATCTTGTCTGAATGCTTGGACAGCACTTCTTGGAGTTGATAATGCTGGGCTACAATCTGACTGGGTATAAGGAAGCTTCTTATGTTCATGTGTGTGGCCAGGGTTTGGGGAAATTACCATAACTCCCAGAGTCACCCAGTTAGAATGACTAATTCTGAATGCTATTTTTTAAAGTAATATTTCTATGCTCTTAGTCCCACATTCCTGGATAAAAATGACTAACATGAGTATTATGACTTGAAATCAGTTTAACCAGAACTCTACATTTACTACCCAGTATTTGTGTGCACTTTCAGAGGTTGGGTAGGGAAACATGACTGATTATGCACTGTCATTTCCCCTACAGTCTAATGTGATATGTTTTGTGTTGGACAATGTGCACAAGGCTTCTCTTTCTAAAAAGAAACAGAGCAATCCATGAATGGTCTATCTCTATAACTGCAGCCATGGTACATTATAAGTGCAGTTATTAATGTCACATGTCTTGTCACATAATATAGTCTGGCATGTCAAATTTCCAAAACATTGCTTGAAGCTCATGTTGTAGTTCCTCTCCATTAGTTGTTAATGATGTGCAAAATATCAGACTGTATTAGATTTCTTGGCTTAATTTAATTAGGGCTTTGGGAACCATAAGTCTTCCAGATGTTGTAGACAACAGCTTCCAACATCCTTCATGATCGACTATGGTGGATTTAGGGTCCAAACTGTCTGGAGGGTCATGGTTACCCTCACTTAATATAATGACTATAAGTTGCAATGTGAATAGTTGTTTGGCAATAGATGGAAGTATACATCAGAGTGATATAAACTTCACAGACAAATTTATTATAGCTATAGAAGGCTTCATTAGGCCTGCACCATAGTTTTAGTTTCAGTTTCAGTCAAGACAGACTATTGAAAAGTCTCCAGACTTCAAAAGGGGTCTCAACTCTAGCGTAAGTCCAAGATATTAAATGCATTCTATTTCACATGAAATTTGTGTAAAACATTGTAAACAGGACTAGCAATTGGTCCCTTTTGAAGCTAAGCAGAAGATGAAATATTAATTGATCCAAAGAATGCAACAAACCTATTTAGCCACTGCTGTTCCTAATCCATGCAACATGTTATCAAGCATGTAAAGGAACATAGAAAAACCCTGTCTTGAAAATATGAAACATCTCACTAAGGCCAACTCCTTTAACCCCTACTCACTGCATTGTGGGAAACAAAAAATGTACAAATTTTTCATCCTCTAATGGGAATGGAAACAAATTAAATCTTGAATCCTTTAGTTTACACCCCTAAACATGTAGAATTAAAATATATGGATCAAATACAGAAATCAGTAATATTAAAAGGAACCCTTTATCTTGTAAGATATTCCCTCTAATGCTTATCCAAATGAACCAAGGGCTTTCACTCACTTCTGCCATCAAATACGAATGTGACCATCTTGAGTTGCAGATAACTTTATGTTGGGTATATCTTTATTCATAGTAAATAATGAAAGGAATTCCTTATAAGTGAGTAAACCTGCCAGTTGAATTCAACTTGCTCTCCAGTGCTTCAAACATTCCTTTATGTCTGTAGCGATGAATAGATTAAAAGCCATCTGTTTCCCTGCCACAACCTAGAAATCTTTTAAACTGGAGATTGGTAGAGAGTGACAAATACTAAGGTGCGATTTTACCCGTTACAATGTTTTAAAAGGTATCATCTGCCTCCTGCATCTTTTACATGTTTAAAAAACAACTCTTTGCCAACTTTGACATAATACAGTAATACCTCGTATAACGCTAAGACTTGGTTCCACAAGTCTTGGTGTTATCCGATTTTTGGTGTTATCCGATGCATGTTAAAATCCTATGGGATGGATCAGATAACGTTAAAGCTCCATAGAGATACATTGTAACTGCACAGGCTTTAGCGGTTGTTATCCAATCCATCCCATAGGACCTTAACGTTATTCGATCCAATTCTCCTCCCCAGATTACTTAACGTTATGTGATTTTAGCATTATCCGAGGTGAACGTTATCCGAGGTAATACTGTATATATATTTCCTGTTGGAGAAGTGAGTTCTAGAAAGCTGAATGCATTCTGTAGGCACAATAGTTTGCTCAAAAGGTCTGGAGAACAATCAGGTCAAGATATGAGTTTTGAGAAAGAAAATCTGTTGTTGTTACATATTTTACTGATAGCCTGTGGGTTGCTGGTTAACAAAAGAGGAATAAAAATATAAATATGAAATGAAGTAAAAAGAGATAATAAAAATAGCCTCTTCTTGATGCCACAGGCTATTAAAAGATCATGGAATATTATCTCTTTTTTTAATCTTCAGGAGAAGAATGGAGACAAGGACTATGTTTTCTTCTGCTTAACCCAGTGGCTCATAATGTGGGGCCCATGCCCCACAGGGGGACTTCAATTGCCAGAAGTCTATGTCAGTAAATTGGATAATCAGTGCTTTGGAGAATTGACTTAGGGTTCTGGTAATTGAAGTTCAAAAACCAAAGGTTGGGAAACACTGGTTTAACCCATCCAATGCTTCTGATTTTTAAAAGTCCATGCTACAAGGCAGCTGCTATTATGTACAGTAACACAGTTTTCTCAGAACTTGTTCTCACAAATTGAAGAACGCCCATGGTTATGAAAACAAAGCATGCAAAGAGTAAAACTGAATATTCTTTTTGACAGGGGTACTGTTGAGAATGGAAGCCCATTGGGGTTAAGAATACTGACTGTAGATACAGTATACAGATACTGTACTGACAATCCATCAGATCCCAGAGTATGACAAAATTGATATAAGCACTAAAGCTGAAGCAATACTGATGCTGTGTTGTATTGCTAGTGAAACTAAGATAATGGCAACAGGCCCTAGCAGTCCCTGGAGAATAGATGGGGTAGAAGTAGAAGCAGTGACAGATTTTACTTTCTTAGGATCTAAGATCACAGCATATGGGGACTGCAGCCATGAAATAAAAAGGCGACTGATTCTTGGGAGGCAAGCGATGAGAAACCTGGGGAACATAGTGAAAAGTAGAGACATCACATTGCAAACAAAAATTCGTATAGTCAAAATCAATGGTATTCCCGGTGGAAATGTACAGTTGTGAGAGCTGGACCATTAGGAAAGCTGAGCTCAGAAGAATAGATGCCTTTGAAATGTGGTGTTGGAGGAGAGTTTTGAGAGTTCCCTGGACAGCGAGGAGAACAAATAGGACAATTTTAGAAGAAACTAACCCTGACTGCTCCTTAGAAGGACAAATAGTAAAGATGAAGCTAAAGTACTTTGGACATCAAATGAGAAGAGAGGATTCATTTGAGATAGCCTTGAGTCTGGGAAAGGTGGAGGGCAAAAGAAGAAGGGGTGGCTAAAGACGAGATTTATTTATTTATTTATTTATTTATTATACTTCTATACCACCCACCTCGCCAGGGCGACTCAGAGCGGTCTACAACACCTTAAAAAATCACACAATACAATACAATCCCATAATCCCAGGATCCCAACTATAAAAATATTTTCAAGATTTTAAATTTTAAAAAATCAGTTAATTATCATAATTAAAAGATTAAAAATTAAGTCCCAAACATAAGATTAAAAAATTAAATTAAAAGACCAGGGGAGAGAGGGAGCTCAAGCTAACCAGCGAGCTGGGGTCTTGGTACCGCCAGGACCCCATACCTGTCCTGCCAGCCATGTTTTTAAGTTCTTCCTAAAAGACAGCAAGTCCATTTGTAGACATAGCTCAGTTGGTAGGAGGTTCCATAAGGCCGGAGCAGACACAGAGAAGGCCCTCCTTCTAGTGCCAGAGAGATGTGCCTCTCTGGCTGATGGAACAACTAGAGAGCCTCTCTGGTCCGCTCATGGGATAGACAGATGTTCTTGGGGTGAGGCGGTCTCTTACGTATCCTGGCCCACTATCATATAGGGCTTTAAAGGTGATAAACAGCACCTTGAATTGCACCCGGAGGCAAATCGGCAACCAGTGCAGCTCCCAAAGCAGAGGCAATGCATGTGCATACCGCCCAGTCCAGCACCACCCAGGCAGCCGCATTCTGGACCAGTTGAAGCTTCTGAATGGTCATCAAGGGCAGCTCCATGTAGAGTGCATTACAATAATCAAGTCTGGATGTGACCAGAGCCTGTGTGATCATGAGCAAGGAGTCCCGATCTAGGAGCAGGCTTAAGTGGTGCACAACACGAAGTTGTGCAAAAGCTCTCCCGGCCAGATGGTATTGTAGACAATGGGCACAGAGCTGAGTGGGTTGAGAAGGACGGTGGAGGACAGAGGTGCCTGGAGGACAATGGTCCATGGGGTCGCAAAGGGTCAGA
This sequence comes from Furcifer pardalis, assembly GCA_030440675.1. NCBI lineage: Eukaryota > Metazoa > Chordata > Lepidosauria > Squamata > Chamaeleonidae > Furcifer > Furcifer pardalis. Next base: position 32,187,885 of record CP126894.1, on the reverse strand, counting down.
ATCGACTGTGCAACTGAATAACAAAAATTGCTAGTGATGAGACTTGCATAATCTGAACTGTGAGCTTTATTCTTGCATTGAGAAAGTTGTGTTGGCTTTAAATGAAAGAAAACCGTGCTATATAGTAGCCATGCTGTAGAGTACATACTGAATTCATATTCAGACTCTTGGGATGAAGAAATAGATATGAAGGGGTAATGTGCTATAGAGCCAGAGATGGATACAGAGCAATGCTGAAAAACCTCCAGAAACTGTTGGACTCCAGCTCTCATAATCCTCTGTCACTAGCCATGCTAATTGGACAGATGGGAGCTGATGTCCAACAGACTCTGGAGGGCCAGATATTTCCAACCATACAATACCGTAGAAGAAGTAATTTAAATGAAGTCTTACCATCTGTTGCACAAATGATTACAGACAAAGTGAGAACTTATGCCTTCCTCCCCTCACAATTGGCCCCAATTGGGCCCTAAGCAGTAGCCCCAATATAGCCATGCAACTGTTGGGTCAGTGCATTGGTTCAGTGTTTGAGGATTTGGGGGCTGCAGTTACAAAAATAGCACTTGGGAGCTCAGTATTGGATTCTGTATCTTACCCATGCAAATTAGAGCCCCAGTGTTTTTGGTCTTTAGCTATTAGTTTTCATTAGCAATAGCTTTTCAGCACCCTTAAAGGTCTTTCCAGACTGGAGGGCTCATAGTCTTTTGTGCTTTTGCAGAATAGTAATTCTGAATATCTCATGAGAGGTATTTTGTCCCTGATAAGTGCCACTAAAATTGTCATTGTCTTGACTGCTGAGGTCAGTTACATGCATTGAATTATTCATAGTGAAAGACCTAGATCCTCCCTTCTGCATCATGGTTCTTTAACACCCTTTAAAGGTCTGAAGGAAAAGAGTAACAATAATGAGATAAGTGGTTTCATTGTTGCTTTGGGGGGAAACAAATGACATTTTCTTAACCTCTTGGGCAGCTGGGATTTTTCTTTCACCTTTGGGATGCTGCTGTAGAAACATTGAGAAATGTCAGCTGAAAGTATCTGCAGAAAGTTAAGGTAGAATGGTGTGGATTGGTGGCTGCTTTAAATTTTCTGGCAGTCTAGAGTGTTGTCTAATGCTTTTTTTAATTTCTCCATTTTATTTGTGTTAGGACATTTTTCATTTGGGGGTATTGTACAAAGATTGCTGCCCAGTGGAATAGTACAACTTTAAGGCCCTCCATGTGTTCTGAACACAGGTGTTCATAATAGAGCCTCAAACTGATGGCCAGGCTGTGCATGCCGTGTCCATGTGCTCCTGTAACAGCCCAGCTGTGGCTGATTAGAGAAATTGTGTAGAAATGGAAAGGGCACACAAAAATCTGTTTATCAACACAACATGACAACATTACAAAACAACATGATATTAAGATAAGGGCAAAATATACATATTTGGTAAATCTCTTTTTAATTGTACTTTGTCACTGATACAGAAATGTACATATTAAGGAAATATGCACAAAATGCATATGGATTTCGTTGTAGACTTCAGAAAGGTCACAAATGGATACAGAAATCAAAGAGATAAAGTGTAAGGTGTGGAAAGTATAGAAATTGATAGATTGATCCATCTCTAGTTCTAGGGCAAGGGCCATGGTAGCTTAGTGGTTAAGATGCTGAGCTTGCCAATCAGCAGTTCAGCAGTTTGAGGCCTAAGTGCTGTGTCCCACCTCTTGCCAACCTAGCAGTTCAGAAGCAAGAAATTGCAAGTACTGTAGATAAATAGGTACCACAGTATTCTGTGAGCTCTGATGTCTAGTAATGCCTGCCACAGGACCATGGAAGTAACTGCAGATGCAGACAGCACCGGCTGCAAACAGAGATGAGCACCATCCCGTCTAGAGCCGGGCAAGAATGACTTTTGAGCAAAGGAGACGACCTTGAGTTAAAAGACATAGTTGCCTTTGGTGTCTCATGGGTTTCCTCTTCAGTTGTAAACTGGGAAGTGAATGAGGGCCATAAATGTATCACACAGAACAGACAGATATGGAAAAATCTTTCCAGAGATGAAACAAGTTTCTTTTGGACTTATAGTTCCCTTCTAAAAGTTACCATCCCAAAAAAATAGCTTTTCTCATCTATGAGTCTTTTTAAAAAAGTCCTCTATATATACATGTAGATAAAGAAACAAAACACTTTTCCTGGGTTATTAAGGTGAACTATATACTTATTCATGTACTGTACATGGTTTGCCAAAGCCCATGTAAGACAATTTGTTTCTGGAGATGAGATAGCTAATGCTGCTCCCTTTCTATCCCAATAAATGTGATTTACATCGAAAGGTCACCAGATTTATTTCAGCATTTAAGATTTTAATGAAGAGCCATCTCTATGCCTGGCAATGAAGATATAACTATAACCAAATATGGAAGCAATGTTCTGTTTGTCTCATAAAGGCATTTTGTTGCCCTTGGTTGACGTCTGCTTCCTGAGAATCTACAAAAAATGAAGACATACCTTTGGGGTCATCCTATATTATGTACTGTTGGAAAATTACAACATTATACCTCTTCTGTAGAAATTAGCCTTCATTGTGTTGAGTTCAGACAATATTGAAGGAAAATCTGCTCTCTGGTGTCACTAAAGCACTTTACTCTTTAGGGCTAAAACTCCCTGCCCCTCGTGCTCCTCTGTAAAGAACAGCTGAGCTGCACAGTGAAGATAAAAAAAGGTCTCTATAATTTTTCTCATTCTCTCTGGGAAAAAAGGAAAGATAACTCAGCCCCCAGCTGCACTGATATTTACACACTCTGCCAAAATGACAACATCATTATCACTTGCTCAATATTTGAGCTGCTGAAATATTTTCTGCATAATTTAACACTCAATCAAGATAACATATTCTGGGTGGGAATGAAAACACTCCAAACCAACTAGTTCCTAAATCATGGCTCAGACTGTGGTTTTGTAATCCCAAAAAGATTTTGGTTGCTCAAATAAGATACACCACATTTCCTAATATTGTAGGACTTATTTCTTACCTCCTCAGGTATAATTCAATAAAAATGTCATGCTAAACTCCTGAAGGGACTGCAGGGGCTCAAGTGGCTAAGATGCTGACTGGACGGCAGGAGGTCAGCAGTTTGATTCCCAAGTACTGCAGGACGAAATGAGCTCCTGTCTTTGTCCCAGCTCCTGCCAACCTAGCAGTTTGAAAGCAAGAAATTGCAAGTAGATAAATAGGGACCACTTTGGTGGGAAGGTAAACGACGTTCTGTGCTGCCACATGACCATGGAAACATGTGCAGAAGCAGACAGCACTGGTTCTTCAGCTTTGAAACAGAGATGAGCACTGAACCCTAGAGTCTGATACAACTGGCTTTCAAGCCTGGGAAACCTTTAAATTCCTGAAACTTGGAAGTAACTAGAGGAGCACACTGAAACTGGAAAGAAACTGATTGCCCCTCCCCACCTGCTGGGAGAATTATGTTGGAATGTGGCATTGCTGAAGCCAAGACAGCACTAGAAAAGCCAAGATTAGCTTCACACACCATAATCTTAGGTTTTGTTCAGTGGCATCACCAGTCTCCTTAAACACAGAAAGGAAGGAACAAAATTTCCACCATCAGTTTTAAAAGTGGAGTATTTGTACCAATGGTGTTAACAATTTGGTTCCCTTGGACATAAAAGGAGAAGAGGACTTCTTCTGTGTCTAGGTAAGACGTGAAAATGAAAGCCCCTTTTGGTGAATTCATTCTTCAGTTCCCTTTGCCTGACCTAGTGTGAGAAAGATTAGGCAGCAACACAAAGTTGCTGTTACCAGGGTACACCTGATGGTGGTTCAAAAATACCACAATCATTTTATTTATTTATTTATTTATTATTTCGATTTATATGCCGCCCTACTTGGCGAAAACCAACTCAGGGCGGCTTACAACATAAAATCGAATACAATACAATATAACAGATCAACAGTACAAAATCACAGCATCCCAAAATACAGCGCAACAAAATAAATATGAACATAATATAATCAAAATACAGTCCGTAAACAATATTCACTACAAATGGACAGTAAACAATATATACACAATATGGTTCATATCAATACAAAAGCCATACAGTAATCGATTCAATAATGTAAAAATACAAAACACTGTCCCGCTGCCCATACACATCCCCCCCAACATACCTGCCATCCAGTCCTGTTACGACTGTGGCGAACACCCACCCCCTATCCCCAGGTAGTCTCCGGGTGGCGGCGGGGCAAAGTCTAAGTGCTCTGGCCTCTCTCAGCCCGACCGGCCGAGAGCAAGAGGATCAAGGGGCCCCAGAGGGAAAGCGGGAGCCCCGGAGGGAAAGCCGGAGCTACTGCTGCGGCTCCTGCGGGCGGCCCTTTTCAACTCCCCCGGACAGGTGTTGCGAGTCCAGGGGAGGGCGAGACGTCTCCGCGGGCTGGCGGCGTTCTTCGGCCGCGGCTCCTGCGGGCGGCCCTTTTCAACTCCCCCGGACAGGTGTCGCGAGTCCAGGGGAGGGCGAGACGTCTCTGCGGGCTGGCAGCGTTCTTCGGCCGCGGCTCCTGCGGGCGGCCCTTTTCAACTCCCCCGGACAGGTGTTGCGAGTCCGGGGGAGGGCGAAACGTCTCCGCGGGCTGGAGATCATCAACTGAATCCAATCATCAACTGAATCCACTTCTCCAACACACTCACAGAAACATAAATGCCATTTAACCTTAGTGCAGGAGAGATCAAACTGTGCCATTGTCTGTGCGTAGTAGTAAGATTAGTGATGGAGTTATAGAACTGTTGTTGGGTGGAAAGTTGATGAATACAAATTTTGATTGTAAATCTGCAAAATGAGGAGCAAAAATTTTTTTCACCTTCACTAAGTTGGTGAAATATTTTCAGACATTTCATTTATGTGAAGTTTTCTCCTGACAAATTGTGTTGCTAAACTAGTATGGCCACTGCCACATTTCATAGAACTTTAAAAACTAGAAGCATCAGATAGTTTATTTATGCCTTTGTAGTCAGTCAGCCAGTCATTGGTCAAAATCCTTTTCCATAGCTATGCAAATGGTGGGACTTCTGAAAGCATATTACTCCAAATTAAGTTACAGTAAACATTATTGGTTGCATGCCAAGTCACACCACTCAGTATACAAAAGATAATGTCTACAATGATTTCTTAACTTAAGGCAATTCATTTCCAAAAATTGTACTGTTTATGGATAACAAGACAAGAGAATTTGGACCTTTGCATGGTGTTTGGGTGAATATGCTTTGATTCTTGAAGTGAAACAATACTAGCTTGTGGAAAGATGTTTTCTACAAACAGCAGAAACCTTGATGAATAATGTACAGTAATACCTCGGATAACATTTACCTCGGATAATGCTAAAATCACATGTTAAGTAATCTGGGGAGGAGAATTGGATCGAATAACGTTAAGGTCCTATGGGATGGATCGGATAACAACCGCTAAAGCCTGTGCGGTTACAATGTATCTCTATGGAGCTTTAACGTTATCCGATCCATCCCATAGGATTTTATCATGCATCGGATAACACTAAAAATCGGATAACACCAAGACTTGTGGAACCAAGTCTTAGCGTTATCCGAGGTATTACTGTACTTGTCTTTTGGGGGGTATGCAAGAAATCTTGAAAGGCTTATCGAACACCTAACCACCTGCTTTGCTTATTCACACTACCTTTATCATTTAGAATGAAAAATCTAGTGTGATTTCTTTATGTCCCTAATAAACTCCCAACATGCCAGTAGAAAGATTTATCCAGCACAATCTTCTCTGGTGCATATGTATGTTTAAAGTAAAACAAGCTTTAAAATGTGTGGAAGCACTGAATCCTAAACTGTGCAAGGCTAATATCTAATACTGTATGTTTTATAGACAAAATTAATACATCCTACATAGTACAGGAAGTGGGGTGTTGTTGGTTTTTTTTTGCCCTAATTGTGTCTATTTGCTGCTCTGTACATTTTGAGAAGAACTGTTTTAGGGTTGGTGGGATTAACTTCTCTGATAAACACTATTGTGATAAACTCATTGTTTGGTAGAAGTTTTTGAAGTGTTTTGAATTGTTTGGTGTTATTATGTGGAAACTGCAAAATATGGGCTAGTGTTCTTATTAAATAATGTGGGAGCCACAGCTATACTTTAAAACAGCAATGTTCACCCCAGCCCAGCATTTTAGCAAAAAATGTCTAGAAGGCCCTAGGCATGCTACAGCAAAGCTTACATAGATCTAGCCCATGCCACCAAATAATAGGGCCCCTGCTCTCGCTCCAGCTGCACTACCACCAGAATCAGCCACGGACTCATTTACAGCCATCATAAATGTGTTTATGACAGCCTCAAATGAGCCCATGGCTGTCGTAAATGTATTTACAGCAGCTGTAAATGGCAGGGGGACAACAAGTCCAGCCCCCTCAACTGTTTGAGTAAGTGTGACCTGGCCCCCAACCTGAAAAGGTTGAGAATCCCGGTGTAGACAATGCTTGCTAGGTGGAGTTTGCAGACCAAGATTGTGGAATCTCAAGAAAGAGAAGTCTTTGGTTCTACACACAGTATTACAAAGTAGAAGTGGACGAAGAAATCATTAGGTTTACATTTCAATGCTGAGATACTAATCTCATACCTCCTAGAACAAGTAACAGGAAGGGGAAAATTTTTCGATTTAGAAATGTGTGCATTGCAGAGACATGGTGCATTTGAGGAGGGGGCAGTCAAATGCACCAAACTACTTTACACAACTAAAATGTACATAATTCTGGTAAGTACTTGGAATTTCTAATGTATCTGAAAGTATACACAAGCCTCTGATGAAGCTGGAGCAAAAATTCCAGGAGTAAATTGAGAAATTCAGTGAGAATGAAATGGTCAGATTTGCTAACTTAGTGATGTATATGCAACCAGTTCTTGAAATGGCTAGATAAGGAACTATTACATTTAACAAATGTGTCGAAATGCATTTCCTTTGCTGAACTGGAAGGTGAATATCAGACTCATTACCATCAACAGATTTTCTAAGATTTTCTTGGTGCATTCATGTTTACACCTTTCATTCTTTTATCAAACTCCCTCCAAATAAATTGTTTCCTAAAAAGGGTTGAGGATGACAGACATGTTTACCAAGTCCCTGCTGATTTAACTTTGTTTATGAGCAAGTCTGGACCTACCCTGAGGCATGATGAAGCATCTGTCTCCAGCAGCAGATTTTGGTTGTTGTGGAAGAGCAGTAAAGCTGTTTTTAATTAATTAATTAATTTGCATATTCAGTTGTTTAATACAATAATTCATGTATTTAGTTTGGATAAGGATAGAAGTATGACATCTCTGACCTCAGTTGCATAAATAACTTGCTTTGCCTTGAGGGTGGATAGGGAGAAAAAAACATTTCCTGCTTTGCCTTAGGCAGCAAAATGTCTCCTTGTTAGGCGGCAGCGTTTTCTTCCAATTACATGGCTCCCTTTGCAGGTGGAAGAGGGAGAAGTGTAAGTGCCATGCTTCTTACAAGCTGCCGTTTGAGGTGGCATCTTTGATTTCCCACATCTTTCGTCTTGTTTTTAAATGGCATTCATATCGTTCATCAACTAATGCCCTAATTACACAGAACATGGCACTTAATGGTTAGTTTACAGCATGACTGGAAATTATGGCAATTTTTCAGGTCTGATGGTGTTTTATGTTTCATTGCATTTATAAGTAGCTGGTTAAGATGATGGATTAGAGGTGGAGCAGCACCAGCTGCTCTCTTCCTTTGCAGAAGGAACTGCCATATAGCAAGTGGGGCCCCAGCTTGTTCCTTCCCAAGTCTAGAGAAAGAAGACAAAAGTCCACATGCTTTAAGATCTCCAAAGGAATCTGCTGTTTATAAACTCTATGTTTAGAATGTAAGTTCTCTATTCAGGTAATAAGCCATAACTGTGGTAGAGACTATATTTTGTATGCCAAAGTCCAGAGTTTGATATCTACTATTTCAAGATTGGGTCAAACTATGACATGTTCCCAGTCTTGCCAGGCTATTCTCCTATGGTAATAGAGTAAGACCCTACTGCCAGTGACTCAACACCAATTGCCAGCTGGTGGTTAACTAACCTGACAACCCTGAGGATTAACGGCCCTGGGTGGCGAAGTCCACAGGGAAGGGTGATGGTCTCCAAGTGGATTAAATACCACTTGAATCCATCTTCATGGAAGGTAACAGCTTCATCAATACTGGCCTAAGGCTAATGAGGATTGTATGTGCCAAAAGGGCTCAGGACCAGAAAGTGAGCCTCAAAACTGGATCAGTAGTATGGGTGTTATGCTGCAATGCGGAAGGCAAATGGAAAGCCACTGCATTATATTGTTCCCAGGAACATGATGATAGCCAAGTTTTGGAATTGTATACAACACTTTAAGAAGAAGAAATGTTTAAGCCTTAAGCTATGATATATTTAAGAGATCCCATAGCAATATCTTCCCTTTGTGTAATCTTTTAACCTTAATATAAAACTTAATGTTTAAACTCTCTCTTGAGTGTGTGTCTGTGTACAGATAGAGAGAGAGAGTAGAGAGAATAGATAACCTTTATTGGCATACTTATTATTATTATTATTATTATTATTATTATTATTATTATTATTATTATTATTATTATTATTATTATTATTATTATTATTATTATTATTATTATTATTGGCATAATAAAGAGTAGCGACATTACCCTGCCAACAAAAGTTTGTATAGCCAAAGCAGTGGTATGGCTATAGTACGGCTGTAGTAATGTATGGCTGTGAAAGCTGGACCATAAGGAAGGCTGAGCCCAGAAGAATAGACACCTTTGAATTGTGGTGCTGGAGGAGACTCTTGAGAGTCTCCTGGACTGCGAGGAGAACAAATCAGTTGATCCTGTAGGAAATTAACTCTGACTGATTGTTAGAGGGACAAATACTGAAGATGAAGCTCAAGTATTTTGGTCACCAAATGAGAAGATAGGACTCACTAGAGAAGGCATTGATGCTGGAAAAGGTAGAAAGGAGAAGGGAATGCCAGAAGATGAGGTGGATAGATGCAATGGGTGTAGATTAGAATGGGGTGAGGAGGATGGTGGAAGGTAGAGGAGTCTGGTGGATGATGGGGACACAATGGGTTGGACTCAGTGGTGGGATTCAACAGGTTTGCACCAGTTCGCCAGAACCGGTAGCAGAAATTCTGGCTGGCCCCGCCCATCCAAGTTTTGAAATAAAATAGTCCTAATTCGGGTGCAACACAGGGCTTCCCCCCTGACCACGGCCACCATACCACACCCACAGAGAAGGTAGTAAAAAATTTTTGGAGTCCACCACTGGTCGGACTTAACTGTGCGACTGAACAACAACAACATTGGCATAAGTGTACAGATAGATGATGGTATTTAGAGGTCCCTTCTAATCGAGGCTCTAAACTTTGCTTGTGTGGAAGTCTAACACTAAAGGGGATTCTGTGAGTTTGTCTGTGCATAAATGGATACAAAAATGTGCAGATGGAAAAATTGTGCAGATGGAATCTGATAGATGAGCAGGCGGAAAAACAGACAGGTTATGTATATCTGTTTGTTAGGAACATAAACCATAGGCAGTGTCATACAGCACAATTTATACAAGGGTTACAAAATGCTTGGTTTCCATACTTAGATTAAACTGCCCAAATCATATTAAAACACATTATTTTTTCAACCATAACCCCTCCTACTCTTTACTGCCATTAATATTGAAAAGCTGGAGCCTCTATTCACTGCAGTGTGCCACACACTTAAGCAATTATTCTGAAAATGTGTGTTTGGATCAGGGGTGAGTGGGGCTCATAAGGCATTTCTGAGTTATGAAATGTTTTTAATAAAGCACTGCAATACTGCTCAGGATAGGATAATAAGTGAGAAGACTTCTGGCAGAGCCCTTGTAAAGCTGCCAGTCCTGAGATACAGTGGAACCCTGACATACAAGCGGTTCGACTTACAAAAAATTTAACATACAAATAGAAATCCTGACTAAAAAATAATTATGATATACAAATTTTTAATAGGAAAAAATTGACATACAAAAAAGGTGACATCTAGTGGCATCTTCTGGTAATGCAATGTTTTTTGACATACAAATTTTTTGACATACAGTTGTACCTCGCTTAAAGAGCGTAATGTGTTCCACAGGATTGTTCTTTAAGCGAGTTTGCCGTTTAAGCGAAACACCATTGTAAATGACCAATTGTGGAGGGGATTGCGAACCCCGATTTATTTGTTAAGCGAGTTTTTGGCTGGTTTTATTTGTTAAGCGAAGCGAACATTCAGAGAAAATTCTGCTCTTTAAGCGAGTTACTCTTTAAGCAAAGCGCTCTTTATGCGAGGTGTGACTGTACAAATAACCTCGTGGAACAGAAAAAAAATCGTATGTAGAGGTTTTGCTGTACCTAAATTATACAGACAAATGTCCTAACGCTATATAAGATAGCTTCATCTTCTCATGTGAATGTTATCTTAGTACGGAAAAGGAAGGAGATAATGAACAAACTTTCTCCACTCATAAGAGGAAAACTTTTTCCATTTCTGTGTTTTGCAACAGCCCACAACAGTCTTTTGACTGGACAGAAGTAGAGGATGATCCTCTCACCATTGTATAAGTTATAGTCCAAAAAAAGTCCAGAATGCCAAGAACCCTGAGAACAGAAGGGCATCTGATTTAGAACTTAATACAAAACTAGATACATCTAGAGTGTTTATTGACTTCAGATCCTGAAGAAGCAATGTGCTGTCACTGTTCATATGGAAATTTCCCATAAGCATCTGCTAATCTTTTATACAAGAGAACTGCACATGGTGTTGGACATAGTGAGCAGATGCCAGTTGACTTAGTGATAATGAAAGGTGTCAGACAAGAGATCTGTGAGTGACATGACCTGATTTGTGCCTCCTAATGTCTGTTAGAGGATGCTATCCTGTCACCAGTGTTGAAGCAGTAAAATTCACCCATCATTCGAGTGGGTTCTGGAGATGAAGTCAAGAGATGGATGCCATCTCATTCTTGATCTAAAACAGTAAAACATCTTTGCCTTCTCTTGGTCTCAGACACGGAAGCCAAGTAGACTGCTAAAGCAAGGATGGGGACAGTTTGAATAAGATCTTCACCCAAGAACTCCATGCAGCCTAGTAGAAGAACAATGATTGTAGATCTGTTGCAATCCACATTCCCAGATGTGTGGCAATTTTTCAGGCAACTACAAAATGTTCAGGGGACTGTGGTGGCTTAGTGGTTAAAATACTGAACTTGATGACTGGAAGGTCAGCAGTTCAAGACCCAAGTGCTGCACAACAGAGTGAGCTCCTTTCTCTGTCCCAGCTCTTGCCAACCTAGCAGTTTGAAAGCAAGATATTGCAAGTAGATAAATAGGGACCACTTCAGTGGGGAGGTAAACAGCATTGCGTGCACTCTGGTGTTTAGTCACGCCTGCTACATGTCCATGGAAATGTCTGCAGACACAAACAGTGCTGGCTCTTTAGTTATAAATAGAGATGAGCACCGAACCCTAGGGTCAAATACGATTGGCTTTTGAGCAAGGGCAACCTTTACAGAATCTTACAGAATGTTCAGGAAAAGAGATCCTAGTCATGAATGTGGTTGAAAGATAAGCTTCAGTGCTTTGATTTCTGACTAGAAATGGAATGAAAGGCAGTATTGCTGTTTAAGAACTGGTATTGTGCATTTCCAATAAGTTAGTAATTGAAAAGAAGCACTCTAAACCTACAACACTTTCTGGGAAGCTTCCAAGGGTAGCTCCACTTTAAACACAGTATGACAGTCAAATTGGAAGTAATTGCAGTGTGGACAACCATATGAAATAACTAGCCAGTTGCCTCTGGGAAGCCCACAAGATGAAATAATGCAATAAAACCCGCCTACTTGTCTTCCACAACAATCAACATTAAGAGACAAACAGGCCCTGATATTAGATGGAATGTGTTGCAACCCTGAGAAATAGCCACTGGTGTCTTTACTTCCATGATTTTGTCTAGTCCACCTTTAAAGTAACCCCAGTAGCTATAATCCATTGATTCCATAGTTCAATTGTGCACTGTGCAAAAAAAAAAAAAAAAAAGAAACCAAAACAACCCACCCTTGTCTGGTCTTGAAGCTTTATTTGTTCAATAACCTCAATTTCTAGTACTGTAATATAAAATGAGACTTACTACTTTCTTCACCACACTTAACATAATTTTATGGAGTTCCCTTGTTATTTCGCTTTTTATTAAGACTAAAAGTTATATCTTTCCTTAATCTGAGATTTGTTTCAGCCCCTTAGTAATTTTGGCTGCTCTGTTCTGCAAATTTTCTAGTTCAGTTCTTTCTGAGGTATTGTTAATTTGTTATTATTAGTAGTATAATACAGAAAAAATAAAGCAAAGAAATAGAAAAATCAGTTATAATAGTAAACAGCACTTAATCATGTTTACAGCAATTGCAAATATCTATTCTAATACAATCTGTTGTGTATTATCCAAAGCTTCTACAAATGCTACTTGGGTAGTTTATAGTTTCTTGTAAGTCCAGTAAATCATTATTAATAAGTAATAAGGAAATCATAATTTTCTGTGAGGGACTTACTTGCATATTTAAAAATTCAGTAAAGAAGTGCTCCCAACATCAAATATGGGGCTAAAATTTTCATTCATTTATATTATTTCATCATATCATTTCAATAATCATCACTACCTTTCCAGAACTTTCTGAGGTGTTGTGACCAGACCTGTACACAGTATATGTATCAGCATAACAGTATTATGATTAAGGCAGTTTTATTTTTTCATTCACTTTCTAATGATCCAAAACAGAGACTTTGCTGTTTTCATTGCAACCACACAATGAATGAACCCTTTCATCAAGCATGCCCTAATTTATAAGTTCTCTTTTCTGATCAGGGACTGCAGTGGCTCAGTAGTTAAGAAGCTCGCTTTGTTAGCTGGAAGGTCAGCAAGTCAGCAATTTAAGACCCGAGTACTGCATGATGGAATGATTGCCTGTCTCTGTCCCAGCTCCTGCCAACCTAGCAGTTCGAAAGCAAGAAATTGCAAGTAGATAAACAGGAACCACTTGGGTGGGAAAAGATCTTGGAGACCTGAAAGGAGCCTTGTTCAGGTATTCCCTGAGCAGAGTTCCTCCAGCAAAAATCCTTTCAAACCAGAAAGCACCTCTGTGTGCTTCTGACATGATTTTTAAAAAAGTTGCAGCCCAGCCCCCAGCAGTGTATATCTGTTAGGATGTATTTCTTCCATCAATTTATAGTTTCTTATACTGACATGATTTTGCTATTTTAATCCCCATTTATCCGGATTGCAGAAATCCTTTCTGATACAGTTAGCAAACTTGACCACCTAACTTCAGATCTTTCTGAACAAGTTAAAAATGCTCATTATGATTCCCATTAAGATCCTATCTATGCATAGCAGGTAATTGGAAGACTGGTAAAAATATCTTCCTGCAGGCACTTTACAGCATACATGGAAGCCAGAAATTATGTCTCACAGTCTTTTTATCTCCCGTGCTTTTTTCCCATTTCATGTTGATCCAGACAATAAATCTGTCGTCAGCGCTACATGGTACACAGTTAGTTTTCTTTTGAATGGAATTAGTTGCAAAGACCTCAGGAGGGGAATAGTGTTAAACTGCAACATTCCTTCCTTTCTAAGTATTAGTGTATTTAAATAACATGAGAAAGCAAAGCAAAAAGCTGCAGCTTTGAACTTCTAATGCTATCACTGGATCTTTGAAGTAATTGGTGCATGAAATGTTCTTAAAATTCTTTTTAAAAAATGTGATACATAATGGTGATATGGAATTGCAGTCCCTCCCCCCACCTTCCCCTGCATGCTTTCAGCAGGACATAAAATATGCTGCTCCAGTGAAGAGTATATATGGATGCAGAATTTGCTGAGGGAAGGAAGATGGGCTCCTGGAGGTGAACAAACACCAGAATCATTTGAATTTTTGGAATAGTAGCTGTGTTAGTCTGTGTTTCAAATCAAGCATATCATCGTTGTCGGCAGCTGCTCATGTCTGAGCATATAATTTTTTCCTGAAAGTCATTATTTTTTCCATTGTTGGATGTGTCTCTGGTGACTCAATCAGTCGATCCTGGCATGAAACATGCGGCCACACACATTACACTGAATAGATGGTGGAGGGTATGGTTGAGTTTGACAAACCTTCCATGCTTGTTTCTTAGCGTCTTCATGTCCGTGGCATTACCCTTCAAAAAGTGATTGGTAGCAGCAGAGATGGTTGTGCACCAAAGTGGGCAATCTTTGGCCGCTCCCAAGTTTGTGGGTTTATACCTGACACATTCATGATTTGTTTCAGCTGGTCCTTATAATGCTTCAAAAGAGCTCCATGTGGTCTTGTACCAGAGCTAAGTTTCCCATAAATAATTTGGCAAGGAAGCTTGGAACTATCTATACAGCAGACATTCCCTATCTATGTAAGACGATGGCCTATAATGGAAGTTTCAATGCTGTTTAGATTTGCCTTCTTGAGGACTGTGATGTTGGTGACATAGTCATACCACATCATGTTCAAGTTGGAGCTTAGCATCTGTTGGTGAAAGCACTCAAGCTTCTTGATGATAGAGGGTCCATGTTTTACAGACATACAGTAACAATTAAATAACAACAGCTTGGTGCACCATGAGCTTAGTCTGGGTTGTTAAATCTTTGTTCATGAAGACCCGGTGTGATAGACGTCCAAAGGCAGAATGGGCAGCACCACTTCTCTTCACCACATCTTATTCACAGGTGCCATTTTTAGATAGGCCTACCTGTTCCAGTGGCGAATCTGAGATGGTGATACTGAACTATAGACAGGCTGTCCTTCGGGCAGGTTATGCAAGCACTTTGGTTTTCAGAGGATTTATGGTGAGGCAAAAACAATCACATGCATTCTTGAAATAATTGACTGACTGTTGCAGCTCCTCAGGTGTGAGAGCAGGCGATGCAGTATCATCAGCATATTGCATTTCCATTATCCTGTTAGCACTGGTTAGTTTTCAGGAGCGTAGTCTAGCCAGATTAAAGAGTCCTCCATTGAAGCAGTATTTAATCAAGCATATCAGAGAATAAACAAAACAAGAAGGCTGTAGCACTTGATTTGATTAATGAAAGCTAACATTAAAATATAACAGTTAGTCTTCAAAGTACTACAGCCTTTTGTTTTTGTTTTGTGTTGTTTGTTCTCTTATATGCCAGAATCATTTGGTTTTTTATTTGGATCAAGATGTCTTAAGAGAACCTTCTCCACTGTATATCAGAAAACAAAGTAAAATAAACAAAATAAAATAAAAAACACTGTAGCACTTTAAAGACTGCTATATTCTCCACTGTATTTTAGTGATTTCAGATGTCATTAAAGCATTACTGTGCACATAGGCTCAGAACCTATAATAAAAAGTGGAGTTGTTAATTTCCTTCCCTGAACCTGAGTTTTACTTACAGGAAAGTGGAAGCTTTCTGATGTACCTTTGAAAGAGAATTGTTAATCAAGAAGGAAAATTAATTTAGTTGTGTTCAACACTATGAGAGTGATTGTGTTTATCTGTAGATAGTGATAAAATGCTGAATGATTGCTTTATTAATTGTGTTATGTTTTATTCTCAAGGCAAGAGCAGGTTGCCAGCTAGGATGTTGCTGCTTGAAGAAAATATCCAAGAAGTTATCTAGGAAGCTGGATGAGTAGTGCAAGACTTGTAAACTTTTTTTTAAAGGGAATGTGACCCCCCCACCCCTACTGTTGTTGCTATATCTGCAGGCAATGAAAAGGATTATTAAGGATTATTTGACATAAGGGTATGCATCAACATTCATATGATACAGTACAAACTGCCAGACATCTTGGTGGTAGTCAAGAACCAGTCATTATAATATTTTTCTCCACAAACACTGGGACTTGTCCTGCATGTTGTAGCCTCTAACAGGGGTGTCCTAAGGGTGGGAAGGTGGGCTTGAGGAAGAGGAACAATAATCCAATTTAGATTGATTACTTTCCCTTCCTCTCAGAAGCCCCTTAAGAGTCCAGGTATTCAGCATATGTCCCACCACCATACTAGCCTGAACAAAACTTATCTCATCTAATTTGAGAATCTAAAGGAGATTAGACCTGGCTAGTATTTGGAAGGGAGACCTGTATGGAATATTAGGGCTCTCCAGGAAGAGCTAGGATAAAAATCCTTGCTGTAGCTCTGGAAAGTCACATTGTTGACATAATTGGATTAGGTGATCCAATAGTTAGCAGCACTGAATGATTCAAGACTGAAGGAAGTGTTAAAACGCTGAAGGATTCAACTTCCTCCCAACTTGTTCTCTACAGAAAGTCATATTCACAACCACCAGCCTTATGGCTACTAGACAGTGATTTGAATGCCAATTATTTTATGGTCAATTGCCATTCCATGATATTTTGCCTTAATATCTACATATAACCAACTATTCCAAAGTGAGTGTCTTCTCCACTGGAAGAAGGAGAATGAATATGAGAGGCTACAAGAGCAACTCTTTTTTTTCTTCATGGCCATGTTCGGCAACATATTAACTGGCTTAGTGTAAAACCATCAACCTCAGCAGGTCTGCCCTTAGTTCTCAGAGTCTGCACATGTGTTTAGAGTGACTTCTGAGAGTCATCACTTTCTAGACAGAGAAGCTCTATACCAATGTTTCCCAATCTTTGGTTTCTGGACTTCAGTTCCCAGAAGCCTAAGTCAATTCCCCAAAGCACTGATCAGCCAATGTACTGACCTAGGCTTCTGGGAATTGAAGTCCCCTTGGGGGCATGGACCCTATGTTGGGAATCACTGCTCTGTAGGGGTAAGTAGGCATCTGAATAGCCCATACTGGCTCTGTTAAGCAGAGGCTGCCCTAACCTCAAACATCCATTAACCCACCAAGTCAGGGGGAATTGTTCTCAGAGGTTAACACATTTTATCCACCATCAGCCCTAGCCAACATAGCCAATGGTAGCAGTTTGTGGTAGTTATAGAACATCTGGATATACACTTGTACAAGTAAAACCTCATATAACACTAAAACCTGGTTCCACAAGTCTTGGTGTTATACGATTTTTAGTGTTATCCGATGCATGTTAAAATCCTATGGGATCCACAGAGATACATTGTAACCACACAGGCTTTAGCGGTTGTTATCTGATGCATCCCATAGGATCTTAATGTTATCCGATGCAATTCTTCCCCCCAGATTGCTTAATGTTATGCGATTTTAGTGTTATTCGATACTAATGTTATATGAGGTATTACTGTATATCTTATGTCAGGTGGTGCTACTCAGATTTGAGTATCTACATGCTGCTGTTCTTCAATTTCCAGAAGGCTCAGCTAGCATGGTAATTAGCAGAGGATTCCATGAATTATAGTCCAACAATTGAAGAAAACATACTTGGAATCTTTGGCTTAAAGTCATCAGCAATGCTCCTAATATTTTTTATGGATCGGGTGAGCGGGAAAGAAAAGATAGTTGCTCAGGGTACATTTAATGGCATCCTCCATCATTGTTAGAGACAGACCCTGTGTGCTGAATTCTGGGTCATTACTGTAACTTTAAAGAGAAACGTGTTATGGCAATAATTTCCATTTCTGTAGCACCTTTCTCAGAAAAATTCAAAATAATAATTAAGCCTTATGAGTCAACACCTTGGGTAAGAGAGATAAGTGCTGATATCTACATGTTAACAGACAAAGAAGAGGGTTATCTGAAATGAGATATCAGTTCATTTGCAATAGGAGGAGGATGACTGTGGTGAATTTTGTGTTTGTATCTCACTCTTCCTCCTAATTTCTTGTACAGGAAGACACTTCAATTGAAATGGGAGGCAGGAAATTGGATTTCACAAATGTTATTCTGAGATGATAATAAGAAATTCAGATACAGTACACTCAACCTATGCTGGCTATTTTAGTTATTTATCGATCACTTTATTTCCCTCCTTCAAAGGTGGTTTAGTGGTTAAGAGCAGTGCTGTCTGTCTCTGCAGACATTTCCATGGTCATGTGGAAGGCATTACTAGATACTGGAGCACACAGAACACTATTACCTTTCCTGTCGAAGCAGTACTTATTTATCTACTTGCATTTTCTTGCTTTCGAACTGCTAGGTTGGCAGGAGCTGGGACAGACATCACACAGTACTCAGGTCTCAAACTGCTGACCTGTTGACCTTCCAGTTGTGAAGCTCAATGTCTTTTTTTATTATTATTATTATAATGTCCCAGCTCCTGCCAACCTAGCAGTTCGAAAGCAAGAAAATGCAAGTAGATAAATAAGTACTGCTTCGACAGGAAAGGTAATAGTGTTCTGTGTGCTCCAGTATCTAGTAATGCCTTCCACATGACCATGGAAATGTCTGCAGAGACAGACAGCACTGCTCTTTGGCTGTAAATGGAAATGAGCACCACCACATAGAACAGGGATCACCAACATTTTAAAGTTGGGAGCCAGGTCACGTTCCCTCACACAGTTGAGAGGGCCGGGATGGTAGTCTCCCTGCCATTTACAATGGCTGTAAATGCATCAACGGCTGTCATAAATATGTGATGTGTGATGATAGAGGAGAAGTACTTTTCAGCAATCAGCCGTGGACTCATTTACAGCTGTCATAAATATGTTTATGACAGCTGTAAATGAGTCCATGGCTGATTCCGGCAGTGGCGGCTGGAGCGAGGGCAGGGGCCAGATTATCTGGTGTTGTGGGCTGGATTCAGCCCGCAGGCTGTAGGTTGCCTACCACTGCTCTAGAGTTAAATACGACTTGCTTTCGAACAAGGGAGACCTTTATCTTACCTATATTTCCTTCCAAAACTATGATCTCTATGCAACAGATTAAAAAACACATGTGTTTTTTTTGTTTTGTGATTCTAATGATATTGTATATATTTCAATATGAATTGTAACTGGTTTGAGATCCCCTAGGTTCATGGGGTATTTAGGGCTTAATTTTTTTAATTCTCTGCACTGTAACTACCAGAACCCTCTAATCAACATCATTATCCTGAGTTGTTAGCTTTGAGATTCTGCTATTTGTATTCCAACCTCTTATCTCAATTCCAACATTTCCAAACTCTTGGGATTGTTAGCTTTGTTCTGGTTTATTTCAATCTCCAGATCATGGCTTTTCAAACTGCAAATCAGTCCAGTTCAATTGGTTATTATCACAGGATAATTGATCATAGACAGAGAAATTTAATTCTTATGGCTAGCAAAAGAATACTGGCTTCTATTCTCGACTGGTCAAATGCTACGGAGTCTCAACAATTTTTACAAAAAGGAGAATGAAATTCTGGATCCTTTGCATAGAAAAGGTTACATGATAACTATGTGTGGTGATAGAGGAGAAGTACTTTTCAGCAATTGCTGAAACTGAGGACGTGAAGCCTTTCTCTGAAAGCCAGCAAGTGCCAGAAGCTCTAAGAAAACAACAAAAATGGCATTTTCATTAATCACCAAGTAGATTTGAACAACATTATTATAGCTTTTCTTATTGACTACATTTAAACTGAACACTTGGGGGCTTGACTAGGGAATGATTTTTCTCATGTCATTAATGTGTCATAATGTGAATGTCAATTATGTATGAGAGTGGTTGGCATGTGTAGTTTTTTCCAGCCAGATCGGGAAGAGATCAAAATTAAAAGAGGAAGTTATTGGAATGCTAATTCCTGATTTCCACAACCATTTGGGCAGTTCTGGAAACAATGCAGGCAGTTGTGGGATTCAGTTGGTTAGCCCCGGTATGGCTGAACCGTTAGTAGAACCGACTGGTCCTGCCCATTAGCACTGCTAAAATTACACTGGATCGTTTCAGTGGCCATTTGTTAATGTACAGTACACCTGTAAAATCTCTCATTTAGAAAAATGTGACTCACCCATAGCCCAAAAAGTTTGGGCACCCCTGTACTTGACGTACATTGCTATAAGTTAGAAAATCTCCAAATATATTATTTCTTACATACTGAGGCATATGAGATTACTTAATTTATTACAGATTGCTTAACTAGTAATTTACTTGTAAATTCTACCATATGAGATATTGGGCAACAAGATTGTGAGTGAAAAAACAGTTCTGTGTTATAAATTCACTCTAGCCAATATATTTGGCACAATGTGAAATGGATTTGTGCTAAATTGTATAATCACATTTATGAGAAGGAAATTTCATGGCATTTCTGAGTGGACAGGGAATGGAAAATATGCTATGGTGCTGAAGAGCTACTATTTAATACAGAATCAACTTGAACATATTTCAGAGATGAACTTGTTCAACCCTATAATGAAATGATTATTCAGAATGATTTGCCTTGGGTTAATCCAGCAATTACCTGGAAGAGTTTAATATGTTACAGGTTTTCTCTCACTTATTCCCAAAAGCACTTGAACCATTTTCATGTTAAATTTGAAGAGCCACTAGCAAAAAAGGTGGCCATGCTTACATTACGTGCTGAGTCCAACCTGAACTGCTGCCTTATGCAACAGAGTAAGCATGCAAGAGTGTATCAAGAAAGATGGTTAGCATTTGAACAAACAAAACACTTAATAGTTTGAGTAGGAGTTCAAACAGAAACTAACAATGAATAGGTTGGGCCCAGACTTCATTCAAGATGACAGCTACCCAGACAGTTAAGAGCAGTGATGGGATGTCAAAAATTTTACTATCCCACAGTGATGTCATCATAGTGGGAGAGGAGCTAACATCATGACATCATGATGTCATGGGTGGAGCCAACATCATGACATGATGTTGTGGGCGGGGCCAAAAATATTTTTTTAAAAATTAAAATTAATAAAATTAAATTAAAATAATAATAAAACACACACACACACCCCTCAACCCACCCACCCACCCACCCAAACAACCACAACACAAACCTGTAAATAAAATAAAATAAATAAATAAAGAAATTAAATAAAAATTAAATAAAAATACTTACCCACCCACCCCAAGCACAAATAAACCCACCCACCCCAAACACAAATAAACCCACCCACCCCAAACACAAAACCCTCACTTACCCCCTTGGAAGCGGTGGCGCGGTGGCACGGCGGCACGGTGGTGCAGCAGCAAACCGCCGCGGCGGCAAACCGCCACAATGGCACAGCATCCTGGAGGGGTGGTGGTGTCAGGCGTGGAAACCGCCACAGCGGCAAACTGCCACAACGGTACGGCATTGTGGCAGGCCGGCGGGGTCAGGCGTGGAAAGGCAGCTGCTGCCGCTTTTTCAGGTGCTCCCTGCGCCCTTCCTTTCCCGGCAGCCAAAATGGCTGCCGGGAACTGTGTATGCATCAAACTTTCATTTGACGCATGCGCAGCAAAAAAAAACAGAACTGCACATGCATCAAATGAAGGTTTGACGCATGTGCAGTTCCCAGGAGCTATTTTGGATCCAATTTTTTTTAAAAAAAAATCCCGGTGAGGCATCTGAACCAGACGCCTCAAAAAAAAAAAATTCCCAGGTAGTTGCTACCGGTTCAGTGAACCACCCGGGAATGTTGCTACCGGTTTGGGTGAACCAGTGTGAACCGGGAATATCCCATCACTGGTTAAGAGAGTGCTGGAACTGGACTGAGAACCTGGATTCCTGTAGGTGCTTGTGTGTGAATACTGTTGGGTAACTTTGACTGATCATTATTTCACAGTGTTATTAGGTGAAAGATAAAATGGAGAACTATGTGTACACCATACTTGTGAGTAGTTTGGAGGAACCACCAGTATAACTTAGATCAGGGGTTCTCAAAGTTTTTTTGCTATGGGCTGGACCACGCCCCGCAGACAGCTGAGTGGGCTGGACACATGGTTCCCCCTGCCATAGACACTGATGTAAAACACATCTGCAGCTGTCGTAAATGTGTTTACGACAATCATGGATGCATTTGCAGTGCTTTTTTTTTTTTTGCTGCTTTCACTGTTTCTTGTGGTGTGGTGGGAGCAAGGGCAGTGTATTTTTGGCTGTTTTTGCTTCCAGTGGCAATGGGAGTGAAGGTTGCGGGCCACATGAAATGGCATTGTGGGCTGGATTCGGCCTGTTTTAAACTGACATCATATGTCAGTTTAAAACAGGGATGGGAAATCTTCAAAAGTCTAGGGACTTCACACACTCACCCCTGGATCTTGGATAGCTGCACCTAATCCTGCAAACCACAGTCCCCTATTATAAATCGGGTCCCTATTTTAAAATTAAAACAATGTGTGTGTGGGTGCCAGGTGTGCCAGGGGATCTTCAAAACATTGCATAGGATGTGATGGTACCATCTGTGAAGATAGTAGTGTCCCTTCTCCCCTTTGTAGAAGTCAGGAAAGAGATTTCCTATGTCCATTGTAACTCACACTAGCATGAGATAATTCTTGGCTGCTTTCTTGATTATCAGTCCATACTGAACTTGGCATGCCACCTTTATTGACACATCAGATACATTTTCAAATATCTTGGCTTCCTCATCATCTAGAATTTGGACAGAAAAGTTGTTCTCCTTTATGTAATTAATATAAGTTTAAACTTTATTATGAAGAATGAATCAAATGGCTCAATATTTATAGATTTATTGTGTCTGGCAAATTATCAGGGAACATTACCTGAGTTCGCATGGACAGATATAAAAGAAAGAGCAGCAAATTGCTGTATGGATTAAAGTATAATGTACAAACAATTTGACTTAAAATAAGGATTTGGAACAATATGCCTATATTTCATATCCAAGATTTTTATATGAGAACAATTATTGTTTTGCTATAATGATTGAGGATTTCTCTCTCCCCACCCCCACCCCATCTTCAAATTCATCCTCAGGACCAAAATAATCCTAGGAACCTTGGGAGGGGATAAGAAACCTTGTGTTAAAATACATCTGAAGCTAATGACATTTCCATGACTCAGCTAGTCCATTGCTCTGTACACTATACCATACTGGGTATTTCTGAAAGAAGTTACAGTGGAAGCCCACATAACGAACACTTCATATAACAAAAAATTTCTTACAACAAAGCATTTTTCGCTATTGGTGATCCCCCCATAATGAATTCCTCTCTCCCCGGTTATATGGGTTTTTTGTTAAGTGAGGTATACCTCGGTTAGCGAAACCCCTATAACGAACATTTTTTCGTTACGCGGGTATCACCAATAGTGCTTTGTATAACAAAAAACAGTATAGCAAAGAGTCCTGCAGAACTGATTTTTTTCGTTATGCAGGGTTCTACTGTACCTCTATATTAAAAAGTCAGATTTGATTTTGGTAGACCTAAAGACAGGTATAGGAAAAAGGAACCTTTGAAAACAAAATTGCTGCTGGTGGTTTAGTTCTCAATGGCTACAGAGCCAGAGGTTAGGAGTTTTATTCCTCACTATGCCTCTTTGACAGGGACTAGACTTGATGATTCAAAGTCCTATTGTTTAAAGATGATGGTTTTGATTCACTTATAGTTTCATAAACATATTTACAAATTACCTTTTTCTGGGAGCCTGATGGGGCCAAAGCAAATTTTCTCAGAGTTAAGTGCTACTGTTTCCCTTAAGCTTGTCTCTGTGGATTATGCAAAACTGAGAGCAAAGTCTTAGTGTTGGTGATTTACCAAAGTACAGTAATTAGATTATATATAAATACAAAGTATGACCCAAATTAAAAAGTAAAAGAACTAATGGATGCAAATTGAATTAAGAAGAGAGAGCTAAGCAGGTGCATAAATCTCCCTTTGGAATCAATTGGTGCGCTTATCCTGATCCTTCAGAGATAGTACACCTAAAAACCAAGGCCAGTGTCTTATTCAAACTTTGTGTGCAGAGTTCCACATGCAAAAGCTACCATTGTGATCTGACAAGTGCTGATCATGTGCAGTTGTGAGCCTCTTTGCACAACCTGTTCAGATAATCATAGCAGCTTCTGAGATTAAAACTACACCACAAATATTAAACAGGATACTTGTCCAAGCAATCAAATAGAAAATGCACACTTAATAAATGTTTCCCACACTGTAGCTTCCCTAACACATACATCCTTGTTTGCCTAATTCTGATATATAAAGTACGAGACAGTGTAACTTATTCTTTACAATCCAGATGAAGATCAGTGCCGTCGTCCCCCCACCCAACTCTCTTTACAGTCCATCATGTTGGCCTAGTAACAGGTAACTCATCTCATTTTACTCCCAGTATTATTGGCTTGCAACTCTCAGGGAGTCCTTATAAACCGGGGTGCCCAAACTTTTCAGGCCGTGGTTCAGCAGGCCGGTCACATGGTTCCTTCCAAAAGAAGTGGAAGTAAAATGTGCCTTGCAATATGTTTTTCAAAAAGATGAGATAGATTTTTAGGGTGCCATTTTTTCTGCTTAAACCAGGGGTGCCCAAACTATGGCCTGCAGGCTGAATCCAGCCCCCAACTATGCCCTTGCTGCTCCTGGAAGTGCATCCATATGGTGCATTTTACTTTCACTTTTGGGAACAGCAAGGGTGGCATGGGCTAGATGAATTGGCATTGGGGGCTGGATCCAGCCCATGGGCCATAGTTTGGGCACCCCTGTTATAAACTGATAAACAAAAATGTAACATAAGTTTCAATATCAGGTCACTGAGGAATGTCACAATTTTCTATCCACCTCATAGGAGCTCTGAAGGTTTTGAAAATCAATGATTCTAATTTTATATTGGTTTTATGTAGTACACTTTATTCATTATGCCAGTGTGTGTCATGAATAATTTTCTAGAATCCTTGATGTAACTGTTCTCTGCACAGAAGACCATATACAAGGGGTTGGCTAGCTTTTATTATAAAGAAATGGAGAGAAAGGCACTGTGACTATGTCATACTTCTTTTCATTGTTGCAGTGTGATACCCAAAATGATAATGCACAAATTTCTTTCAAAGGGAAATTCATGTACTATATTCTAAGAGTAATAATGCATACATCTGATCATGGGAGAGAAGTACTTTATCAGAAAAGGTGAATAAAAAATAGGATTTCCTCCATCCTCCCTGATCCCATTTGTCAGGTAAGTTCTGAAGGCTGCAATCCAATATAACACTTCAAGGGCAGCAAACCTTGATGATAAAAACTGAACTACATTTTGACATATATAATCCGACATTGCACACAAAATAAAACCCCATACCCTAATGATTCCATTTGGGGTG
Organism: Furcifer pardalis; assembly: GCA_030440675.1. NCBI lineage: Eukaryota > Metazoa > Chordata > Lepidosauria > Squamata > Chamaeleonidae > Furcifer > Furcifer pardalis. The sequence continues at coordinate 32,162,712 of CP126894.1, read as the reverse complement.
CATTTCCTCCTGAATCTCCTTCCTCCTGTCAAGATCAAGACTAAAGCACAGTGGCAAAGAACAATGTAGATAGATTCAAGGCTTTCTTTAAATATTCCATGTTTTATGGGGCCGCAGATACAATACAATTTAAGTCTTAACAAGCAATGAAGCCCATATTTTATTGTTGTTTTTAAGCTACTCATCAGTACTTTTCTCCAAAAAGTTTAAGTGTCTAATACAATTGTGTAGGACACACTGAATTATATTATTAGCCTTTTCATCTATTAATAGGCAGAGTGTAGGAACTAAGATGAGTTTAAGATTTTTGTACAGGAAGGTAAATGTTTCTCTTTGAGATATAACTGAGAATATGTCTGTTACTCTAACTCCCAAATCTTCACATGATGGAATCTTAAACTTGGTAGTTGCTAGAATTGTGGTACATTCTTTGGAACTGTGCAAGTCAAGCTCTGTAGCAGACAATTCTAAGTACCTGACTGAACTTTAAACTCTGGGATTCCAAAAGATAGAATCACCTGTAAATAGTATCAAGGTAGTATGAATGTATAATGTTGATATACTTTGAAATCTGATACAAAAATATATGGTCAAATTTATTTATCTACTTCCTGCCCAGTCCAACCAGTGAGGAAGAGGAAAGGATACTAGTGAACTCTGAACCAGATTTTCTTAAAAGCAAGCACAACAGCAGGAAGAGCAATGAAGGAAAACTTTTCCCCAGAACACAACTTGACTGGTATCCTTTCCAGCCTGGCACACTTATGGGCTCTTCTGTTGCTGTCATATCCAAATCTAAATACTGTATAGGCGATTGTTATAGTGATCAGCCATGAAGACTGTTCTGAGAATATAATGCAGTGACCTTTCATCTGCTTTCTGCATCCCACTGTGACACACCACACCCCATACCAATTCCGAGAGTCACTTTCTGGTCCTGAGCCCTTTTGTCACTAGATCCCACTAAAATCCATCTTGATGGAGGGCAGCTGATGAGGACTTTATGGGCTCTAGTGTTAACAATTTGCTCTGTGGGACAGTCTTAGAATCTTTTTCTAGGTAGCTCTCCATGGTTTTGCTATAATGACTCCATGGACTGCAGTGGCTCCTCTTGCTTAGACGCTGACTGGGAGGCGGAAGGTCAGCAGTTCAATTCCCGAGTACTGCAGGATGGAATGAGCTCCCATCTTTGTCCCAGCTCCTGCCAACCTAGCAGTTTGAAATTAAGAAATTGCAAGGAGATAAATAGGGACCACTTCGGTGGAAAGGTAACAGCATTCCATGCGCCCCGGTGTCTAGTCATGCCTGCCACATGACCACAGAAATGTCTGCAGAAGCAGGCAGCACTGACTCTTTGGCTTTGAAACAGAGATGAGCACTGAATCCTAGAGTCAGATACAACTGGCTTTCGAGCAAGGGAAACCTTTACCTCCATGGTGCTGATTTGAGTCCCAAGTCAGCTTCAAAGAATTAAGGGGCTGCGGTGGCTCAGTGATTGAGAAGCTCACCTTGTTAGCTGGAAAGATGGCAAGTCGGCAGTTCGAGATCTGAGTAATGCATGACAGATTGAGTGCCCGTCTCTGTCCCACCTCTTGGGGACATGAAAGGAGTCTCATTTGGGTGTTCCCTGAGCATAGTTTCTTCTGCAAAAATCCTTTCAACCCAGAATAATTTCTGATACAAAATTATTATTATTATAGTGACTGTGATTTTAGTCTGGAGTTTAGTCTGAACTTCAGAGGAGACATCCAAAGTGTAGGATCCATTTGGAGATAAGGTCAGCATCTTGAATAACTCATGTAATGTTCAGACTAACCTGGAGTCAATTGATTGCCACTGTGAAATCAATTCAACGTTCCATTCAAACATCTGAATATCCTAAGCATCATTGTTTTTTCCTTCCTTCAAGCTTTCCTTGAACTTCTGTCTTCAAACTTACACTGCAGCAAAACCACATGTGGGCTAAGATAATGTGCTGTGAATATTGATAATATCTTACATTATGACCCTTAGTTCCAACACATTTTTATGTACATAAAAAATGAGAGTACTTGATTAAACATGAGGAGGTCCTTTAGCCTGTGCAGAGCACTGGAACGGTACATAAAATTTTACTTGTTCACTAATTAGAGTTTAACTAAAAATAAATGAACTGCACCCCCTAACATCATTTCGGCCTATTAATTCATTGGCAATAACTGGGCTCACATAACTATGGTTCAGTATACTCAACCCTATTTTTTCCTTGTGGTTAACCCACTGGAATGCAAAGGAATATCTCTGTATATTTTAAGCACCAATTGCATGGTGTCAAATCCAAAAGGTTGAGGGAAAAGTTTTAATGTTCCCCAGTAGAACTGTAGATGGTGCTTTGGAACAAATGGCCAATGAAAAGACTGTTCCCAAAAATCATTTTATTTACCAACAATACACCACTAATGTCAGTAGCTCTCTTAGTAGCATCTTCTGCTCTGCTGCATTGAGAAAGCCATGGCCTCAGCTGCTGGTGTCAGCTTTAATTTACTTTGAGCAGAGATGAGCTGTGCCCATCACAACAACAAAAATATATTCTTCAGGGAAAGCTGCAGATCTTAACACATTATAAAGCAGTGTATTTGCACCACCTCACAATTCAATGAAAATGTCATTGTTTGGGAGGTTCAGTAGTTGTTTGTAAAAATGTGGTCTCCAGAGCCAAAATATAATTTAATTTCAACCCCCCGCAACCATGGGTTGACCTCAGAACACTATCTCGATGTTATCCTTAATTCTCTTTTTGTATTTTGAGTTTCTGCTTCTATTTGGATCTTAGAAGATATTAGGATCAAAGCTATGAATGTCAGAAGACCCATCTGTTTCTTTGACATCCCCTTGAGTTGTGTTTTATTTTGATGAATTGTTAGTCACAGTTATTTCAGTATTCTCTAAATTAAATGGGGTTTTTCTGGTATTTTTTTTTCCTGTTTTTCAATTATTATACTGATTGTAAAACTTGCTCACTCTCTCTGTCTTCAGAGGGATATGGCCTTAAAGGCAACTTTAAATACTGCACAATAAATAGAATAAAATAAAATAGTAATAAAGAGATATTTTTCCCATTATGAACTTACAGTACTTTGTGGCTCACATCCTATTTTGATAAGGACTAAGGGGAACATGTCTATGTATTATTGAACATGGGCAAGAGGGCATGGTCAAGCCTGTTTTTTGAATGTAAATGTGTAAAGAAGGATTTCTTGTTCATCTGTGTTACATTTTCAGTTTTGTCCCATGGAGCTGTTGCATGTGGAGAGACATTCTTGCAATCTGTTCCGGAGAGATGGGGGGGGGGGGGAGCATTAGTTGGAAGGGAATATTGTAGCACACTTGCCAGGACTGAAGAAAAAGTCAACCACAGTTATATCTTAAGGCTTCTAAAGTACTCATAAGCCACATAGAGAACTTTGATTATGGGCAATGTAATTGGTCATTAAGCAGACTAAAAGTATAATAAAGTATAATAAACAGAAAGATAAATTTCTGTGGTGAGATTGTGGCCTTGATTTTATTCCATAAAATTAATAATTCAACCACAATTAAGTATTTGTAAGAGTGCAGTCTATTCAACCTTACTTGAGGCCAGCTTCCAATGGATTAAGTGTAACTTCCAAATAGATATAAATCCAATTAAACATAGTTAGATGCGTGCATTTCTCCCACTGTAAGAAATGACAAGGAAAAGATTTAATTTTGGCTGGTAGCTCCTATAGTATTTTGAGTGCAAGAAGTGTAAAACAGTATAATATTTATTTATTTATTTTGTTTACAAAACTAAACAAAGAAATAATTAAATCATATGGAACATCTAACAGTGATCATAAAATTGTGAATCATAGACTTAATTCTTCAGGGGAAGGTTGTTATTAAAAGCTTCTTTGTGCTGTTCTATTTGCAATAACTTTTGAAAAGACTGAAGAATGAAGCTCCATAAACCTATAGTTGAGAATAATAGACCTTTATTAAACTCGCTGAATTTCTGAATAACCTATAAGTTTATGCTGTTTGAAACCCCTTGAGATGTTCTCTCATCAGAGCAACTGCAGCACATCTCTGGTTTCTTTGTTTTTATCAGAGTATTGAACAATTAGATTTGTTTTTTAAATCAGAAGTGGGTTACTTCAGTGATGCTATCTTGGCCATTTATTAGATCTTCATTTGCATATGTTCACAAAAATTGTTCTGTATTCAAATATCTCCATTTTGCCACCCTAATGATTATAGGATGTCTGAAGACTTCGTCTTATGATAGTGCCTATGGCAATGAAGTTCATAACTATGCAAACAAGAAGTTCCAAAGCAATTCAAATGAATAGATATGTTTAAACAAAACAAAACAAAAATACTATAGCACTTTAAAGACTAAGTGTTAAATTTCAGTGTGAGCTTTTGTGGATCAAGTCCACTTCATCAGACATGGGAGTGTTGCTTCATGGCATCAATTTATACACATCAGGTACAGAGTGATTGATTAGCATAATACTTAATCTGTTATGATAACCAATATTCATACTATTTATAAAGAAAATGAGTTGTATTTTTATTTAAAACAAGGAAAGTTAAATGAACATGACACTGCCATAGTGAGAGTCCTTTAGTCCTACAGCAGTAATGTGCTGGAAGAAATACAAAGCACCTCCAAATTATGGTGCTGAAAAGTAAATATGGAAATTGCATAAATTGGATGCATGCCCATGTCAACTCAATATTTACACAAAAAGTAGAGGCAAGATATTTAGGTAGGAGTTTGTTCACTTCCAAATGTTAAAAAAGTGAATCAATATGGCAATGATTTTTTGTTGTATTTTTGATTAATTAATTCTGATAAAATAATGAGTAAATTATACTTGGGACCCCAGTGCAGTATAGTGGATAGACTGACAGACTAGGACTCAGGAGCCTTGGTTTAGCCATGGAGAAGGTATGAAGGTCTGAGGTTTAAGTGAGAGTTCCATTCCTAAACTGGGAGGCTCTTCAAGTCCTCCTAATCCTTTTAAGGGATTTAGAAGGCAATTGTGACATTGTGAACAGACCCTATACCAGGGTTCTTCAAACCTTGCTCTCCAGATGTTTTTGGACTTCAATTCCCAGAAAGCTCCCCTAGTGGCTTAGTGGTTAAGATGCTGAGCTTGGAGACTGGAAGGTTGGGTTTCAGTACCCAAGGGCTACACTTGGGGACATGAAAGGAGCCTCATTCGGGTGTCCCCTGAGTGGAGTTTCTCTAGCAAAAATCCTTTCAACCCAGCGTAATCTCTGACAAGAAATTATTATTATTAATTCCCAGAAGCCCTGATCAGCAAGTGTGCTGACTTGGGCTTCTGGTAATTGAAGTCCAAGAACACCCAGAGAGCCAAGTTTGAGGAACTCTACCCTATATCCATGGCCACACAAGTATTATTTTTAAAGTCTTTCTTGGCCCCTTGAGAACATTCAGTTAAAAAAAACTTTATAAAAAACATTTTTTGGGGGGAGTACGGTTGTGAATGTAGACCTCCAAGGACTGTCCCCTTTGGTCCAACAGAGATTGCCCAGTTTTATCATACATAGATTCAGGCCCAAAACCTGAATAGGACTTTAAACTGAGGCAATTACTATCTGTTAGAGTCTTATTTTACACCATCCAAATGACAAGCCTAGTAGCTGCCACAATTAAAATCTTGAAATAAAATGCAGTGATAGCACATTATATCACTACAATGAATATGTTCTTCAACACAAAATTACACAAGCAAGACAAATTCTAAATGAAACTAGGGCAGTGGGGACAGGCATTTAGGAAAAGGAAGAAATCTTGGAAATTGACTTGATGCATATACCCATCTCTTGGCTCAACCAAGCCAGTTTGTTTGATTTCCACTCTTTCTTTCTTTCTTTCTTTTTTTTGCCATATCAGTTCTCCCCCCCCCCCAAATGAAATGTCCATTTGTGGCTATTCTGTGATTCGCAGTAAAAATGAGGCCCTATTTACTCCAGTGGTCAGAAATGGCTCTTACATGGAGATACAGTACCATGACTGTGGAGTTTCTTCCCCTTTCCAGGGGGATGTGACTGGCAGCCATTTTGTTATTTCTTCTGCACCAGGTGATGACTTGTTCTTTCTCTCTCTCTCACTCACACACACACACCCAAATCATCAGCATTTTAATATTGCCATTTTATATTTATATAATATTATATATTATATAAGCCATTAATATTTTAATATTGCTGTTAGGACATTTTTCTTTTGTGGGGTATTGTACAAAGATTGCTGCCCAGTGGAATAGTACAACTTTAAGGCTCTGCAAGTGTTCTAAACACAGGTGTACATAATAGAGCCACAGACTGATTGCCCGGCTGTGCATGCCTAGTCTACATGCTCCTGAAACAGCCCAGCTGTGGCTGATTAGAGAATCTGCCCAGCAACACCAGGGTATAACTGTGGCCCTCTGGGAAGGGTCTTTGGAGGAGGTTATTATTTGGAGGAGGCTGTTATACTGAAGAGAAGGACTGAGCTACTGAGAGACTCCAGAGAGACACTGCTGGAGGAGGTTGTGCTGTTGATGAGAGTTTCCTTCAGCTGAGAAGGAAGAACTGCTGAAGATCATCAGGACTCTGTGCATGCTCTTGGGATTGGAGCCAACAGAGGAATCCAAGCTGTGTACCAACTGTGGGGCTTGGAGAGAGATAGACTGTTTTATAGACCTGTGTATGTCTGTCTTCCCCTCACTGTTAAGTAAATCACACCTTTCACTGAAGGCATATGTGTGTGTGTCATTGCACCAAAAGCTTTTGCTGCGTACCAGCTTAAAAGTGCTACTCTGCTATCGAGACACACATATCGCTAAGGGAATCTCTGACAATTGCCATTTTAGAACTGTTTTTCTTAAAATCCTATGAATTTTAATTGATCAGAGTTTTCCATGATTACTTTATTTCTATATTAGATGTTTTGGAACATTGTTTATTTAAGATGCCCAAGGAAAAAGTGATGGTTTTCAAACAGCTAGAGATACATTTTCAGACATTGTCCTTGGGTGGGGGGGAAGGATTTTTAAAGAAAATGCCTCTGGTACTGTTACTCACAAGCATTTTCTCTTTGCTTTGTACCATCTTGTGTTTCCCCAAAGGTTAAGAAAGCATTCTAAGCAAAAGTGGTAAAGCACTAGAGAATGAAAGCAGTGCCTTCATTGCACAGTTCTTTAGTTGTCTATGGTACTCAACTCTCTTCTTTCAGTCAGAAGAAAAATAGCTTTGGAGTTTCAGCTTTAGAAAATTGCAATTGTTTATTTTTAGCTCCGTTGTTCCCTTTTTCTTGCAACTCAAATCTGTCGCGCAGGAGAACCAGATTATCTGTCTGACTGGAAATATTATTGCATTTCTCCCCCCCCCCCCTTCCTGTTGTAAAGACTGAAAGGTTTCTCATCCCTCTGGGACCTTCATGAAAACCAGACGTCGCCTCTAAGGGAGGATTTCAGGAGAGGGAAGTTAAATCTTAATGAGGCACACATAAATAACAGACCATGCCACTTTGAGCATCAGGCAACCTTACACTGCTGTCTCCTGAACAGCAGCCCTTCTTTTTAAAAGTGTGAGACTTGAGGTCTAGGTGCCTCTCAAATTTCCTCAGAAGTTTCACTGTGGTGGCAATGTAGTGAAAAGAGTGTTTGTGTGTGAAATGTCCCAGGTACATCTAGATGAAATATATTTGATGAAAGGAATTATTTTCATTCCAGCAGTGATAACAGGTCCCCTCCCCATAATCCCCTGATGCTGGAATAGAGTCTCTGGCTGTCTCTGCAACAAAATAGGAAATTGGGTTAGCCACAGGTGGGTTTTGCACAGACATTTCAATAGTACTTTGATATTTGCTATCCTTTTTCTGGAGGCAGTGAATCCCCAGTCCGTAGCACCAAGCCTAACCACATCATTTATTTTCTATTCTGGATAGAGAGAGAGACGATTTTGAGGCAGTCTGTGAAACCAATACCAAATAGGATTTCTCCCATCCTCACAGTAACATTGCATTCCTATGTTTAATCTTGTTTTATGAAACTTAGATCCAAGTAGCAGGACAGCAGGCACTGTCTGACTCTCCTGAAGCTGCCAACCAAACCTTGTTCTATCTAGTCAGTCCTTGGCTTTTAAGCCATTTGTGTGCTAGCAGTATAGGGAAAAGTAACCATCTATTGCTGTCCCACTGCACCTGTAGGGCAAGGGACCCCTGAGGACAATCCTATCTCACAAGATAAATGAGTAGAGGTACCTGGTTTTCTGAGGCAATATGCTAATCCCACCCAGAAAGTGTTCTTAATGCTATGGGGCAGTATTTAAGTGTAATTGCTCTTTCATACTCACTCTCTCACTCACTCACTCTCTCACTCACACACACACACACACACCTATCATTTTGTCACACACACATCAATCATTTTGTCCCATGAGAATTAGATCCAAGTAGCAGACAGCAATACATGACTCTCTGGTAAGCAGGGTATAGATTTATCAAGCAACCAAAGAAAATTATCCATGAATCACAACATCTTGGTTTCCACAGCTTGGTTTTTCACATTGCCCTTTCCATGCACTTTCAGATTATTATCTGGGTCCCTCCATATTCTGCTTTTTACATATTTTCCCTGTTTCTGATTGCATATCTCAGTTCCAAGTCACTTCAACTTTAGCATTTAAAACCTAGGATCTTAAAAAATAGAAAAAAAAGTGAGTCTAATGGTGTATGATGTTTACAGCCTTCCTAGCCTTCCTAAACTTGCTTGGATGAGCATGGTTTTAGGGACAATTCACTGAACCACTGATAAGTGACCAAGATGCTCAGGATAGTGCCCACTACTGCCCTGTGGTGCTTTTAAAACAATTTCCTAAAAATCATTTAATGTATAAAAGCTATTTTAAATTTTGGTTCAGCAAGGAACAATTGCAGGAGGCCAAAACATGCATTCGTGGGGGAAAGAAATCCATTATTTTATTGTGTGTTGGTTATTATTTATCTGCTTATGCATAGAGCATCCCTCCTGCTGGGTTGTAATCTTAACTATTGTGGCATCTTTGTTTCTCATACATTTGACAAAAGGCCTTTACAGTTTCTGCAGTTTTCAGCAATTGAATGATTTGAATGGCATCATAAACACAGCTAATCTCCTGCTGAGAAAAGCAGCTGGCCATCCCTGTAAACACCTGTTGCAGGATCCAGGACCCAGGCATCTGTGCAAAACAGAGTGCCAGGAAGGAATATTAATACTTGTGAGCTATTTGTTTGGACTGCAGTGGCTCAAGTCACTAAGACGCTGACTGGGAGGCGGAAGGTCAGCAGTTCAATTCCCGAGTACTGCAGGACAGAATGAGATCCCAGCTTCTGCCAACCTAGCAGTTCGAAAGCAAGAAATTGCAAGTAGATAAATAGGGACCACTTCGGTGGGAAGGTAACAGTGTTCCGTGCGCTCCGGTGTCTAGTCATGCCTGCCTCATGACCATGGAAACGTCTGAAGAAGCAGACAGTGCTGGCTCTTTGGCTTAGAAACAGTGATGAGCACTGACCCCTAGAGTCAGATACGACTGGCTTTCAAGCAAGGGAAACCTTTACCTTTACTTTATTTGTTAGGTTACTGCACTGCAAAATATTTCAGTTAAGTAATATTCAGTATTTGCCACTGTCACCTAGTCAGATCCTCTACTAAAAACATCAGTACTGTTTCATGACATGGATGATAACAGGAAAACATTGGTAGATGGCATTAAGAATAATGGGTGAAGGAAGCTGCCAATCAACAAGTGACAAACATTGGATATCAACTGGTCACAAAAAGTGAGAAAACGGATTCAGGACACTCTCTGAATACCTTTTGGACTCACAATTATGGTAATCTCAAAGTGAATCTAATTGTTCACTTGGTTAGAATTAGATGGGCGAAGTAAGGGAACAGAGACTGCAACAGTAGCAACACATCATTCTAACACCACTTAACAGTTAAGAGAGGCATGAGGAATCTTTATGTTTAAATAACAGACTGAATATTATGTCTCAGAAGGCTAGTCCCAACTGCAAGCTGTTTTAAAATTCATTGCCAAATAGAAAGATGTACATTTGTGCTTTGTTAGTGTGTGTATGATGATGCACACTGCTTTTATATCTTACTGGATATTTTTTCATGTCCAGATCAAACTTTAAATTGCCAAAATGAAGCCACTTTCTTGGCTTTGTCAATGGACAAACCTAAGTCTTCAGTGCTGCCTGTTTCCAGTAGTAAACAGCGGACCAGTAAATGAGCCAGCTTCTGTATTTCTCTGCATTCACAGATCATGTTGCTATATGCCAGCAGTCCCCACTAGAGCATGTTGGTCTTACATTTAGGCACTCCGCCCCTCAGCCTGTTGAGGGCCCTACAAGTGATGTACAGAAAGTTGAATTCCTTAGCCATAATGTTATTCTTTGTCCAGTGAGCTAGTCCTTCCATCTTCTAGTTTGGTTTTTCTCTTGTCTACCCTCAATAATGTTTATTCTTGCCATAAAGCTCCTCCTTGTTCTGAGCCAGTAGACTTGAGGCTCATATCCATTCAGATGATGTCAAGGGTCATTGTCTTGTTTAGTTCTCTCTGTGTTCTCTGCTACTTCTCTCCTTAGCTTAGTTAGAGCGATACCAACAAGAGAATCTATTTCTCAACTGGTGTAGATTTGAGGCATCCTGGTCACTATCTTACTGGATCAGGAATGGACATTAACTAGACATGCATCCAGTGGTAGGCAGCAACAGGTTCACATACCCCAGGAGGGGGTAACAAAATTGGGTGGCCTCTGGGCAGGGGGGTGGCAAAATTGGGTGGCCTTCGGGCAGGGGGTTAGTGAAATTGGATGGCCACGCCCACCTCCTTGCCCTGCCCCTTCAGGTTCTGTCCCTGCAAGTGGTTCAAGGTCTCTCTTGCTCAAAAGCCAGTCATATCTGACTAGGGTGCAGTGCTCATCTCCATTTACAGCCAAAGAGCCAGTGCTGCCTGTTTTCAGATGTCTACATGGCCATATGGGAGGCATGACTAGAGTGCCCACGATGTAGGCTCCGGCCTTGATGTAAGCTCCGCCCATGGCATAGGCTCTACCCACAACATAGGCTCCACCCACAGTGTGGTAGCATATTTTTTTGTTGCCCACCACTGCATGCACCTGAATATTTATACAGATGTGGATATTTTCTATCCACACAGAATGACCTTTAGTGAGACATATGTTCTTATCTAAAAGATATCATACTTCATATTTAAATACACCTTTCAATGCACTTTCCAGATGACCCAGTCCAGGGATGGTGAACCTTGACACTCTAGGTGTTCTTAGATTTCAATTTCCAGAAACCCAAGTCTCTGTGAATCCACACATACGGACAGTAAATCCATTAATGAGGATTCACAGAGACATGGGCTTCTGGAAATTGAAGTCCAAGAACCTGGCATACACACAGTAAACCCATTTGTGCGGATTCACGGAGATGTGGGCTTCTGGGAACTGAAGTTCAAGAACAGCTGAAGTGCCAAGGATCACCATCAAGGGCTTAATTTAACATGTACAATTAGTAGGATTAGATAAAAAGTGATTCTCCCAGCTTCAGTATAAAATGAAAAAAGTGTGTGTATGTGGGAATCCTCCATCTTTGCTGCAATACGAATAACAGGCAATGGATGCAAGAACTTTAAACTTCCAAGTTTGCTTAAGCAAAGTAGTCCAGCCTTTAGGGACATTTTAGGCTTTAATCTGTACTATTTGTAGCCTGGCAGAAGCTCTATTTATTATAGAAAGGGGATAAGCTTAAATATTTGAATATGTTCCCATTTCCTGCTGCATACTCAGCCCTTCTTCTTAGCTGCCAGGCCACTTCTTGCTTATCAGAGGATTGTCATTGGTTCATTATTTAGTTCCCTTGCTTTCTTTCCTGCCTTAAGTCATCACTGAAGTGTGCACATAAAACAAACAATAGAAAGTATATTTTTGAGCCCCTGAAAGGAATAAAGAAAATCAGCATTTAAATGGGAGATACTTAGGAAGCTTTAAAATAAAAGGAAAAGCTGCAGTTTCATAAAATGCTAATGTGCATCTAAAATAGCATTTTTATGTGTACTCTTGTTAAATAACCACCTGTATTTAAGCAATAATTCTCTTCTAATAGTATAGACCTAAATGGAAGAGGCAGGTGCAACAAACTGCATAACAATTATATTAGTTTCCGTAACTGAAAATGTACACTGCCTGAATTCTTTACTCTTATTAAGTGTTCAAATGGCCATTTCATGGCATGCATTTCTTTTTCACCTTTTAATCTCAGTGCTCTTGCTAACACATAGTGTGCAGAAATTAAATATCATAACATCTTTCATCTTTGGGAGGAAACTTCTAGGGAAAATAGGATTAATAAAATTGAGAGAAGGCTATACACAACTATTTTATCAGACTTGGAACAGAAATGTTAGAGTTCTCTAAGAATCAACAGTGAATGTCCCAGTTCATTGAAAATTTTTTCCTGACTTTGATGTTCATTCTCACAACTGCACTAACATGCTATCAGTCTTCAGTTGTTGCCTCCCCCAAGGATTGTTGCCTTGCCATGGTGAGGGGGCTTGGGTGGTTCAATGAGGTTATGCCATGTAGTAGGGCCACCCAAGACAGACAGGCCACAGCAGAGAACTCAGACTAAAAACAACTCACTGGGGAAGGACCTGGCAATCCATACCAGTACCCTTGCCAAGAAAACCCCATTGTTGTTGTTCAATCACATAGTCGAGTCCAACCTTTTGCGACCCCATGGACTATCTCACACCAGGCACCCCTATTCTCCACCATCCTGCTCAACCTGCCCAGCTCTGTGCCCATTGCATCAGCAATACCATACAGCCATCTCATTTTCTGCCACCCCTTCTTCTTTTGCCCTTGACCTTTCCCAACATCAAGGCTTTCTCAAGTGAATCCTCTCTTCTCTTTTGATGTCCAAAGTTCTTTAGCTTAATCTTCAATATTTGACCTTCCAAAGAGCAGTCAGGGTTAATTTCTTTTAAGATGGATCTATTTATTCTCTTTGCTGTCCAGGATACTCTCAAAATTATCCTCCAACACCACATCTCAAAGGTGTTGATTCTTCTGTGCTCAGCTTTCCTTATGGTCCAGCTTTCACAACCATACATTACTTCTGGGAATACCATTGCTTTGACTATGCAGATTTTTGTTTGCAAGGTGATAATCTCTACTTTTAATTATGTTCCTCAGGTTTTTCATAGCTTATCTGCCAAGAATTAGTCGCCTTTTTATTTCATGGCTGCAGTCACCATCTGCAGTGATCTTGGACCCTAAGAATGTAAAGTCTGTCACTGCTTCTACTTCTTCCCCATCTATTTTCCAGAAAATGATAAGACCTGTTGCCATTACAGTATCTTGGTTTTTTTATGTTGAGTATCAAACATGGACAGTATCAAAAGACAGTATCAAAGAATATGACGCTGAAAGCAGGGGCGTAGCTACCACCGTATCTGCCGTATCAATTATACGGGGCCCCCAGGCTATGGGGGCCCCCAACGTGCATAAGCAAAACAAATCTTTACCCTTCCTAAGGGCCCCCCCCAAACAAATTTTTATACGGGGCCCCGCCAAGGCACGCTACGCTTCTGGCTGAAAGATGAGCACCTCAGGTTGGAAGGTGTCCAATATGCTACTGGGGAAAAGCAGAGGACAAATACAAGTAGCCCCAGAAAGAGTGAAGCAGCTGAGCCAAAGCTGTAAGGATGCTCAGCTGTGGATAGATCTGACAGTGAAAGGAAAGAACTTTTGCTTCCCAAAATGAAGCTTTAATGTACAGTGGTACCTCGGATAACGTTTACCTTAGATAAGGCCAAAATCAGATAATGTTGGGGAATTTGAGGTAAACATTTGCATCGCACAATGTTAATGTTGTACGATGCAAATTTTTGCCTCAAATTCCCAATGTTGTTTTCTGCCCCAAAGCCTGCAGGGCTAGACCCTGCGGGCTTTGGGGCAGAGATCTCCGCAAAGGTGAGAGAGATTCTCCCTGCCTCCCCTGATTGAAACAACAGGGTGGGCAAGATGAAGCCTTCACTGTTAGCCTTTCATCTAACAGTGAGGGATTCGTGTTGCCCACCCTGTTGTTTCAACAGGGTAGGCAGGGAGAATCTCTTTGCCTTTTGCCTTTGGGTGGGTGGGGGGAGTACGGGCTCTGGTTCAGCCCCCAACCCAAAGGCAAAAGGCAAAGGCAGAGAGATTTGCTTTGAACTGTGTATTATTCTGAAACATGTATTGTTTTTTAAAATATGTATTGTTTTTGAAATGCCTTTGTTCTGGATTGATGTGATACTTTGTAATTCACAATTTGTGATGGTTTAATTTGACTGTATTATTGGGTATTTATTGTATATTTTGTTTGTTGAAATTGTGATGATTTATGATGCTTATTATGATTGTGTGTAACTTGTAATTATATATTTGTTCTGTTAACCACCCTTAGTCGGTTTTACTGAGTAGAGTGGTATATAAGTCGAAGAAATGAAATGAAATGAAATAACCAATAGAAATATTGCCAACAGGTAATAACAGATGTTTTCTAACAGCATCCTAGATCAGCTGCTGGGTATGTCTGCCTTAACCTGCCTTAACTGTACAGTTCTTTGTTATAGCCAGAAGGGAGAACCATGGTTTTATGTTGTTCTGTATAGAGCCCTCAACAGCTCAGGGTCCACGAGCTTAAAGAACTACCTGATCCAAAATCTGGAATTGGAGAGTTAGCCAAGCGAGTTCAGTTTGTTGTTCCCTGGTCTAGTATAGCACCCATGTGTGCATTCATGGGGGTGTCATCTTAGTCCTAAAGTACCCTCTTGTTCAGAGAGTAGGGCGGAATATAAATTTAAATAAATAAATAAATAAATTTCTACTTTCATCTTTCAGGCAGTAGTTAAAAATATGTTTTGCAAGCAGGGAGGAGTATATGTTGGCATTTGCCTTTGAGTGACACATGTTTGTATTTTTGTATATTTTTATCAAATATTCAAGTTCTACACTATTGTATCAGAGCAGGCATTTAAGCTATGGCTTTAGTGAATATGTGTATGTTCAAGAAACTGCATAGATAAAAGAGAAATTTCATGCAGGTATTAAACATGCAAACTGGTATGGAAGTTGAATAGAATGCATTTTACATGTATATAATTGGTGATCTTATATACTTATAATTTGGGTTTTACTGTGTTTTTACATGGATTCTTAGTTGCTGTGAAGTCTTATGAAGATGTGGTATAAGTTAGATAAATATTTGACAATGATAAAAGGAAGAGAGAGAAAACAGGGAGATATATACAGGGGTCTAGTTCTTTTCCAATTATTTTGACCAGAAATGGCAAATAGTCCTTTTTAAAAATATAAATTTAAAATCCCAGAGTTACAAAGACAGCAGTTCATGCTGGCTGTGGAATTTTGGGAATTATACTCTAGAAATAAACATTTGTCATTTCTAATCAAGATGTCGGGAAGCACCAATCTCTCTCTATATCTGCTATAGTCGGGTTTTCCCGAGTGGGGCGGGGTAATAAATTCAATAAATAAATAAATAAATAAATAAATCTCTTCTTTAATTTTAAGGCAGCAAAGCTGCCTGATAAAACTTCACTATCAGGAAGTCTCTTCCACTCATCAGCCTATTTTCCTCTTGGTAACTTTGACAGTCTCCCAAGTAAATAAAGCTCACTAATTAGTGATGGCATCCCCACTTTAGGATGGGAATCCTTAGCCTCAGCTCAGCCTGTGTAGACAACTGCTGCTTCCACCTGTGCTAAGTGACTATACCTCAAGGGCAAAGAAGGAGATGCTTCATTGAGCAGGTGCATTGACAGATTACAGGAGTGCACCATAAACAATGGGCACTGCCTTTGAAGGAGTGTTGTTTTTTAAATTTGTGAGTATGGTGGGATAAGTTTGCAAGCATGGGCACAGAATGCTGTTTACCTTCCCACCAAAGTGGTACCTTTTTCTCTACCTGCAATTTCTTGCTTTCCAACTGCTAGGTTGGCAGGAGTTGGACAGAGATGGGAACTCACTCTGTTGTGCAGCGCTCATGTCTCGAACTGCCAACCTTCCAGTCATCAAATTCAAGGTCTTAACCACTAAGCTACCGCAGTCCTTCCTCAGGCAGCTTAGCAACAATAACTAAATAATTACCTTCCCACAAAAGTGGTACATATTTATCTATTTGCAATGTCTTGCTTTTGAACTGTTAGGTTGGCAGGAGCTGGGACACTTGGGTTTTGACCTGCTGACCTGCCAATCTTCTGGTCATCAAGTTCAGCATCTTAACCACTAAGCCACCACAGCCCTCTATAAGCATTCTACTAAAGTTTATTGCAGGGACTGCAGTGGCTTAAGTGGCTAAGACACTGACTAGAAGGCAGCAGGTCAGCAGTTTGATACCCGAATACTGCAGGACAGAATGAGATCCCGTCTTTGTCCCAGCTCCTGCCAACCTAGCATTTCGAAAGCAAAAAATTGCAAATAGATAAATAAGGACCACTTTGGTAGAAAGGTAACAGTGTTCTGTGTGCTCCAGTCTCTAGTCATGCCTGCCACATGACCACAGAAATTCTGCAGAAGCAGACAGTGCTGGCTCTTCGGCTATGAAACAGAGATGAGCACTGACCCCTAGAGTTGGATACGACTGGCTTTCGAGCAAGGGTGACCTTTACCTTTACCTAAAGTTTATTGCTACTGTAGATAGGAGAGCAGGAAAGCTTGATTCCATTTTTCTCTATAGTTATATGAATCCTCTTTTTTCCTCCTACCTCATTGCTTTAGTGAATTAGAATCTTTTAAAATCTATTCAGTCTACCAGTTTCAAGCCACTGTTGGTCCACACTCTGATAAGAAATTTATCATGGCAGAGGTTTATCTATATTTGATAATGGGTTCTTTGGCTATAGGGACATGTTGATATAGCATGCAAGCATCATTCATCTTGACATCTATTTTTTAGCCAGTGGGAAGGAATAATGTATACTGAAGATGCTTTAGTGTACTAAATTGTCAGTGAGAATGACAAATTCCAGGTACAAATTGTTTTTTTAACAGCATGTTTAACCATTGTTTTATCATTTATTCTGTTTTGGTGAACTAACCCCTTTCTTTCCCTGTCCTTATAACCTGAAAAATTGGGGGGGGGGGGGTGTCCGGAAATTTAGCATAAGTTTTTAACATGGTGTGTATATTACACTACTTCAGATGAAAGGGATATGATAAAATGTAATCCAGTAAAGGAGTTAACACAAGAAATTAGCTTATTGTCATAAAATGTTTGGCAAGACCTCTTTTCGCTGATGTTTCATTTCTGTATGCAAGGATATTACATTTTTTGGGGTATGAAAAAGTGTTAAAGAGCCACACATGAAAATATCGTATCTGTTGAAAATACAAGTAGTTTTGATTTTGGTTGAACAAACAATGTGATAATAGCCATGCAATAAAAGTCAGAACAGAGATTGCTCAGAACATTTTCCTTAAGACAAAGAATGTAACTTAATTGAACATAGTGCTAGTATTCTCTGTTCTTCTACATAGCATGGAATCATGGAATGTAATAGGGTGTTATAATAAAAGATAGAAGCATCTGAAATATGGGTTTCTTGCAAGTTGCCAAGAATTGATTAGATGGCTGGGTGTCCAGGGATGAAGTATTGAATAAGTGAATAAAAAGGAAGGAACAGATAAAACATTAAAAGCTAGAAAAACATGTTTCCATAATGAGAAGTGAAAAGTATGGATTGTTACAGCTGAAAATTCAAAGTAAAATAAATGGGGAAAGAAGGTCAGGGAGGAGAAAAGTTTTCGGCAGATTGATTTGTCTTGGCTAAGAATGTTAGAGACTGACAGCCTATTACTGTTAAGATTTAAAATTATAATAACCATGATAGTGTCCAATCTCCAGAGGAATTCAGCCATTTTTGTAGGTCTCTGTGTGCTCACTCCTGGTGACCTCTGTCTTGTATTGTGTCACCCAAACCTCCTATTTGCAGTCCCTTTTTCAAACTAAGTGACTCTGCTAGGCCAATAGACCCAGAAATGATACTGTCATCCACTATGGAAATTATTTCCTTCACTCTGCCATGCATAGTGCCTGCACTAGAATGATTGAATATATGTTGCTCACTGCATCAGCCACAAGGTGTTAATGCTAAGTTAAAAAGCCTTAAACAGTTTGGGACCTTGTTATTTTGCAGACCATCTTTCCCAGAGGTCTACTGCCTGCGTCACATGATCCTTCTAGAGCAGTGGTCTGCAAATGTGGCTCTCCAGATGTTCTTGGACTTGAATTACCAGGAGCCCAAGTCAGCACTCCTACTGATTGGGGCTTCTGGGAATTGAAGTCCAAGAACATCTGGAGAGCCACATTTGCAGACCAAGGTTCTAGAGCTTGCAGCTCCCGGTGCCAACCCAAAGAATGGCAAGGACTGTTGTAACTAGGCAGAGAGCCTTCTTGATGGTGGTACCTACGTCATGGAATAGTTTACTGTCTGAGCTGCATCAGGTCTCCCTCTCTGAACATCTTTAAGAAGCTCCTAAGGACCATGCAATAAAGAGAGGCCTTTAAGGATGTCCTCCTCATGGCTACTTAATTTGGGATATTATTACTTTCCAGTAATCAATCAATCAATCAATCAATCAATCAATCAATCAATCAATCAATCAATCAATCAATCAATCAATCAATCAATCAATCAATCAGGCAGGCAGGCAGGCAGGCAGGCAGGCAGGCAGGCAGGCAGGCAGGCAAGCAAGCACACCAGGGCAAGGATTTTAAAATGACAGAAATCATTCCCCAAATTTAGGGGCACTAAGAACTATTCTTAGTGTATTCCTTATGCACTAGAAAATATGACCATGGTAGGAAAAGAAATTGTTTTCTCACCTTTAAAAGCAACTACTGTATGCTGTGTGTGCAAGTTTAATTATATGTTTTATTTGTGCTGATAGGGATCAAGTTAAAACAAGGGATTTTATTTGTTAAGTTATTTATTGGCTGATTAAAATTACCAGAGTTGTAATTTATATGCCTTATTAAAGCTCATATTTGGTTTGGCCATGTTAGAGAAAAATAAACACACTCCAGTTCTTTCCCCTTCTCTCTCCACCTCCATGCTATTTTCTGCCTAATGGTTCTGCACCTGGCATATTTTTAATTGCCTTTGACTTTAGGGACATTCGCCTCTCCCCACTTCTCTTTAATGAATAGATGGAAGAAAGTGTGCACTCAAAGTGTCTTAATCCAGCCGTTCTCTTAATACAGGTACTTTAAAAATGCATGAGATCAGAAGTTAACATTCATGCTGATTTGTTGCAAGATCTTGCATGTAATACAGATTCTCAGAGCTTTGCCCATTCTACTGTATTATAATAACTGATAGCATGTTCATAGAATGAATGGATCTTGCCATATTATGTGCCAGATCTATTGTACCACTCACACAACATGTTCACAGAGTAGTTATGTCTTTTGTTACTTTTATCAATTGTTACTGGTTGCAATTACATGATCTTCTATTCTTTGCAATGTACTCTGCCTTTATTTGTTATCCTGAATATTATTATTGTTATCTCTTGCATTGCTCTAGTTCAAGGGTTCTCAACCTTTTCTAGCCATGGGCTGGACCATGCCTCCTCAGACATGCTGTAAAACATGTCTGTGGCTGTCATAAATGTGTTTACGACAGCCACATGTGCATTTACTACACATTTTTTGCTGTTTTCACTGCTTCCAGTGGTGGTGCTGGTGGGAGCAAGGGAAGTGGGCCACGTGAAATGGTGCCATGGGCCAGGGCCAGCCCATGGGGCATAGGCTGCAAACCCCAGTTGGTCTTATATGGGTTTTTTTTTTAAAAAGTGTAGGTATCGATATGGTTTTAAAGGTAATCCTTGTCTTCTGTAGCCAGAATTGAACCATGCTCAAGGAAACAATTGCTATAATAATTTTGTTGGTATCTATGGTTCTTTGGGATTCACTGTTTTTGCAAGAAGAGAAAAAAGGAATCAAAAGCAATTGTAACTTTAATACAGAGGATAACATAGTCAGGTTAAATATCCTTGCCAGTCCTCAGGGCATTGAACTCTGCATGAACTTGAGTATAGCTTCATACCAAATGTTTGTAGCAGCCAAAGTAGACACATTGGATCAGCATGAGTGTACATTTTGTTGATTCAGGGGATCTAATATAGTTGGGACCAACAAGTGTATTTAGTTCTAAATTCGTGTGCACTAACCAGCAAATACCATCTCAAAAACACACAAGTTGGCCAGTTATGTCGTTTTCCCTCAGGATTTCAACGGGTGAGGTAAAGACCAGATATTTTTTCTGAGTAAAAATAATGAAATAATACCACACTATCAGCTATGCTAAGCCCAAACAAGTTTCATTCCCAAACTTTTGGAAAGTTGTGTGCTGCTTCTATTGGTCTATCTATCTAATATATCTTTATGTCTATAAAATGAATATTACAAAGTCAAACATCACAAAATGTTTTTATATATACAGTACTTATGTAACAAACAACAGTGATACCCTTTCCAAACATCGGGCGTGTTGGCACGTGCACGCCAAACGCGGTTTGGGGAAGATACGGAGATTTTCTCCGTAGCCTCCCCAAGCCGCGATTGACAGGCACGCACTTGCACAATGTTTGGAAAGGGTATGTTCCCTTTCCAAACATTGGGCGCATTGGCGCGTGCGCGTCAAACGCGGTTTGGGGAGGATACAGAGATTTTCTCCGTATGCTCCCCAAGCCACATTTGACAGGTGCGCGCCTGCACAATGTTTGGAAAGGGTATGGGGGTATAGATGTTCTACCCAATCCAATCCCTCCCCCCCACGATTGTTCCGGATAACGCTAAAAATCACATTATTCGATACAAGATTCCAAAAATCTTGTAACGTTATGCGGTTTTAGCGCTATACGGTACAATCGTTATCCGGGGTATTACTGTATTACAAAACTGGGTGCTACAATTTGTACATGCCACATTCTTATTACTAACACCAGAGTGCAAGATGCCTGAAGAAGCAAAGGATAGAAGTAAAGTTCAAATGTCTCTTTCAACCCAAATCAGAAAAAAGTCCAGGAAATATTTATAAACTGAAGTAGACCCTCAACAACACAGAAGAATTGGCTCCTCATATTTAACCTTTAAAACGCTAAAATAAAAGACAGATGTAAATCCAAATACACAGGAGCTCTGTATGGGTTCATCCTTCCAGTGCCTCTCCTGCACAAACATATTGAAAGTCTACTGCATAAACCAAGATTGTGGGGCTGTAGGTACCACTTTGGTGGGAAGGTAAACAGTGTTCCGTGTACTCTGGTGTTGAGGGATGCCAGCCACATGTTCACAGAAATGTCTGTAGACACAGACAACACTGGTTCTTTGGCTATAAACAGAGATGAGCACTGAACCTTAGAGTCAGATACAACTGGCTTTCAAGCAAGACCAACCTATCCTCCTCATCTCTAGCTCTCCCACTCTTTCTAACTTAAATTCAGAATCACAGTCCTTTCCTAGATTCCCAGCCCACTGGGCTGAACTGAATAGTCCATAGGAGTTACATATAAATTTATCATCACTAATTTAGTTGATACCAGCAAACAGATACATATATATAGTATTTGTATTGAGACAAAGGAACAGGAAGACATTGGCTACATTTTTATGCCTTTTTATCTATATAAATCTCACACCTTTTTATGTCACTGACAATTTATACTACTTCCTCCCCCCCCCTTTAAGAATTAGGTCCAATTTTTACAGAAAATAAAGCACAGTTCTTTATCATGGTAAAAGGATACAGTGGTTCCTCGCATAATGAAATTAATCCATTCCACAAGTTTTTTTTCGTAAAGCAAAATTTTCATTATATATATTTTTGCATAATGAAATCTCCTATGGGAAAATTCACATAATGAAAATGTTTTCGCATAACAATTTCCTATGTGGAAATTTGCATAACAAAAATATTTTCGTTATGCAAATTTCCCCCCAAAAAAGTTTCATTATGTGAAAATTTCCCATATAAACTTTATTTTTGCATAACAAATTCTTTTGCTATCTGAGGCACCCTTTTTTTTTGTTCCATTTCCTTTTGTTATACAAGATTTTACTGTATTTGTTTTCTTCTCTGACAGGGGGTTTGGACTTCCTGTTGAAAACGCACCTGTCAGATTTGGCAGAAAAGAGGGAAGGGAGTAAGGACGGAGAGAAACAAGATTAGGCATAGTTCCTGATTTTTGTGTTTCCTTGCAGAAAATTATAGGCAAATGATGTTTAATGTAAATTGGGAAGAGGAGTTTGCAACTGTGCATATGAGACTGATTTCACTAAGCTTTTATCTATGCCTTCAGTTCTATCATTGACGCCCCTGCAATGAAACTCAAGTGAAGATCTGGCAATAGAGAGTGCTAGGAGCAATCCAGCTAATGGGAAAATGTACTCATGAAAATATGCTGCTTTTGAAGTATGCTGACATGTCAGAATCTCTTTCTCCCTGTCTCTCTTAATCCAAATTTGTTTATCCTCCAACATAAACAGGAGCTTTGGAAAAGGTTTTCCTATTTGCTTAACCTCCTCCCACAGAAGCACCAAAGCTGTTATTTCACAACAGATTTGCAAAACTTTGGTGATCTGCTTTTGTTTGTGTTATCTGTTCCTTTTGTGTGCTCACCCCCTTCAGTTGCCTTCCCTACCTTCTCATTCTTGCCATTTAATTTCTTCTTAAATATATAATATTGCCCAATTCCTTCAACTTCATTTCTAAGTGTTTGTTTTCTTGCAGTTCTTTTTTTTTTTGCCCGTTGTCTCTCCAACCTTTTCCTTTTTCAAAAATTATTTCCATACACTTATAATGCAGTTTTGTAAGCTGCTGCAGAGGGCGGGGAGCCCTGTCTTTAGATAATGTTCACTTATTATCATAATTGTGTGCAATCAAGTCAGTTCTGACATATGGCAGCCCCTTCCAGGGTTTTCTAGAGGTGGTTTACTATCTCGTTCTTCTGAGGGAACTGTGGGACTGTGTAGCTTGTCCATGGCTACATAGGCTGGCTCGTCTGTGATACATAGCAAGAGATTAATCTCCCCAACCTTTGGTTCTGCAGCCAGATAGCTAAGCTACTGAGCTATCCAGCCAGCTATGCCATCCCAAAAATAAGGACCATAATGCTCAAAAGATAAATCTTGACTTGATTTAACTTCACATGGTAAATGAGGCAGTATGAAAAATGTGATTATGGTTGCATAGTACAATAAACAAAAGCATTGACTAGATTGTTTGTATCATAGTGTTAAATTTGCCAGTCTTGTTGTGCTTGCTGTGTATGTGTGCGCATCTGTGCACTTAGCTTTCTTAAGAAGGAAAATTATTTTAGTCAAAGACAGTAATTTTATGCTAAGCAGATTTTTTTACCAGTTGCAAAAACCATCATTGTGAGAGAGGCATTGTTGTTGGAGGCAAAATCTTTTAAGGGGAATAGAAAATCAAAAAGATGTTGTCTTATTATGTGGAGATTGGCCAGTAACAGTAATTAAAATCTTACTAGTTGTGGGATGTCTCCATCTTCTTAATTTTGTGCATGATACATAGTTCTTTTATTTATTTATTTATTAGATTTATATGCCACCCTCCTTGCAATAGCAACCCAGAGCAGCTAACAAAATAAGTTAAAAATCAATTAAAATTAATCAAAAAACGAACATGTTAAAAGAGTTAAGAACGAGAGAGGGATATTAAATCAACCAACAGGCCTGGGATACAGCATTGCCGGTGCCCCAGACCTGTCCTGCCAGCCAGGGTTTTACACCCTTCCGAAAAGGTAGCCGCTCTGTCTGGAGGTGCAGCTCAGTTGGCCGGAGGTTCCATCTGACATACGGTGGATGAAGAAGTGCTGCAAGAAGTTCTGCTACTACTAAGAACTATCAGGTTGGCAGGAGATGGTAGAGCGCCGCCGCCGCTCTCGCCAGAAACATCTGCGGCGGGGGTGGAGCAGCCGACTCGGCGTCCAGCCCGGGGACCCACTCCACCTGGCCCCGGAGCCCTGCCCTGTAGAGACTTTAAAAAGAGACGCCGATGCCAGGACTCCCCGCGCCTCAGCCGCTCTCGCCAGAAATATCTGTGGCGGGGGCGGAGCAGCCGACTCGGCATCCAGGCCAGGGACCCACTCCACCTGGCCCTGGAGTCCTGCGCTGTGGAGACTTTAAAAAGAGATGCCGATGCCGGGACTCCCCGCGCCAGAAATATCTGCGGCGGGGGCGGAGAGGCTTCTCACCTGACATGGGACTTAGTAATTGTTTTGTTTTTGTTTCGTTGTTTTTGTAATAATTGGAGTGATTTGACCGAGATGTGGAACTTCTGGACTGTTATTTGTTATTGATGGTTTATTGAATGTCTTGTTATTGTAGTGATATTGATATTTTGATGTTATGTATTTATGATTTATTGACATGAACTTGTAATTTTACATATGCTGTGAACCGCCCTGAGTCGGTCCTACCGAGTAGGGCGGTATAGAAATTGAAATATAATAATAATAATAATAATAATAATAATAATAATAATAATAATAATAATAATAATAATAATAATAATAATAATAATAATAATAATAATAATAATAATAATAATAATAATAATAGGGCCAGGGCGGACAGAGAGGTGAGCCTCACTGGCAGATGGCATAATCAGAGAGCCTCTCTGGTCCGCTCTGGGGAGATGGACAGAAATCCTTGGGGTGATGCGGTCTCTTAAGTATCCTGGCCCACTACCATGTAGGGCTTTAAAGATAATTACCAGGCAAACTGGCAACCAATGCAGCTCCCAGAGCAATGGTGAGGCACAAGCATAACGCCCGCACCCCATCACCACCCGGGCAGCCAAATTCTGCACCAGCTGCAGCTTCCAAATGGTCATCAAAGGCAGCCCCATGTAGAGCGCATTACAATAGTCAAGTCTGGAGGTGACCAAAGCATGTGTGATCATGAGCAAGGTTCCTGATCTAGGAGCAGGTGTAACTGGTGAATAACATGAAGTTGTGCAAAGTTGTGCAAACTTCTTTTATTCCAGTGATGTGTTATTGATATCAAAGTAGGTCAAGATGGGAGTGGAAATTGTTAATGCCTCTCAGTGTTATCTTGACTATTCTCAACAGTCTAGTAGAACTTGTCTGTTCTATTTATGATGGCCCAATTTTATCCATATCTTCCCAGCTCCTGCCAACCTAGCAGTTCGAAAGCAAGAAATTGCAAGGAGATAAATAGGGACCACTTTGGTGGGAAGGTAACAGCATTATGTGTGCTCCGGTGTCTAGTCATGCCTGCCACATGACCATGGAAATGTCTGCAGAAGCAGACAGCACTGGCTCTTCGGCTTAGAAACAGAGATGAGCACTGACCCCTAGAGTCGGATACGACTGGCTTTCGAGCAAGGGAAACCTTTACCTTTACCTTTACTTTGAGGAGAAATATCAGGACTAGGAAGATAATAAGGATTCATACATTTGTTTAGCAACCAATAACTCACATTTAGGATCAATTTTCAATGACATGTCAACATGAGAATTCAGACATGGCAGAGTAAACATGTATCTAGCTCAGCCTAGGTTAAATGGCATTGATGCATTTTAGATGGCATTTAGTTTGCTGTTACTGTATAAAGTTTGCTGTGAAGTCATTGCCCAGGCCAGAGGACTTTTAATTTGCTGATTTATTCATGCATTGATTAATCATTGATATTGACTGAAATCCTGTCGCACAGTTACACAGAAGGAGAAAAAAAAATTTGGAGGGGGTATTTTCATAAGTTAACAAATCCCCATTATATGTTGTATAATGAGTCATATGACAATGTCTACCAAAACTTGCTAATTTATGACAATTCATATTTTATGTTACACCATATCTGTAAGTGCACAAGAGGATTTTACTCATTATTTGATGTCTGCTCTACCTTCTCATCATGAAGGAGTCTTTAGTCAACTTTCACTAAAGTTGTACGATACACAGAATTTGTAAAAGTATATTTTAAAAGGCACAATTTAAGAATATTAAAAGTTTCCAGGAAGCCAAGGTCAGTTGTCAAAGTCTTATCTAAATGAAACATTAAATGTTAACACCATTATATGCCTCCAGGCAATTCTCTGGACAGATATTCTTTGCTTCTCTTACAAAAATATGAAATGTTATTATGGAAGTTGGTAAGGCTATTAATATTGATTAGCGGAAGGACTGATATTTGATTTTTAAAATCTGGGCTGTAGAGCAACTGTGCTCTGCTGTTGAACTAACAATGTATCACTTAGGCCTAATAATTGTAAAGGATTTGTTTAGCGAGTACAGTGGACTACCTGGATTGGATGGAATAGCCTCAGGTGGTGGAGCAAGGGTCACTATCCTGACTCTTCGGTGATGAATAATTTTGTTAGTTTTCAAGAGTGCTGTAGGAAATCCACACATTCTGCCTACTTTATTTATTTCATATATATACTGCCAAGTTTATACCAGTACTCATGTAGGTGAACAATATAAAGCAGGGGTGCCAAAACTTTTTGGGCCAGGGGCCTGACCATGACCCCAGAACAGCTGAGCAGGGTAGACCATGTCCCTGGGACAGGGCATGTTTGTGCATGCGTGGCCATATCAACTTCCTGGTTCAGCATGGATGCTTCTGTACATGCATGAAAGCAACCATATTTATTTCCTGGTTTGGTGTGGACACTTCTGTGCATGTATGAGCATGTCTGCACCAAACCAGGAAGTAAATATGGATGTATTTGCACATTCATAAGGTTGCCTGCGCCAAACCAGGAAATAAATATGGCCACACAAGCACAAACACGCATGTGCACAGAAGCATCTGTATTCACTTCCTGATTTGGCGATGGCATCAGGGGCCAGATGAAATGGCTTTGGGGCCATATATAGCCCATGGGCCGTAGTTTGGACACCACTGATAGAAAGAGTAAAACATTTTGCTACAAACAAGGGAAAATATACAATACACAATTAAAAATATACAGTATAAAATAAACCCGAATGATTACAGTAGAGAAAATGAACTCAAAATTCTTAAGTAAAAAGACGGTCCAACCATCAAACTAACTGATCTTAACTAATAGAAATCTTAACTAATAGACATACTTTTGGTTCAGCAAATTCCTCTTTAAACAAATATGTCTTAAGCACTTTCATAAAGACCTGGCGGGACATCGCCTGCCACATTTTTAAGGGAGATTGTTCCAGGTAGGGTGCACCACCACTAAAAAGGCAATTTTCCATGTGTCACACCTCTTAGCCTTTTTAGGCTATCCCTAATTCTAAAAAAATATTTTGCTGTTACCCCTTACATTCTCCCCCTCGTGATGGAAAATCCTAGCTTATTGTCCATTTACTTTTGTTACCCAAGAACCAAACCACACAACTCTTAGCACTGATAAGTAAAAAACATAGCATGTTTCCGGAAGGCAAGGTCAGTTGTGAAAAAAGTAGCAATTATTCAGCTTTGTTACCAAAGTACTATCCAAATAGAAAATTATTGCCTTATATTGGTCTGGTGATGGGGAAAACATCATTTTGTCAAAAGGCCTTTTAAAAAATGTCCTGAATACCCCTAAAATGAAACTCCAAACAACAACTGGAAAATTTGACTTGTAAAGTAACTTCATTCCCATTAATTCCATATTTTTGAAATTAAATTTGTCATGACCTCATCTCCCCATCTCATCCTATAATCTATTACACATACACCACACTATTTATAATGTCTTCATTTCCCACCTCTCCAGAGTTTGCTTCTTGGTCTTTGTGCTGGTAGTCACATTAGCCTCTTAATGACTATTGCCTCATAGGCCAAAGCCAAGGCCATAGAACCCAAGACTGAACCCTTATCTTTAGCTGTAATCAACCACTTTTCCACACCCAAGTGTGGCTTTTCCAAAGACCCTTCTGCATCATATTTCTCATGAACCACGTTTCATCTTAGATCCAGACATGTTTTGTTCCCCAGTTTCTTAAGCATGCACTCTTTATACAACAGGTCCTTCTTTGCAACAATCTTTTTTCTAAACTGGAAAAAAGCCAGTGAACGTGGCCATTAAAAAACTAATAAATGAGTTTTATTCTCACTATTTATGGTATACGGCTTGTGTTCAAAGGTAATGAGCACTTGTAGCTCGTACTTTCTCACACATTTTTAAAGTGACCCAGTATGTATAGCATATATAGCTTTAGAAGTAAATTACCTTAAGCTGTATAGTCACATAATTTATTATTTTAGCCAAGGGGGAAGGATTCTTCCTTAGCTTTATTAGGTAGCTGTCTTTAGAAGTTTGAATCTCTCTAGGTCTTTAGATTGCAATCCTAAACCGGAGAGTAAATTCCAGTAGTAGTTCTCACTAAATGAATACCAGATGTTGGTTTATACCAGGGGTGCCCAAACTTTTCCCGCCAGAGGTTGACCACGCCTCCTCAAACAGCTGAGAGGGCCAGTCATGTGGTTCCTTCCTGTGGTGGTGGTGACAGTGGTGGCAGAACATGAATTCAACACACGTTTTTCAGTGTTTTGCAACTCCCCGCTGCTTCCCATGGAGGAGGAAGAGAGGTCCGAACATTTTGCACAACTTTTTGAATTTTTGCCATGTTTTTGCCACGATCTTGGCACTTCCGATGGCAGTGGCCATCCAGCCCATGGGCCAGATGATGATGTCGCATGGGCTGACTCTAGCCCGTGGACCATATTTTGGGCACTCCTGGATTGTATGAATGGTCTTGATGTGCATCAAAAGGATGTAAATAATATAAGTCTAGTTGTGAGAAAGAATAAAACAGAGTTTTCTGAATGGTAACCAGCAACCATAGAAAAATGTTTCACAGAGCAGCTAAATTCCTCCCAATGAACAAAATACGTAATTATGGGACGTGTGGCAAAAAAATAATACAAAGAAATGGAGTATTTGTTTAGAAATTGAAAACATAGCAGTAAAACGATGCTGAGAAGCTATTTAGTGCCGCACATTACTTCTTCATCACTTGATTATTTTAGTTTCATTTCTGTTTATATACCCAGTTGATTCTTTTGCATCTGGATTGTGCACAATTCTTTCAATAATGTATGGTTCAGTGGCTATAATTACAGGATTGTTAAAGTTCACATTTTACTATTCATCTTGTTATCTCCAGTAATGGAAGGTTGGAATAAATGCACATAATTACACGGTTGGTCCTAAATTATTTTTTATATTGCTCTCACCGGGATATACTTGAAAAGCAAAATTTATTCTCAGTGAGGACACACAGCCTCCCCCAACAATATTCTTGTAACAAAACAAAACAAAACTCTCTTTTTCTTCCTCCTAAGAGATGAAGTAAATAAAGCACCTACCATATATGCTCGAGTATAAGCTGACCTGAATATAAGCTGAGGTATCTAATTTTTACCAGAGAAACCAGGAAAATAGATTGACCTGAGTATAAGCCAAGGGTAGAAAATACAGCAGCTGCTAGTAAGTTTCAATAATCAAAATACAGTACATGAAAATAAAATAAAATAACATAATTGAGACATCCATGGGGCAATGTTTTTCAATGTTTATGGTACTGTATTTTTTTTTTAATAAAAAAACTGTATTTGAATTAGCGCCACCCAGCTAGTGCTTGCGCTGCTGGGGAAAGTGGGTGGGCAGGCCAATAGCACCGAGGCAGAATATGGAAAATGTTGCTCCAGTCTCTTTCTCCCAATGTGAGTGAGTGAGGCTTCCCCCATCTGGCTTGACGTGTCCCTTAGAGCAGGGAGGATGAGGTGAAAATGGCTGCCTGACAGCAGGGGCCTCTCATGCTGAAGACAGTGGGAGAAACATGCGGGAGAAGCATCCTAAGAAGCAGCAGGAAAAAGTTTTCTCTGCACCCGATTGAGACAGTGGCGAGGGAAGAAGCAGGTGTCTAGTAGCCTTTGCCGCCCACTTCTCCCATCATGTGTTTGGCATATCTCAATCGGGCACAAAGAAAACTCCTTTCTGCTGCATTTTGGGAGATGCTGGTTTTCTCTGTGCCTGATTGAGACAATGGGGAGGGAAGAAATGGATGGCAGCTAACAGCCTTTGCCACCCATTTCTCCCATCGTGTTTTCAGTGTGTCTCAGTCAGGCACAGAGAAAAATGGCATTTCCCAAGATGGAGTAGGAAAGGAATTTTCTCTGTGCTGATTGAGACGAACCAACGACATTATGGGAGAAGTGGGTGGTGAAGGCTATTAGCTGTCACCACTGCCTTCTTCCCTAGTGATCAGTGACCCGAGTATAAGCCAAGTCCACTGTTTTGAAATCATTTTTGGAGCTGAAAAATTCGGCTCATACTCAAGTATATATGGTACATGTTATTTTTGTTGCCCAGATTCAGTTATAAGGTTCTATTGCATCCCCCTGCAGATGAGGCCACTTGCCCTGGGTGGAGTCCAGCAGAACTGCTTCATCCATGTGGTGCTCCATTTACCGTATTTGCCGGCGTATAAGACCCACTCTTCCTCCTTAAAATACACCTGGAAAAGTAGAGTGTGTCTTGTGTGCAAGCAAACACAGTATTCACCTTATATAATGGCCTCTAGTGGTCCATTTTCATAACATGTAGTTCTGGAGGCTCGTGAGGAAAGGAGGTGCAGTTCGGGTTGCACCTTTAAGAGGCCTTCCAGCCTCAGAGCAGGGATTTGGGAGCAATTTGGGTGAGCTCTTCAACAGGATGGGGGATGATTATCAAGAACAGTTTCATTTGGCATAAGCAGGGGCTTGCCAAAGGGTCTTTTTGAAGCCACCCTTCACCCAGCTCCAGCCACTGCTAGATCACTCCCCTTTTTCATCCCCTCTCTCAGTCTCTCCTTAGACAGTTTGCCTCATACCTAGAGAGCTGGCAGCCACACATCTGTAAGAGCATGCAGATGTTTGCATGCAGGGGAAGAGGTGGGAGAGAGGGGGGCTGTTCCGAAGGATCTTGAGCCTGGGAGGGCAGATAGAGCTCTAGAGATGAATTTCTGGGTTTTGAGGATGAAGATTAAAAGATACTTGTTCTACTATTTGGATGAATGTATAATACTAACTACAGTGTTTTCTAGTTACATTTTTGAAGATATAAATAATTATAAAATTATTACTATAATTACTTTTGGAAATTCATGAAAAAATGTAGAAAATTATTTTTTCCCTTAAAAATGTGTATAAAAAATGAGGTGTGTCTTATATTCCGATGCATCTTATACACCAGCAAATATGGTACATCAACACTAATAGGTATGCTGAAATAGGCTTTGTAGTAAAACTACAAAACACCACACAAGGTACTTTACATTACTTATTCTCACTACCCATGGCTCACTACCCCTAACAAACAGAATCTTTTGGCCTCCCTTGGTTAACATCTCCAGAGGTTGATGGTATCCAAGTCCCAGTCTCTTATGAAAGGTGGATGGCCTGTGTATAATGGGGGCATTAGATGCACCTACCTAATTCATGGGTTCAAGGTTTGGGGTCCTCTGGCATTGACAACCTACATGATGTTACCCGTTGCCCTTTTCTTACTTGGAGTTCTTGGGCATTTTCCACCTCTACACTTCTCTACTTATGCTCCTCTTGCATGGTACAACCTGCCCCTTTATGCCCACTCCCTCTGAGCTACCCCTCCTCTGCTAGGGGTTGCTTTCCCAATCACCTCTTCTGCTTCCAGCATCATCTTCTAGCACCTCAACCTCAGCTGCTTCTGCCTGGCTCTTGAAATCTTGCATGATGCCAGTTATTAGGGTCTCTCCAAAGTCCACAGGATAAGCTGATGGTGTAGAACTCTGGGACTTCTGGAACTGAGGCGATGGACCACTGATCAGGGCACTCTTGCCACCTATATCTTATTCCCTCTAGATTGCCTGAGAATGCAACCTGCTTCCTTTATTTCAAGATCAGTGGCATGCCCTCTGTTCATAACTCCTCTCTTTAATTTGCATAGTTCCACCCTGAGTCATACCAATAAAGGGGGGGGGGGCTGAGGAGTTTTCAAGCAGAAATGTAACTTTTCCAAGAGCTAAATTGGAAGACCTAGCCTTTATTGGTAGAAATGTTTTGCAGAAATAATATCATGCTTATAATCTCTAGTCTTATACATTCATCTAAATAGTAGGGACTACACACATACAGGCACTGCGTTCTAAGCTCTCAGGCCAATATCCTATTCAAAATTTAGCAGTGCTCAATTCCAGCAACCTACAACTAGCACCTTACCAGACTGCCATGGAAGTTTCACACTGCAGACCTGCGGGCAAACATAAATACTGAACAGGATATTCATCTTTTTGTACAGTTGGGTGTAACACATTAGCAGAACCATATTTGGAAGATTTGGCAGCTATGAGGGGGGAGCACAATCTCCACTCATTCTGCTTTAAGACATGGGCACAAGCCCCTACTCCACCCCTCACCCACACACCCCAAAAAGAAGAGCAGAATGTGATGCCCTCCAAAAGGAAGATAAAGTTTCTGCTTTAAAAAGAGAAAAGTGAACAGGATGAAGAGACATTAAAGTTTATTTTCCTACCACTTGCCAGTAGATTTACCTCTAGGTTTTGATCTCCATTAAAATTAAGTACTGTGTCTTGGATGCACACCTAAATGTAGTAAAGAGAAAAGGAAGCCACAGACTTATTATACAAAAGGTGAGCAGGAATGTTAATGATAGAACATTTTGGAAGTCCTCATTCATAGGGTTGCTATGAGTCTGAGTCTGCTAAACAACATATAACCATAGCAAAAGTTGCCACCCTAGGCAAAACCTTGATTACCGCTGCCCCCCCAACCCATCACAGTCCTGCACATTAGATATTTTCCCCCATTAACAGTGAAAAAACGCTGGAAAGGATATTCTGTCCCCCCCCCCCCCAATGCTTTAGAGAAAGGAAGGGAGGGAGAAGGAAGGAAGGTGGCTAAATTGGAGGATTGTAAGTGGCAAATTAAAACATTTGAACTCTTCCATGATAAAATTGTATGAGTGAAACAGGGCAACTGTATGGTGAAACCCACAATTTGAGAAGTATCTAAGGTCAGAGATGGGAAAACATCAGACTGGGAGGAGACTTTTTCTCTCACTTTCTGTTAGCTTCCTTCTCCTTCTTATGCTGGAACTACAGAATCTTCAGTCTGTCAGAAATATGTATCAAATTAAGAAACAAAATAAATCTTAACATATGTTCAGCCCAGGGATTTGGGACTACTGATCACTGGATCATATCCATAAAATCCACTCCTGGTTTTTCCTAAGCATTTTTTTCAGCTATGTAATTTTATACCAAAACAATTTTTGATTGGTGTTATTAAAAACTATGAGGCAGAACATTTTCCAGTCCATTGAAGATCCCAGGGAGGTACATCAGCAGCTCCTGATATGTCATCTTCTATTGGATCCTGTTTAACCATTTTATTTTGCCTTATATCTCTGATTCTAGAAGGGCTAGATGAGAGACATTTTTAAAAAATGGAAACTTGGAATCCAGGCCAGATGACTGTCCAAATGGGCATAAGGTGGTGGTTCTGAAATTCAGGAAAAACGTGGCTAAAGAAGTGAGATGGAAACCCTATACATGAGGCCCGTCCTTAAATTTCATTATGATGGACAATCAGTGAGGAAGGCAAGCACTCTCCCATAATGTAGTGTCCCTTCCAAAATAGAAGCTAAACAGCACTGAAGTTGCAGCATCTGCTAACTATGACTGAGCCTCCCTTTGAGATCAAACATTTTGTTTTCCTTTGGAAGGTTCAGATGTAACAGGTTGTTTGTTCTGTGCCCATATCTTTGGTCCCATCCTATTGATCCCTTATCTCATCTGTCTAATTATCATTTTACAGAGGAAGCTGCTTGTGTTATCTCCATTGCCTGCACAAAACTTTACACATTGTAGTTCCCTGAGCCCTTCACTTGACTCTCTCTGTTTACAACAGCCTTGCTTTCTGATTAATTAGGCTTGGTTGGCTCTGCTGCTGCCACACTGAGTGGCAGAGAAGAAGAGGAATAGAAACAAATAAAA
Source organism: Furcifer pardalis (assembly GCA_030440675.1). Classification (NCBI taxonomy): domain Eukaryota; kingdom Metazoa; phylum Chordata; class Lepidosauria; order Squamata; family Chamaeleonidae; genus Furcifer; species Furcifer pardalis. The sequence goes on along the minus strand of CP126894.1, from coordinate 32,128,579 downwards.
GAAAACAAGCAGGCAGCCTATCTAACTTTAATCCAGGGGTCCCCAAACTACCTCCCGTGGACCAGATCTGGCCCATGGCACCAATTAATATGGCCTGAACTGTCTGAGACGCTCTCGGAAGAGAAAGTAAAATGTGCTCACACATGTGCATAAAACTGCTGTAAATGACCTGCAGCTGTTGTAAATGCATTTACAACAGCCATGGGTCATTTATAGCAACGTTATGTGCGTGCATGAGCACATTATATGCACATGCATGTGCATTTTATTTCTACTTCCGAGTGGGAGGAACCATATGATTGACATGCTCAGCCATGTGACTGGCTCGCAGCTAGAAAAGTTTGGGCACTCCTGAATCCTATAGTGGTCTGCCAGGAGTCAAGTTGCTACTCAGGATGTAAGTAACATGCTTGCTGCCTGTAATAATTTCTTTTCCTGCTAGAAGATCCCACTAGATTGAATTTATCTAGCTGTCCAGAGGCCAATATTGAACACAGTCCTTGGGAGACAATCTTGTCTATGAACCTGTCATAGGAAATTACAAACCTCAGAGCTTTCCAAGGTTGGAAATGTTTGCTTTCATTCTTCATAGGAGGTAAACAGTGGCTTTTGGATTGCTAGTTTGGTCTTCTGATCTTGCCCAGCATGGTTTTTAGATACATCAGTTAGCAGCAGTGACCTACTTTTTGACATGGGTCATGTTTTTATCTTTGGTTGAGGATAAAATGAGTTTGCATCATTACAAGTTGGGGCAGGGTAAATTCTTTGCAACTTTTCAAGTCAAAGGCCACTATTTAGCCACTCCTATTTGTGTCACAGAAATGCAGGGCTTTACAGACAAAACAGGCAGTATGGAAAGCTTCACTATTAGAAGTGGAGTTGACATGAGCAGTATAGGATGTATGAGTTTCTTCTGATAGCTTCCACAGCTTTGTGAGTTGCCTCTTAGTTTACTTTTATTTGGTGATTGGTCACTGAGAGCAAATAATGGGCTCTGTTTGTATGGTGATCTTGCAAGAACAACACTTTTTAAATATATCTCTGGAGGGACAGTGTATTTATCACATTCTACCTGCAAAGTTGTCATTTTCAGCTGTTTTACCTGTTATATTTGATGCACAATAGTGAAGCTTGTTGGTCATACTGTATTTGATTGCAAGCAGTAGCATCGATGCTAAAGAAAATAGAATAAACACCCATGACCAATGTTAACAAAGGTTCAAGTACCAAATATATACATACCAGCTACTAGGAAAAATGTAATGATGAAAGTTCCATTTTCTAAGAAGATTTCTTCCTTTATTAAGGTGGTAGCATCATTCAATTTTCCTGCTTGCCATTCTTTCTTGAATACACTATGACATGACTGTTCATGCTGGAGATGATTAGGCATTAGATGGACTTTGCATTGATGTAAATTTGACAGTTCAGTGGGGTTACAACCAGGAAAAAAAATAATCCATTTAATCCAACTTTATTTAATTTGATTTATGTAAATTTGCTCTTTTCAATTTTTTTGGCTGATAAAAGTAAACTAAACGAATTAAATAAAGTAGAACTGAACAGCATTAAGCAGAGGAGTTATGGTCCAAAGCAAACCACTTGTTCTGCAGGCAGTTTTAATAATCAAGACTAAGTGCTTTGAGCATTGCGAATTTAATGAATGAAATGATGATAATGATGACAGAAATCTCTTCGGATTTTCTCTGCTTTTAACAGCAGGGGCATAGTGCTTCATAAAGCATGGAATCATATAATCACTCAGTTGGAAGGGGCCTTTTAGGCCATTGACTCCAAACTCCTGCTCAACACTGGAATCGGAATCAAAGCAGATTTGACAGATGGTTGTCTGATACTCTCTTGAATGCTTCCAGCGTTGGAACACCCACCACTTCTTGAGGCAGTTGGTTCTACTGCCGTACTGATCTGTTAAAAAGTTTTCCTGATAGTTGTCATCCTTTTATGAAAAGTAACAAAATGGTGGAATTTTGATTCTAAAGTGTTGAATAAAGAGGCAAATACTTTCATATAGTAAATATTTGGAATATTTATGAAAAAATAGCCCTCAGTCTTTAGTATTGATAGCATGATTTCTTCAGTTTATTAGTTTTTATATTCCCTAAGTGAAATCAACTCCAGATGACAAATAAAAGCAAGACAGAGAATGTAACAATATAATAAATGTATTGATCATAAATGATACAAAATTTAAATATATGCCCCACAATATCAAAATGTTGGTATGAAAATTACACCCAGATCCATGTCAATGACAAAACACCAGCTTGTATCATTTCTGTGTCACCTTTCTCTCAATGTGGGGACTCATTGGAGCTCACAAATTATTTTAAAAACAGATTCAATTGAGAATACAGTGGTAGAAATTGTGTTGGCACAGCTCTGTGTGTAGAAGGCTAGTGACATCACCACCTGCAGTCTCTTATTGCTAGTTAAAAGTTGTTCTCCCCCTTTTCCAGATTTTGAGGCTTTCCAGTGATCTTTTTTTCATGGGGACGTCTTTAGGGAGTTTCAGAACAGGGGAAAGTCTTTACAATCGAAAAGTTTTTTATGCCTGCATTTACTACTCCCCTGCCCCAATCCTGAGGTCCCCATAGGCTTCCTCAAGATGAATGGGGTCACTAGGGATCCTCGGAACCAAAGGTGGAAGCAGAAACTTTGCATAAAGAGTAAAAGGCCATGGTTGGTGATGTCATAAACTGTGTGCATGGAGGTGAATGAACAGGATTTCAGCTGATAAATTATACTATTTAAAAATATTTAAAAGACCACTAATGTGAAAGCATTTTAAAAACACATGAGAAAGTGAAGGAAATGTAGTCTCCCACATTAAAATGTCTTTCTCAGCTTTTCAGCTCACTTGCTGAGTCAGCATGACTAATAAAACATGAGTCAAAATACATTTTGACCTAATGGATTTCAAACTACTATAGTAAGATTTTATAGCCTCTTGAAGTACCAGAAGGGGTTAGCCACATACATCCTTTGGTAGGGATTTGCCCCTTTAGTCACTGGATAAAGGAGAGGAAATAGAGTGACCACAGTTGGCGTTATGCACTGTGGCATACAATTTGAAATGTGTGTTCATTTTCATGTCAGAGATTACTCTGGTTTGAAATAATTTTTGCAGGGGACACCTGAATGAGGCTCCTTTCATCTAACCCATCATGCAGCTCTTGGGTATGGAACCTGTCTTTCCAGTCTCCAAGTCTACCACCTTAACCACTAAGCCTCTAGGGGAGCTGAACAATTTGAAACAAGATTAAGTTGCGTGTCCTCTCCATATAAAATCTCAAAGCCTTCTTTGCCCTACGTTGCCCTCTTTCTCTTATGGCAGGTAAGACTTTACAAGAGAGTGCTTGGGATGTAGATTGAGTGTAGGCTTTCTGGGGATGTGTTATATTTCAAAGTGTGGCAGAGTTACTTTTTTGGCTCAGAGACAATGGGAACAGTAGTCCAAAAATAACTTTTCCATGGTATATTCTATTTCTCAGTTCAACCCAGATCCACAGTTCTAAGAATTTTGTCTGTCCAGTGATATCTGTGAGGTTCTTCCTCAATGCCATGCCAGCGATCCAAGTGATTCTTATCCAACTACCAGATTCTTGTAGTTACCCCTGCTGTCTTTTGTGGTATTTAGGAGGTAGTACTGGAGAGAACTATGTTACCTTGCTTGTATGTAAACCTCTGCAAACACAGCACTTTCAGATTTCATCCCTGATGCAGATACAGCTTTGATGTCCTATTTCCCAGTGAGCAGGCTTTGCACTATCTCATTGAAAGTATAACTATACTGATTTAAAGCTGAACTAAACTTTCATCTACATATCCTGTTGACTTCTCTGGTATCAGCAGCAGCAAAAGAAACATGTAGAAAATTGGAGTTAAAAACAGTAGGGGTTTTAAAAGATGAATTTGACACTCAGACAGAGTTTAATGACCTGCTAGAATTCAGCTATTCATCAGAACTAGTCTTTTGAGGAGGAAAGAGAAATAGGAAAACAAACTTCACAATTTAAAAAACTAATACAAAGAGAAGTGGTGGGCCTGAGTGACAGTGCAGAAGTAATTAACTGTTGTTCTTATTTGCATTCAAAGAATGTTTTTCCATTCTTTCCAGCAGTGGGTGAATCACTCATTAAAAGTCAGCTTTTACATCATGTCCCCTCCTGAGAGGTCAGGATTCTGATGTATTTGTCTGCATTAGTGTGACAGTCATTTCCAGCTTAATAGTTCAGGTGTGCATCATTGTGCTTGCTTGTACCCAAGATGCCTTGTGCTGAACTCAAAAAGCCTTCTCTCTGTCACACTCTTGCTACCATTATTTTGGTAACAAAAAAGGCACACACAGAACTAAGGTATTTCCAGTAAACATCCTGTTGTGTTTGTTAAACAAATCTACTTCCTTATTTCTTTTGTATTAAAAAAGAAGAAATGAAATCTTCAGTCTAGCAGAGACCAACATTTGAGTAGATTCAGTTTGTTCTATTTATGAGTGAATCAAGTGGCCCTGCCCTGTTATTCCTTGCCTGTAGGTTGATTTTGATCATAGACTTGTTTATATTTGTAGTTTTTCTAAAGCACTAAATTAGTTGACTCCATGTTACATTATTTTGACAGCTTTTGCTGCACAGAACTCATTAGTTTAAGAACATTTTATACTGTCTTGCTTTTTATTCTCAATTCTGGAATAAATAATACAATACTGAATATATCCCATGATGCATAGTGAATGTTTCCTGTTGAATCATAATCAGAACCCAGAAATTGGAGGCAACTGGCCATTCGTAAAACCCACTCAAATCCACGGCCCAAATGCACTATTAGAAGTTTATGCTATATCCAATATACTTAATCTAGGAGTAAGTACTTCTGAATTCTCTTGAAACAACCTTGGAATTACACTATAAATCTCATTTGATTTAGCTCTGAATTAGTTATGGCGAATGCTATGGTTTGCACCCAATGTTCATTTGAAGATCCATCATCTACCTGTTAAGAGATCCTTAATATGTTTGCTACTATTTATTTTGCAAATTACATATATTCATCTATTAGCTGTTCTCTCTGTTTGTAATTTTGCATGAGTGAATGTCTCTTTACCTAGCTTTTTTATTTGCAAAATAAGCATGAAACTACTTTTCCTATTTTTATAATAGACTTAAGCTCTATATGGGACTTTTTAGTTTTTATAAATCTACTTGCAATATGTCAGGAGACCTAGTATTTTAGGGAAGAAAGAAAAGGTTCTCATTTTCTTTCCTTCATATTTAGGGTTGCCATAATTCTGTCACACCAAACCAGGACAGCCCTGTGACATCATTACATTCTTCAACCTGTTCATGTGTCACTGAGACCACAGCTCTAAGACCCCACAGAATCTCTGTCCAGGACGGGCAGCCACCATCAGTTTGAAAAAAGCTGTAGTCAAGAGGTTGTTTCCCATATGATTCTTCTTGCAAAAGATGATTCTTGGTGGTTCTATTTTTATTTCTTCTCCCATCTCCTGCCAACCTAGCAGTTTGAAAGCAAAAAAGTGCAAGTACAGTACTGTAGATAAATAGGGACCACTTTGGTGGGAAGGTAAACAGCATTCCTCCCCCTGAGATCACGCCCCTCCCCTTCACACACACACATACACACACTGAAGTAGACTCATCCTCAAATCCCTTGGAAGAAAGTTCTAATTAGTGGCCCATGCAACCCATGGAGCCTCCATTTCCTTCCAGAAGGAGAAAAGCAAGGGACAGGAAGGGACTTATTTTGCAACAGACAACTCTTCACTTTCTGTCCTCCCTCTCTAGAAATAGTGACTCCATGAAATTAACCCTTTGTTTCCTGGATTTTTACATGGTTCTTTTTTTAACTGGCTGGGACAGCTTCAATCTAGGAAAATCACAGAAAATTGGGACGTATGGCAACTCTATTCATATTGAAGGAGCAGGGCAATAATATTATCTGATATGATGATAAGGTGAGGAGTTAATTTGTATACTGCTTGGCTGTTGTTTTTAGACATTAACAAATTCTTATCCTTTAACTGATAAGACTGATAGCCATTCAACATAATCTGTGTTCAAATAGCTGTAATATTGTACAAATTTTGTTCCTTGCTTGGCATTCTCTTTTAGTACAGGATTTTCATGAAATGTTACTGTTTTTCTGTTACTCTACCTTTGGATAAATATGCAAAAGTTATCCTAAAGTCTTGTCATGACATTAAATGAAACTGTCCCCACTCCCCTGAATGTTAATTTTATTGGCCATGGGATTTTACTTTAGAAAACCAGACCTTCCACAGTGAAAAATTAGTCAAATATCTCACCTAAGTATGGACGATTTGTGTATATTTCTACAGTCTTTCCCCAAGAACAAGATATTGAAAAAGCAGGACACAGGTTTGCTGTCTCTGGGATTTGGATATTGAGATGTCAATGAGCACCTTGAAATGACTAAACTGTTCATTTAGGGCTCGTTAATCTCTCTCCTCATCTTCTCCCTACAATAAGTCCATCTGTGATTGCCTTTTTGTCACACAATGAGAGCCAGTATGATACTGTAGTTAATGTGGATCTAAGATGGAAAGATCTGAGTTCAAATGATGCTCATTTGGTGAGCACGGGGTAGTTACTATCCCTTAGCCTATGTCAGTGATGGTGAACATTGGCACTCCAGCTGTTCTTGAACTTCAATTCCCAGAAGCCCTGATCAGCAGGAGTGCTGGCTTGGGCTTCCGGTAATTGAAGTCCAAGAACACCTGGAGTGCCAAGGTTGGCCATCACTGGCCTATGTGATGAGAATACAGTGGAAAATGAAATGGACCAGTGTATGCTGCCCACAAATTCTTAGAAGAATGGTGGGAGAAACACGAGATGTTTGTCTTATCTCACCACTTCAGTGTGAGTAACTCTTGCTCTTGGACAATGAGCCATCCCTGCATGGAGAATTAGAGTGAAAACCTATATAGTCCATCATTCTGTTTCCAGATTGCCCTTTATGAGAAGGCCACAGCCATGACATGAGTGTAGTGGTGCAGACTTCCATACCAGACCAGCAAATAATTTTCAGAAGTGTATTGTCTCTGATACAGGAGACAATACAAAGTTTCTAGGATTACTGGCCATTACTGGCTTCATCCTTATGTATTTTAATACCTGAGAAGAACAGAATAAGCAACTGGAATTTTTCTCTCCACAGTCTAAGGAATGACACAAATTATTGAACAGCAACCCTGCTGTTCATCCTAAAACTGGCTCTGAGAGGCAGAGAGTTCAGCAGGGAGCTTAAGGTGAGATTTCAAATTGCTGGCACTTATTCCCGATGAGAACTCCTACTGCGCCTGAGACACCAACTGAAGCCATGTACAATCAGCATTTTTGCACTCCTCAGCAACCAAGAAGTAGACCGAGAGAGAAGGCAAATAGCCCTTCTGTGTAGTTGTGTGACATATGATTGCACATGATTATGTGTAATCACCATCATCAGGAAGAGAACTCAAAGAAACTAAAAAGAAAGACATATGGCCAGTATGAGGAGGCTGTGAAGTGCAGATCTCAGTTTCTCTGGAAATCTGTCTTTGTTTCTTCACTTTGTTCCCTGCTAACTTTCCAGCCTCCAATTTATGTGGGCAATCTTTCTTCTACACCCACCTGCATTGGCTATGAATATATGGAAAGAAGGTGGCCTGTGAAATTGGACTTGACATGTACCTAATTTTATGTAACTCTGCAGGCTTATTGCTTTATTTTTATAATAGGATAAAAACAACAAACTCCTCTTGTACATGCTAGGTCCTTTATGTTTCTTAATTAGGACTTGTCTACATGGGCTCAGGGACTGCAGTGGCTCAAGTGGCTAAGATGCTGACTGGAAGGCAGGAGGTCAGCAGTTCGATACCCAAGTACTGCAGGATGGAATGAGCTCCTGTCTTTGTCCCAGCTCCTTCCAACCTAGCAGTTTGAAAGCAAGAAATTGCAAGTAGATAAATAGGGACCACTTCGGTGGGAAGGTAAACAGTGTTCTGTGTGCTTCGGTGTCTAGTCATGACCACGGAAATGTCTGCAGAAGCAGACAGTGCTGGCTCTTCGGCTTTGAAACAGAGATGAGCACTGAACTCTAGAGTCAGATACGACTGGCTTTCGAGAAAGGGAGACTTTTACTACATGAGCTCATTGGAGTTCACTTGATAAAGTACAACAACAACAACAACTATTATTATTGTTGTTGTTGTTGTTATTTAGTGTCATAAATTATTCTGGGTTAAAAGGATTTTTGCTGGAAAAACTCTGCTCAGAGGATGCCTGAATGAGGCTCCTTTCATGTCCCCAAGAACTGGGACAGAGATGGGCACTCAATCTACTATACATAAGGTCACTAGTAGTTGTTGATAGGACCAACATGCCATTTGGTGTATTTCAAGCAACCCTCCTTGGTCCACCTCCTTTCTCTTTGAATTTCCCATATCATTAAGTGGCTTAAGAAGAAAAGCAGTTTCAGCATACTGACAAAAGAAACATTTCCTCTTCCTCCATGGAAGGGCAGAGAAAGTGGAAAACAAATTAGACTGTATTAGTGACGCTAAAGGTCTTCTTTGCTTGAAAGCTAGTAGTGTCTGACTCTTAAGAAGCAATGTTCATCTCTGTTTACAGCCAAAGAGCCAGTGCTGTCTCCATCTATAGACATTTCTGTGGTCATGTGACAGGCATGAATAAACACCAGAGCACACATAATGCTGTCACCTTTCCCACCAAAGTGTTACCTATTTATCTACTTGCAACTTCTTGCTTTTGAACTACTAGGTTGGCAGGAACTGGGATAGATGCCAGCAAGTGACTCCATTGTGAAGCATCATTCTCTCAGAAGTAAGAAGAGACAGGATAAGGCAATGAAGCGGATTTCTGTTCCTTTCTTTTATCATTATTGTACAAGTTATAGACTGTGGTGGCTCAATTGGTTAAGATGCTGAACTCACTGACTGGATTAGATTCCCAGGTACTGTATGACAGAGTGAGCTCCCATCTCTGTCCCAGCTCCTGTCAACTTAGCAGTTCAAAAGCAAGAAATTGCAATTAGATAAATAGGGACCATTTCAGTGGGAAGGTAAGCAATGTTCCATGCACTCTGATGTTGAGGAATGCCTGCCACATGTCCATGGAAACATCTGCAGATGCAGACAGCACTAGCTCTTTGGCTATAAACAGAGATGAGCACTATGTCCCCAACCTTCTATATCAGGGCCAAAATGGAATTCGACAGGCGGAGGGAGTGAGGAACCAGGTGCACCCATTGGGACTTCCAGGCCTAGCTTCCCAGTCCTCCCCTCAAGCTGCTAGGCAACCAATTATGCCCACAGATACCTCCTTTGTATCCAGCCCAGAGAATAGTTTCTCCAGCCTAAGTCCTTCCTTACCTTCCCTCCTCCTGGGTGATCCTCCAAGGACATGTAATGGGAGTATTGCACTGGTAGCATAATAACATAGACATTTAAAGACTCCAGCGACTCCACAAAACACTACTTCCAATTGTCTTTCATGAAAAAGAGACCCGGTCAGCCCCCCTCCTTTTATTGTGATAATAAGCAAAACAGGTTCCATAAATGGAATTGAAGTATCTGAAGGCCAAACATAGCAGTTGCTAAAATACTAATCTGACTAAAAGACTTAAAAGAGAAAGATTCCATTCCTGGATCCTTAGCTCTCTAAACCTAAGTCTGCATCACTTAACTGAAAATAAGAAAACACATAAAATCTAAGAGTAGACCTAATCTTATCCTAGAAATTTCAAAGTCCGAAGATTGCTGGAATTTTGGCTGTCGCTTTGGTGAGACATGCACTAAATCCGGAGACCTCATCTCACTCCTTCTCCCAAAGAAACATCCTGGCTTTGGCCCCATGTCAAAGTTCTATCTCTGCTTTTCCTGGCAATGATTCAAAGCTTCAAAGTGCTCCACTGCATCCAATGAAGACTTCCCCTAGCCACTTAGAAGGAGGGCTTTTTATCCTAAAAAAAGTCCCTCTTTCTTCCACCTTAGGAATTTATGGAAGTCTTTGAGATAAGATGGGGGAGATAAGATTTTGTTATCTCTCCAAGATCTCCCAAGGTCAAAACTAATTTGGCAAGATGCCCAGGGTCAAACTTTGCCTAGTATGGGTGAATGACCTTACAAGTTCAAAGGAATATGAACTTGAAGTTCATAGTGTGAACAGGTGTGATGAGTTCTGGGAAATCCCTCTTGATGACTCTCAAAACCACTAGAGGTGCTAATCCTGATGACATAATGCTATCTAGGAAATCATTCATACTAACTGAGTGGAAAAGTTCAGTTTCTCCAAGCGAAAAGCAGTGGGAACTGATTCAGATCAGGTAATGTTTTCCAAGTTCATGACACACTAAACCCTAGAGTCGGATACAATTGGCTTTCTAGTAAGGGAAACCATTACCTTTACCTTTAATGTATAAGTTAAGACCCTGCCCACTACCAAATCTATCACTGGCCAATCCTTGGCATTAGATCCTGCTATAGGTAGTTTCTAGGCCTGAACTTTAAGACAAGCCAAAAGGGAAAAAAAAAACCTTCTTGTCTCCTTCTGTCTTCTCCTGCTTCTGCAAGGAAGTTTATAAGCAGTAAGTATTAATACTTGCAAGTATTAGTCATGTAGGGATAGCTAAACCACCCTCTAAAATTTAAAAACAGGCAGAAGTCAAATATACTAATTAAGAATTAGAACAAGGACATTTCCCAATGCATTGTTAGTTTGTTATATTCCATATGGAAGTCTAGAGCATTAGCAGTGAACAAGCATGGTCTACTTGGGTTGGCAAATGAGCTGGCATTTTTTCTTGAAGCAGAAATAATTATGGGAAAGCTGGCTAAATTTAATCACACGTATGCTTAAAGATTTTAAGCCATGCATAGTATTTATCTGATAATGGCTATATGGGAAAAGGTGGCATCAGTTCTTCAAGAATTGTTTACAGCATTTTTTAAAAAAAGCCATAGGAATGAAAGCTAGCTTACAAAAGCATGTGCTTGGAACTCACAATCTTGTGGTAGATTTGGCCCTGCCAGGTATTAGTTCCTTTTGGAACAATATGTTCTTGGATTCGACAGGGCAAGATTTAGAAACAATTTGGGTTTCTAAACCTGAAATTTGTCTTTTATATTATGAAACAAAATGAGTAAGGACATCATTTTCAAGTATATTGAAATATACAGGTAAATTTCTGTGAGCCATCACAATTCATGTCATTACAACAATGATTAAATTTTGATCTGGCTGATGTAAGATATTTGCCAAGTGACAGGTAATCTTCAAGCTGTCTTTACTACGCACAACTGTTTGCTAAACACCATGAACAAATGGGTTGCCTTATAGTAGCTAGAAAATAGAACAATTGCAGGCTTTCTGTGAGAGCATAGGTAAAAGCTCTTGAAACAACTTCCAACCCCATTAGCCCTGAAATTAAAGTAAATCCTGTGAATCATCTGGACTTACATAGCTGTTGACATAAAAACTTTTGTTCGTTTAATGAGTCCAGCCTAGTTTAACTAACAATAAGGTTTAGATCATAGAGTTCAAGCATCATATAGTGAAATTAGACATACTAAAGAGCCTGAAGATGTGGATGCATGATACAGGGAAATAAAGATTCATTAATAAAGTTCATGTCTTTGAAAAGCAATTGAGAGATATAAAATACAATTCAACTTGGGTCAATTTGGGTCAGAAGATTGTTGCTCCATTAATAATACCTTTGTTCCTCGACTAGTGACCTCAGTTTTAGGGGTGTTGTGAATCAGCTCTGGTCTTCAGTGTGTGCTTTTACAGGATTTATCCAAAATGCTGAATGCTATCCCCCAAACAGGATCAGCATTTTAGACAGTTCCTGTAAAGAAAGTATAGGCTAAAATTCAGAGTGGATTCACAGCACCTTGAAATTAGAGTCACAAGCTGCCACTGATACTCTCACAGTGTTCGTACCTGACATCCTTTGGCAGATACAGTATTAGTTTCTCTATCCTGACAGGACCCAGTTCCAGTGCCTTACCAAAATCCAATTCAGTAATCTGAAATCAGAGTTTACTACCATTCTAATTTCCCACAATGTTTTCAGCAAAATGTCACTCTAGAGAACTGGAAAATTGAAATAGGACCCTCTCATTTGGTACTACAGTACTTCAGATCCTATTCCCATTACTATGTGCTATCTCTTCCATATAAACCAGGGGTTTTCAAACATTTTTGCATGATGGTCCATACCATTTACAGCTGTTTTTCCCATTTCCACCACTTCTGGCAGTGGCGATGGTAGGCCAAATAAAATGGTACCATGGGCCATAGGTTGCAAACCCCTGATATAAACCATTAAGAAGGGTTGGCTACCAAAAATAAATTTACTTGTGGGTCTCTCAGTGTTGGAGACCTATTTTGTTTCATAAAGTACACCAGAAAGGGATGTGGCCTTATATACATTCTTCTATGTTCAGCAACATTTGAGCATTTTCTTTTTTTAAAAAAAAGTGTTTGATTTTATCTAAGTTGGGAGATGTATATTTGATGAGTTCTTACCAAAATTCAATCTGGTTGAAATTTGTGTCTATATTTAAACTTGATGTGTCATAATATGTTGAATAATAGTGACCATTTTAAAAGGCCATTAGCCACCACTAGGTAAGATGAACTCGAATGAATCTAAATTCCACCCCACCAGTGGACTAGAGTTAGCAGATCTCAATACAGAGGCTTAAGGCTAAGAGACCTGGTGTGCTTCTCTTATCAGATGAGGATAAACTCAGTTTGAGGTGTGCTGGGATAAGAGACATTTGATTATTATGACTTTAAAGCCAGGACAGCTTCTGCACCCATTCTCAGATGGTACTTGGCTTTGGTAGCTTAGTATTAGGATGGTGCGTGATGTAAATGCTTGTAAAAGCCAGGATGACAATAAGTTCTGGGAACAAACTCCTGGTTCACCTGGATCATTTGGAGCCACAGTAATGTATATCATGAGACTTAATAGCCAAGGCTCTATCTCAGTGACACCATAAACCCCTATTACCTGGTCTCCAATTTTGTTTCTAAAATCCCAATGAATGCAATATTCCTATCCTGCAACTTTAGCCAGCATTGTGACTCTGTTCATGATCAGCAAAATCTTTGGAACTGAGGAAACACACCTCTTCCCTCCCCTAAGTTCTTTTGCTTCATTTGACTGCTAATCTTAGAATGACCAGTTTTGCTGGACAATCACTTGCTGGGAGAAAGCTGAGATCAGCCAGAAGAAAAGGGCTTTGCCAGCAGACAAATACAGTAATACCACGTATAACGCGAGTATCATATAGCGTGAAAACCGTATAACGTGACAAGATTTTCGGGAAAATCTTGTATCGAATAACGCGATTTTTATAACTTTATCCGATACAGTTGTTCTTAGCAGCAGGGTGGGTGGAAAGCTGAACGGGTTTCTCCGTTCAGCTTCCCAGCCACCCTGCAGCTACGGAGGCAGGGGTGGGGAGGCTGGAAAGCTGACGGGGGGCTCCCCCATCGGCGTACCCAGCCACCCCACAGCTGCGGAGGCATGGGCGGGTGGCTAGGGAAGCCGACAGGGAGTCCCCATCAGCTTCCCCAGCCACCCTGCAGCTGTAGATCGGGTCCTCTGATCTCTCTGGAGCAGGCAGGGGACCCGATCCAAGGTGTTTCTGGGCTTCCCCGACGTCCTGAGCCAGTGCAGCAAGCCAGAATGTCAGGGTTCGAATCCCGACATTCTGGCTTGCTGCACTGGCTCAGGACGTCGGGGAAGCCCAGAAACACCTTGGATCGGGTCCCCACACCTCCCTGGACCCGGCGGGGGGGGGGGGGTCAGACACCCCAAAATTGGTAAAAAAAACGTCCGTTTTTTTTAACCAATTTTGGGGTTTCTGACCCCCCCCCCGCCAGGTCCAGGGAGGTGGGCAGACACGATCCAAGCTTTTTCCAAAGTTCTCCCACCTCCCTGGAGGCTGCAGCAAGGCAAAATGTCAGGATTCGAATCCCGACGTTCTGGCTTCCTGCAGCATAAAAGAGGGTGGGGGAAGTTCAAAATTAGCGCGCATCGGGTCTCCCGACCTCCCTAGAGCTGATGCGCGCTAATTTTGAACTTCCCCCACCCTCTTTTTTGCTGCAGCAAGCCAGAATGTCGGGATTCGAATCCTGACATTTTTCCTTGCTGCAGCCTCCAGGGAGGTGGGAGAACTTTGGAAACAGCTTGGAGCGGGTCCCCACACCTCCCTGGACCCAGCGGGAGGTTTGGGGACCCGATCCAAGGTGTTTCTGGGCTTCCCCGACGTCCTGAGCCAGTGCAGCAAGCCAGAATGTCGGGATTCGAACTCTGACAGGTCTGCTCACCTCCCTGGACCCGGCGGGGGGGTCAGAAACCCCAAAATTGGTAAAAAAAAGGACTTTTTTTTACCAATTTTGGGGTCTCTGACCCCCCCCCCGCCGGGTCCAGGGAGGTGGGGAAACCCGCTCCAAGCTGTTTCCAAAGTTCCCCCACCTCCCTGGAGGCTGCAGCAAGCCAAAATGTCAGGATTCAAATCCCGACGTTCTGGCTTCCTGCAGCCTCCAGGGAAACAGGGCTTTTTTAAACATTGTGTGTTCAATGTATCGTACAACGTTAAAAACCGGATAACGACGGGACTTGTGGAACCAAGTCATAACGTTATTCGGGGTACTAGTGTATTCCAGAATTGACAGAAAGGACTTTTGCTTAACTCTCTTCCCCAATTCCCAGGGTGTCTTTGAATTTACATGCACAATAAATTAACCTTGATTAAAGCAATATGTTTTCCCCTCCTTTGTAGAAGAAAACTGATGCTTTTCTCTACATCTTAAATGTTTGAAAGAATTTGAAATGATACAAAGAGATAGGGGGTAGAATAAGGAATCAGAGGAAAGACATGAAAATGAAAAATGTTTATTTTTCAACAAGTGAAGCTTAATTAAGTCGCTGTAAATTGTGGTGCATAACATTATAGCAAGAGGAAAAGATATAAGACCTCTGGTAGTTTGATGTGAGAGATCCTCACCTCCTGGTTTTAGTTAAAAAATGTTGCAGTGGGTGACAGATGTGAGAGATGAAGAAATGAGAGATAGAGAAAGAGAAAAGTTTTTAAGATGATGGACGTTACAAGATAAGGCAGAAAGTAGCTTGACTAAAGGCTGAGAGAAAAGAGAAAGGTAAGCTGTGTAGGATTAAGAAGCCAAGCAAGTATTACTGAGCTGAAATTGTGTAATGAACATTCTGAGACTGTGAACATATGAGTGGACAAGATTAGGGGGCGAAAGAAAGAAAATGGGGGAAAGAGAAAAGGTGGGAGGAAAAACTGCTCCAATTATGTCTGGTTTGTTTAAACATTAAAATCAGCTAAGTCTACTTTATTTGTCAGGCTTTCTCTTGGGACAAAGTTGAAAGGAATGATCTCCCATTGACTTTATTTTCTTTTCACATATAGATACACTCACAAAGCACAAAAGGCTCTGGGTAGGTGGGGAGATAAGCCAGTGGTTTTAAGACAGTTTCTTTCCCTCTTTATTTTTTTTTTTTAAGGAGACTGGAGCAGATTCAGGTATTTCAGAAATCCTTGTTATCCTCAAGTTCAGAGCAGTTTCTCCCTGGAGACGATCATATTCCAGCACGAAGATGGTGGGAAAGTTGCCATGGCAACGGGAGGCCTGAAAGATTGACTCAGAGTAGCAACAGGCCAGTGAAGCAGCCTAAGTAGGATTTATAGCACATTATAGGGTGAAAAGCAGGAGAAAATTACTGTAAAGGCAGGAATTATAGCACAACAGAATATATCAACTCTGAAATCCATCTTGCTAATTAAAACAGCATACTCTATGGTGGAGTGCACAATAAGTCTGAGTTTTATGTTATCAATACTTCGCCATAAACTTTTGGGGTCTTTAAATTAAGTACTAGATAAAGGGAGGATTTGCACAGGCTATGGTATCTCCATGTACTACCTCAGCAAATGTTCATCTAGCACAGGGATTCTCAACCTGTGGCCTGCAGGCTGGATGAGGTCTGTGGTGCCATTTCATGTGGCCCCCCACTGCCTCCACCAAACCTAGAAGTGCCATGTGGTGGAGGGTGGGCAAAATGGCTGTTGGGCCCCCAAAGCTGTCTGAGGCAGCGTGACCCGTCCCCTGACTTTAAAAGGTTGAGAACTCCTGACCTAGCATTTTGAGAAACATCCTGATTTCTATAGTCACTGGAGGTCATTTAAAGCCTTTTTTGCTTATTGGAGTAGAATAAGCTTTCAAGATCATTTTTAACCCTGATTTTTCAAGATCATTTTTAACCCTGATGGGAAGAATACTTAGACAGCTTTTGGCTCATCTCTCTCTCTCCTTCCTCCTTTCTCCTGCAAGAGGGGTTTCCCCCTCTTAAAAACATCTTATTTCAGTTTGTCAAATGGTGATTCATATAAACTGTGGTTCAGATGAAAGAAATCCTCTCATTGAGAGTTAACTAAATATGATACATATTTTGGGATAAGAATTACTGCTCAAGAAAAGGTTTACAAGGATTTCCAGCCCATAAGTTTGTTTTCGGAGTGCATTGGGGGGCTGCAATAGGGAACACACACACCAATCCTGGTAGACTACAATATAATGCTAGGCAAACTTCACCACTGGAATCTACCCCATAGATGGGCAATGCCAAACTCCTTTGTCATCTGCCATCTTCCGTAATCCACCCAGATGTACACCGACTGCATTGTTGTTGCAGTGGGTGTAGATCTGGGTGGATTACAGAGGATGGCAGATGACAAAGGAGTTTGGTGTTCTGTGGTCCATGATCATGAAAAATCGGACTAGACTGTGACTGAACAACCAAAAATATATGCAGTCTAACCATCTCATCCTCTGCCACCTCCTTCTTGTGTCTTCAGTCCTTTCTAACATCAGGATCTTCTCCAGTGAGTTCTCTCTTCCGATTTGGTGGTCAAAGTATTTGAGCTTCAGCTCCAGTATCTATCCTTCCAAGGAGCAGTCAGGGCTGATTTCCTTCAGGATTGACTGATTTGATCTCCTTGCATTCCAGGGGACACTCAAGAGTCTCCTCCAGCACCATAGTTCAAAGGCGTCTATTCTTCTGCACTCAGCCTTCCTTATAGTCTAGCTCTCACAGTCATACATTACTACCGGGAAGACCATTGCCTAATAGCCTTTGTCTACCTTCCTCCTATTTCTCATTGTTTTTTTTTAAAAATAAGCTGACCATCATGTAATTCTGTGTTTGGAAATTCAAATAAATAATTTGAAATGAAACACTGCAGCTCAGATAATCAGCCTTCCTTCTTCTTCTTTTTTGTCATTAACAACAATTTTGCCCATGATGTATTTTGCATAGTACAGTACTGTACTATTTTGCTTAGTACGGTACAATGCAAAAGTCTCAGCTTACTACCAGCTGTTTTTAGAAAAATTCAGTGAGTGATTGGGGGACCATAACCTGGACACCCTAACTCCAAACTTGACCAAACATGGAGCTGAGCTGTGACCCCCAAATCACTCACTGAATTTTCCCTAAGGTGGTGTCCTAAGACTTTTGCACATTACTGTATGTATGTGTTTGTTTTGTACTCCATATGTTCCATTACTTTATCTCCCGTTTCCAGGCTTTTGTACCACATGCTAAATAGGAAGGGATAGGTCTCCAGGAAAATTTGATTGGGGGGGGGGGTGTCAGGGAACAGTCATCTCTTGTATCCAATCTGTTAGCGATCAAGAACTTTATATATTTTTCCTGTGCAGCTGGTAAACATTGGTTGCTCAGAACGGCTGAAAGATGTGAACCTGTAGCTGTTTAGCTATTTTAGCTATTTTATATTTCTATTTTGTAGCAAACTAATATACTAAGAACCTACCTATGAATATCCTATTCCCTAAATGGCCATAGATTCTATTACATATGTCTAAGATAAATGTTTGCTTGTACAAAACATTTTGTTTGTTTGTTAATTGCCTTTGGATTTTCACTGCTGACACTATTTTGGCAATATGAAATATTATCCTGTTGAATATAAAAATCTTTTTTATATACAGAGCGCTCCTTTGCATTAACTTTATGTTCATGACACTTGCCCCTTTGCTAATATTTTTCCATGAAAGAACTACAGTTTTTTAATAAATAGTTGGAATGTCATTTCTTTATTTTTCTCTTCCTGGTATCCTGAAACTACAGCAGCATAAGGTACAGAAGCAGTCAATTCTAGGCAGGAAAAGAGATATTAGAAAGAAAGAAAAGAGGCAGTACTTTTTTGCTTTCATATTATGAAAAGTGCAATCCTAAATGCTAATTATTTATAAATGCTAATCCTAGTTCAGCATTGTTGGATGGAGGCAATTCACTTAACCTTTCTGAGCGGGCATAATGACATGGCTTTCCTGCAGGGGTAATGTGAAGATTAGTTAATTAATGTTTGTACCGAGCACTAAATGTGAATTTAATTTGTAGCTATTAAAGTTCCCATTGGCATTGGTCACAGGAGCAAGGTATACAGCCCCAGCACCATGGATATTATCCGATATCATAATGCTGGACTATTTTGCTTTGCTTTTTTTAAATCAGGAAATGTAAGGTATGGGAATTATTTCTAAATGTTTCAGCCATCTCATCAGTTTTGTAGAAGTGCTGGTGCTCTTCATGGCAGTCCCCGTAGCCACCCCACCCCCTGGCCAATTCAAAAATCCAACATTTGTATTATGCTACATTATCAAACCAGTTCTTGCAGCTTTAAATTCCACTATAAGAGCAGGCCAGTTATAAGGTGATTGGGTCTTCCTTAACTGCCTCAAACTATAAGAATAGCTCAGAACAATTCACTGCTTTCATCAAATGCCATTTTCTGAACAGCTTCCCAACATGATCATATAACCCTGAAAATACTGATCTTATCTGACTTTGGAAGTTAAGCAGGATGAGGTCTGGTTAGTACTTGAAGGGAATGCCAGAATCTTTCAGGTAGAGTAAGGAAAGAATTCTATCTGAACTCCTAGAGAGCTATTGCCCAATTCACATCAATAAAACTGATTTGCCAATGCAAATGGAACAATGGGCTGACTCAGTGGCTGAAATCCTGGTCATCAGCATAGGAATTAACTACAGCAGGCCCTGTGAATCAATGGAATTTATGGAAGATTCACTCACTACATCCCTGCTGATTCAGTGGACCTACTTCAGTTATGACTAACTTGCTAATCAACAATGTTTCACCCAATATGAGGCAACACCCTATGTTCTTTCATTTCTACCATGAGGCCTCCTGCCAAATTTAAGAAAACAGGCATGACTATTGGCTGTGGATGTGAGCTGCACTTCAACCCTGAGACCTGTGCCTCCCCTAAACCACTGCAGATATGGAGTTGGCTAAGTTAAACCAGGACTTCTCATTCTTTATATACTCTCTTTTGCATCAAAAAAGGGAAATGGGGATAATTCATCGCTAAAGATGGCAAAGGAAACAATCACATTTCTTCATATTCTGTGCTAATGCTCACTTCTTGTCCATAAAACAGGTTACACATCAGAGTAACCAGTAAAAAAAGTTGCTAATTGCAGTATCGTAGGGCTTCACACACCTGCAGACTAGCAGGAGAAGAACACTTTTGTTTAGCTGCCCTTTGTACTTTTTAAATTTCAACTAATGGAGCTTGCAATGGAGTTATTGGGAGCTGAGGTGGAAGCACAAAGTGTGCTGAAGTGCAATCTTTTATTTTGCCACTGGCAATCTTGTTATTTCAACATTTGGACAGAAAGAGGGTAGATGAGAAGACATGGACTGAAGCAGTAGCCTCGAGGAGTTGTCCTCTATGAATGTCAGACAAATTAGAATTTTGGGGTATCTGGTGCAATTTTCTAAAAAAAGTTTTTATTAAACAAAATTGACTAAAGAATCAAATCAAAGCAAGTGTAAGGTATCCATCAAAAGGAAGCAAGGGGAAACCATTGCTTGAGGAATAAAAACAAATTATAGTTGTATGTTTGCCATGTTAGCAGCATCTTGTTCCCTGAGATTTCAGAATCAAAATTTGAGACCAGAGAATTAGTCCTTGTGATGACATAAAGGATATGTTTTTGTGGTGCGCTCTCTCTCTCTCTCTCTCTCTCTCTGTGTGTGTTTCAACAGTAATTATGAAATGCTATGTGTGTGACAGATACACAGTATGAAGACACCATAATGAACTTAAACCTGTCTCTCAAATGTACAAATTCTTCCAAATGCAGTTTCAACACAAACTTTCCATCCTATGATGAGATGATTTTTCTTCACTTTCTTATTACTTATTTTTTTTAACACTTCATAGATCTGATATTTCAAAGTGTAATTTTTTTTAAATTAAATAAGCACCATCAAAACATAATAAAACCTGAATTATACTGACCTAAAACCCATTGATAATTCTACCAGGAGTAGACTCACAATATCCATGTAATTTAGCATGTCAATACTTAAATAAGTTCCACTGATTCAATGGGTTTATTGTATCTTAAACAAATAAATAGAATTTGTTCTAAAGAATCAGTAGTAATCACATGCCATCAGGTTGAATTATGAATACTGAATTGTGGTGAATTATGGTAAACTACAAAAGTGGTTTACCAATCCCATTTTTTGGAGGCATACGGGGATTGAGCAGAATATGCAAGGCCAAATAGGTGGCACAGTGGGAATCAAACTCCCAACAGCTGGTTCCTAAACCACTTAGCTATCCAGCAGTTAAATCTTTAAAGATCAGAGGCTCAAACACAATTATCAAACTGGCTTTTACAATCAGTTCAAAAAGCCGTGAGTGAAGAGTTAATGAAGGGAAGGATGCAGAGAATGGACAAAGGGCAGATGAATCACCTGCATTTCTTTGCTGCACCCAACAAGTGCCAAATTTTATGTAATAATTCCTCATCTTACAAAATTGCATCTTATGTGACATCCTTAATGGTGTGTTATTCCAATTCCATTTTTTTTGTAAAGGATTTTTACTGTCTTTCTTAAAAAGAGAGAGGAACAATGTTCTTGTGTTCAACACAGTATTACAACTTGATGCAGTTAATATTTACGGCAGTGAAAAGCTTTGTACTCTACTAATCATTCCATAGAATACTTAGGTTGAGAAGAGAATGTTGAGGGGAAATACAGTAATGTTATTCAAACACAACTCCACAGAGTTAGATACTTGAGAAGAAAATGAGAGGAAGATAATCTATCCCAGTGGTGGTGAACCTATGGAATGCATGCCATGTGTGGCACTCTTATCCTTCTCTGTTGGCACATGTACCCCAGCACAGAATTCGCCCTGCTCCTCTGCCCAGCAGCCCAATGGGAGTACTCCCTCCCTACCCAGCACAGATTTCACCTGCCCCTCTGTCCAGCAGCTCAATGGGAGAACTTCCCCCAGCATAGAGTTTGCCCTGTCCAGCAGCCCAATGGGAGAATTTTCTCCCCCCAGCATAGAGTTTGCCCTGCCCCTCTGTCCAGCAACCCAATGGGAGCGCTTGCTCCCTCCTCCAGCACAGTTCACCCCATCCCTCTGCCCAGCAGTCCAGTGGGAATTTTTCCTTCCTCCACCAGCACAGCATTCACCCTGCACCTCTGTTTGGGCACTTGGTCTCTAAAAAGTTCATCATCATTCATCTAGCCCATCTCATTCTATTGTAGGTGGACAAGAATTAGGCTTCATTATACAGACCATTACATGGCACATAAAAGGGGGACAAAAGAGAGTCTAAGATGTGTTAGTATGCCACAGTTACCAAGGGACAAGGCTTAAGTGAAACTAAATACAACCAGATGCATTAGATATGTAGAAGCCACAGAGGAAATGCAAGTGCTGATGGTAGTGCAATTTAAATAGCTTGCAGTTGCAAGAAGAAAAATAGCAGAATGCAATTCAACTGTCATTGTAGTCAAAGGCAAAATGTGGAAGGATTTTAATGGCTTTAGGTTACATCTTTAGATTAATAATCAGGGACTTTAAAAACCTTTTGATAGAGTGGAACAAATTTTCCAAGGCAGGATATGGAAAGGCTGTAGCAGGAAATTTCTAAATAACAAACTGGACAAATATATCAAGACTTATTCAATGTGAAATTGGGTTCCTTTGGAGAAATAATAAAGAAGAGGTATATTCCCGAGTACTGTACTGCAGGACGGAATGAGCTCCCATCTCTGTCCGAACTCCTGCCAACCTAGCAGTTCGAAAGCAAGAAATTGCAAGTACCTTCGGTGGGAAGGTAACAGCGTTCCATGTGCTCCGGTGTCTAGTCATGGCTGCCACATGACCATGGAAACGTCTGCAGAAGCAGACAGCGCTGGCTCTTCGGCTTAGAAACAGAGATGAGCACTGACCCCTAGAGTCAGATACGACTGGCTTTCGAGCAAGGGAAACCTTTACCTTTACCTTATACACAGTCAGCAAAACAGGGTTCTGAGAAGATAACACACTTTTAGTAAAATGTATGTTTTACATGCAAAAGATGTCAAGTTTAAATAGTTGCCAGAAAAGACCTCTTTTGGAGTCCCTGGAATTTTGCTGCCAACAAGAATAGACAGTTTTGGGCTAGATGTGCAGAAAGGATGATTTCAACCTCAGTGTTCCCATGAGTGTAGGTTAATCAAAATGTGTGATATGGATATGGCTTGCAAAATAGCTTTATTGTCAGATCTGCTTTGAATTGTATTCTGCATTGAGCAGGGGATTGGACTCAATGTCCTCAAAGGCCTCTTCCAACAATTATTCTATGATTCTATGAAGAAGAAGAAGAAGAAGAAGAAGAAGAAGAAGAAGAAGAAGAAGAAGAAGAAGAAGAAGAAGAAGAAGAAGAAGAAGAAGAAGAAGAAGAAGAAGAAGAAGAAGAAGAAGAAGAAGAAGAAGAAGAAGAAGAAGAAGAAGAAGAAGAAGAAGCGGCAGTGGTGGTAGTGGTAGTGGTAGTGGTAGTAGAAGATAGTGTTTGAGTTAAAAATGTGAATAATTGTTTTGAAGTACAGTATGGTGAGGCCAGGTTTCATTTCAAGGGAAGTACAATCAGTTATATACATATTGCTACCAAGGAATTGCCTTTCTAAATTAGAGATGGGAGGATCTGTCAAGTCTTTCCTTTTCTTACTTGTACAGTATGTACTGTGCTGTTTCCAGCAACTGCTTATTTTAGAGAGAGGAAAAATCCATACTTTTTTCATGTATTTTTCCAACAGACACAAGAGGTGTTATATTTTCACTGATTAAATAATTTCTGAGCCCATTTTTGAAACATGGGGATATACTTTACATAATATACACATAATCTTGGACACATGTTTTCCTTTCCACAAGGTATTATAAGCCAGGCAAGATATGATTTTCAAACATAGATTGTATCTGTGTCTGGTATAGGAGATGCAGATGGAGCAAACCCTTTAAAAATATTGATGGAATGACTTTTTCAAACCTTCCAGTTAGATGAAAATTACTGAAAAAAAGAAATATTTAGGGATTAGAAAAATCAGTAATGAAAGATCAACCTTTCAACCAGCAAAGTAACTGGACTGGTTTCAGCAAAACAGCTCTGAAGTGGCAAATTGGAAGACTGGTAGCAACTAATGTAAATGAGAGGCAGTGAAGAGATAAATGCAAAATACAGTATACTGGCATCCAGCAGACACCAGTGAACTGTTTTACTGCAGTGCATGAAATATTCTATTTAAACATCTGTCAAGACAATTTAGGAACAAAATTTCATGGGGATATTGGCCCCTAGTAGGCACATTGATTGGATCTTGATTGAGAGATTGTGGGAGCAATTTGTTTTAGTGATTGGTTCTGCTAATGCTGAGTTGCCACTGGAATCTAGGAGGCCTAGATGGTATCATATTGCATGGAAAGCAAAGTAATTAGGATTATTGCAGAGATAATCATCAATATGAAATAGTGGTGTTCAGCCCGTTCCAGAAGCACTTCCTTATCACACTGCAGATACCAAACCAAAAATAGTGTCATTCCAAGTTGAGTTCATTTGTTCATTATGCACCATATGGTGTGTTTCAATTAGGTCATTCCTTACTTCCTGCTATAATAGCAGGTGCTTCTTCTTCTTCTTCTTCTTCTTCTTCTTCTTCTTCTTCTTCTTCTTCTTCTTCTTCTTCTTCTTCTTCTTCTTCTTCTTCAAGGAACTTTGAAAAGAGTCCAAAGATAAAATCAACATTTTTAATGGAAAGGATAATCATGTAAATTAAGAGTGATATGCTACATGGATTCAGTTGGAAGGAGCATATAAATAGTTTGATTTATAAAATTAGTTTGATTTCTCTTTCTATCAACCCTGCCCCAACAGTTAACAATAAAAACAAAAATGATACAACAATACAGAACACAATAAAGACAGGTGTTAAGATCAGAAGTATTAAAGTATTACGTGTTAAAACAGCAGCAAGAAGAAAACAGACAAAACTACAATTGTAAAATTCTGTAAAATAGACAGCAGTTACACTCCCCACCACCACCTAAAAGGCAACTTAAAAGAACTACAGGTAGTACAATTATAATAAAGAGTTGTGGCACCTTAAAGACCAACATATGTATTTAAATGTGAACTTGTAAGGATTATTTGAAAAATAAGCATCTGAGAAAATCTGAGGACAATGTCCAAGGAAGTGAATCACAATCCAGGAATTCTAAAATGAAGAGGCTGCCACAAAGTGTGTGTGTGTGTGTGTGTGTGTGTGTGTGTGTGTGTGTGTGTGTGTGTGTGTGTGTGTGTGTGTGTGTGTGTGTGTGTTGTTATACAGACTAACATGGCTTTTTCTTTGAAAACTGAAGTAATTAGGTTCTCATTGCTAGCTGAAGGTCCATGTTATGAATGAAAATACTTTGGCCAAAATCTGGTTATGTTGTAAGTGTAACTGCATAAATTGCAGCACCAAATTGCTGCAATTTATTGAGTTGCTTGTCAGCTTTATGGTTATTTGTCAACTGCACAATTTAGTGAATGTAGGTGGCAACTGGGTTAATTAATAGCAATTTGCTACCATGGTTTATGACAGGGATTCTCAACCTGTGGCCCATGGGCCGGATATGGTCCATAGCACCATTTCATATGGCCCCCACTGCCTCCACCACACCAGGAAGTGCCATGTGGTGGAGGAAGGGTAAAATGGCCCCTGGCTTAAAAAGGTTGAGAACTCCTGTCTTATGAAATCACATTTACCTGACAAAAATCCCCACTAATCCCTCTTTACTATAACTTATCCTCCTTCTCCTTATCACTGTATTCTATAGCACAGACAAAGTATATAATGTATTACTGAAGGCGTTCTAAGGAGCCTGTATTTTAATTTCATGGATGGAATTTAGTCTTTTCAGTTTATGTAAAAACAAACAAAACACTGGAATTAAATCTAATGATGATTGGGATGTAGGTGAGTAAACGTTTGCATAAAGAGATTTTCTTCCTACAACATAGATTGTTGAAGAGGTGTGCAGTAAACAGTTGTGTTTTGCATAACACCTACAGCCATTATAAAACATTTAGATACAAGTCTGTTCTTGGAAGCCTGTTGACAGTAGATTTACATGATAAATAGTTATTCTTTCATTAATCCTTAAAGAGCCCAATAAGAAAGACCAATATGTTGGACATGGTGGGAAAGTTGAGGCTGAGAGAGTTTCTAATTCCTCAGGCTGCCTGGATATTGCCTGTATGTTTTTGTCTACTGGACAATAATAACATCTTGACAGATTTTTTTCCAATGGAATGGCATGTCTTCCACTGACACCTGTAAGCTTGTGTAGACATTCAACCAGTGTATGCCCAAATATGTTTTTTCTCATGAGGCAATTGTTGTAAAAGATTTTAGCAGTACACTTCTATCTATGAGTAGTACAACACCATTGAGTCAGTATGCATGCATCACCCTACTGCTAAAATTCATATACATTTTGCAGGTGTTTTTTATGACATTACTCATATGCAGGCATTATTTGGAAAAGAAAGGCTGTTCAATACACATAGTTGACTTCCTATGGATATCTGAATGTGGAGTGCAACAAAATGGAACATTCTGAAAAAATAATGGAAGAGGTTTTGCACATCTATCAACTGTTAATCTTCAGGAGATGGCTGTGATATTATGCAGCTTCATAGTGTTGAGGAGATATGGACTGATTATGTGAAGAAGAATTCCATTATCCTTAGCAATGAAATATTTCAGTTTGCAGGAATGGAGTATTGAAGCAGCAAAGCAGTGTCTTTGGGCAAAGGTATATACAGCAAAGAGATGATATGTACTGCACTAAGGGATTTTATAAAGGGTGGGAGGGAATGAAACCTTTGCCAGATGCATGATTCTAAAATTTCAGGTACATATAGTATCAATAGTTGAAGATACGACTGTAGATACAATGTAGGCATTAATTGCAGAAAGTCCCAACAGTGACAATTACATTATTATGCAAGCCAATGAAAACATGGGCTGTAATAAACCATTATCCTGAATCAAACTTCTATTCATAGATGGTTGTGTGCATCTTGTAATTATAATAACTCTAGTAGGCCTTTCAAGTTAAGTAAGATTTTAAGGAGTGTTTTAACCAGTTTCCCCCAGTCCCCAGTGATATTCTATGGCAGAGCAGGGATTTGAAGCGAGATCTCTTGAGTCCTAGGCACTCTCCCTCTCTAGCCACTGGCCAGTGATGGTGAACCTTGGCACTCCAGGTGTTCTTTGCCTTAAATTTCCAGAAGCTATAATAAACAGAAGGTTCACCATCACAGCACTACACCATACCACTGTCCTGAAGGATTACAACCAGCTCTTTATGCTAGTCTCCTTTAGTGGTTATTTGTTCCATAATAGTAATTTAAACATCAATTACAGAATGACTGGTAAAGTTATTGTTCTGTGCAGAAATTAGTCTGTTAGCTATGTGTAGAATGCACAAGGGCATTGCTGACAAAGAGTGGTTCCTAGGGCAATGATGGCAAACCTTGGCACTCCAGGTGTTTTTGGATTACAATTAGTACCAGAAACCCAAGTCAGGACTCCTGTTGATCAGGGCTTCTAGGAATTGAAGTTCAAGAACAGCTGGAGTGCCAAGGTTAGCAATCACTGTCCTAGGGTATTCCTGGAGTTGTAGTTGAAAAAAAGTAATGTTTCTCGTCTCTGGAGGTTCTCAGACATCACACTGAAAATGGACAGGTGAATTTAACTGCAATGTTCAATAAGTGATATCATTTAGTACTAGAACAACATTACCAGAATTGATATTTATTTATTTATTTATTTATTCCAGTTTATATTGCCGCCCATTCGCCATGGCGACTAAGGGCAGCTTACAGACAATACAATCAATAATATAATAATAATATAATAATACAGTCAGTCAATGTTGTTGGGGGTTCTGGGTGGGAGCAAAGCCTCAGCCTCCTGCGTCTTCTTCTTCATCCCCTGGCAGTTGGTGTGGGGTGGGGGTGGGAGCCTCAGCCTCCCGCGTCTTCTTCTTCACCCCCTGATACAGGGACAGAATAGTTGTTTGAGGTTGCAGCAGCATCTTCTCCTTTTGTTGCTATCCTGGCCCAGAGCTCTTGTTCTGGTAGTTATTGTTGACAGTACATAACTTTTCAAGCATATGAGGTGTGTGTGTGTGTGTGTGGGGGGAATTATCAGTTGTTGATATGTGTGTGTGTGTGTGTGTTTTAAAGCACAAGCTTAGAAACCAAGGCCTGAAAGAGGAAATGGCCATTGCCCCAGGATGTGTTTCATTCATGATGATATGTTTGAACATTTTTGGCTGGAAGTTGCTAGTAACAAATGTCGTGTTCTTTTGGTTTCCATTTGAAGGGCCAAACTGGACAATATATTATCATTAACGTTAAGAAGTTGGGCCTTCTTAAGAGGAAATCTCTGTTTATTCCAATCCTGAAATTGCTTCAGTCATCATTTAGCATACTGTACTTTCATTTTGCAGTTGGTCAATTGGAAGGAAACAGCTTCTTGTGCATACCACAAGGATGTCTAACTCAAAGATTTGTGAGACTGGAGGGATGAAATTATACGGGAAGGAAATGCACAATTGCCTTAATGTGTGATCTGACCTGAGTCTCTCCTGTAGTACATTATTCCTAGGTACCACTGCTTATCAAATATGACATGCTCATCCGTCATGCCTCTTCCTGCTGGCTCCGTTACTTGTGATACATTCCATGCCAAGTTTTCTCCAAATAGAGGCTACAATAGTAGCCGTCAGTGATAGAATAGGAGAGGAGGAAAATAGCTAACAGTGTTTCCCAACCTTTGGGTTTTGGACTTCAATTCCCAGAAGCTTAGTCAATTCCCCAAAGCACTGATCAGCTAATGTACTGACTTAGGCTTCTGGGAATCAAAGTCCACCAGTGTTTCGCAGAACATGGTTTGGAAAACACTGATTAACAGATGCACAGCACTCTATTTACTGGTACTCCTGAATGAATCTGAAAGCAGGCTTGGATTATTGAGAACATATCTCTGAGAACACTGTCTTGCATCTGCCTCTGAAGTGTGAAGAAAATAATAATGAGTCAAGGATGGGGGATTTGATATGTTGCTTCCCTAAACAACAGTTTCCAGAATCCCAGTCAGCATGGCTGTGATATGTTACTGGGGATTCTGGAAGTTGTGGTCACTAGAAGGTAATGATTCCAAACGCTTATTGTTTTTCAGTCACACAATCAAGTCCCGACCTTTTGCAACCCCATGGACCACCACACGCCAGGCTCCTCTGTAATCTGCCATCTTCCACAGTCTGGCCAGATCTATGCCCACTGCTTCAACGATTCCATCCAGCCACCTCATCCTCTGCGACCCCCTTTTCCTTTTGCCTTTGATCTTTCCTAGCAGCAAGGCCTTCTCAAGTGAGTCCTCTCTTCTCATTTGGTGGCCAAAGTATTTGAGCTTCAGCTTCAGTATTTGTCCCTCCAATGAGAAGTCAGGATTAATTTCCTTCAGGATTGACTGATTTGATCTCCTTGCATTCCAGGGGACTCTCAAGAGTCTCCTCCAACACCACATCTCAAAGGCGTCTATTCTTTTGCGTTCAGCCTTCCTTAGGGTCCAGCTCTCACAACCATACATTACTACTGGGAAGACCATTGCTTTAACTATGCAGACTTTTGTTGGCAGAGTGATATCTCTGCTTTTAATTAAACTGTCTAAGTTTCTCATAGCTTGCCTCCCAAGAAGTAAGTATCCAAACTCTAGAAAGAAGTTTCTAGAGAATACATGGTTAGGATATATGAAAAGAACTGAGTTTCTTTTCCATATCCTGCACATACTTAGTGAATGATTTGAAGTAGCTCTTGTGTTAACCTGTACAGGCATATCAGACAAAAACAGAATTTAAATTTAAAAAGAAGACTAGAATGATGCAGCATCTTAAATACTATCTGCTATATTTTAATGTAATGTGTGTAAGGAAGTAGACTAGATCCACTAAAGCTCACATTAAAACATAGCAGTTAGTATTTAAGGTGCCATAACATTATTGTCTTGATGATGATGATGATGTTTTTACTTTTGTTTTGTTTCTTAGTGTAGGATTATCTATCTGTTCATGCAAGTGCCCATCGGAACAACGTGCAATAGCTGTCCCTGTTCTCTTGTGTTTTTATTTGGGTGGGGGGGGGGGACTGCTTTAGTCTTTCCCTTGGCGCCAGTCTGCTGTTTGGACATAAAAGAGCAAAAGGAAATGACCAGGAAAGCACCCGATCATTGGGACAGTTAGAGTCAAGCAATATTTTCCAGGCAGCTGTCGATAAGAGTGTGCATGAGATTATTATTGTTTGCAGAGGCTTTATTGATCTTGGCTTTGCTTTAGCCTAGAAATCTGTTTACAGCACCCTATAAAAAGAGTGGCTACTTCTTTTACTGAAGGTTAACATGCTGTGTTTATTTAATTGAATGGAAATGGCTTTATGTTGTCTAAATGCCATTGTTAATACATTTTCAAGAGACTTCAGATTCTACTAATTGATGTGGAAAGGGAAATAGACAGAAAGCTATAGCAAACTGTGGTTGCCAGAATTCTTTTTATTTTGTTAATCCAGAAATTGAACGATTAAATGGTGGTCTTGAAGGAAGCAGTTGGTTTATAGAACAGTTGGCTGCATCTGAATTTCCATTTCTTTTGAAGACCTATATTTTCACTTAACTTCTTTTCATGTTCATGCCCCCCCCCCAACATGTTCTCTTAAAAATGTTTCCAGGTGGGCAAAGGAACTCTTATTTCAAACAGACCTTTACCCCTTAGCAAAGCTTATTTACAGTTCCTCATTTAGGTTCTATCATTCTTTTGCCTTTGTTCTTGGAATCACCTGACAAGAATCAAAAAGACTGCCTTGGAAAAATACCACAAATGAAATATTCAGCTAGTTGCATAGAAATCCCCCTCTTTAAAATGTGGAACATACTTAAAACTGCTTTGTCTTCCTTATATAGGATGTATAATAAACCATCTAAATAACTCGATTATGTTATGGTAATGGCTTAGCATATATGGAGGTGGGGGTGGAAGCAATTGTGTTTGCCTCACAAAATCAAAGCAACATTATATCACGGATCAACTTGATTGTTTAAGAAGAAAATAAAGATTAAGCTAATCCACTATCAATTCTAACTGTAAACAGTGACAGATTTATATTTATCTCCTTATACAGGTTTGCTAGATAGCATTTTTAATTTTTTTTACAGGATTTACAAAGATATTGCCAAACTCTCGGTTGTCTAGTTATGCTAATTAGGGAGGAAAGAACCAGCTAAAGGCATCCATATCACTTTTGTTTTGATGTAATAAGGAATAATGAGATACATACTCTAATTTAAGAAGTTGCTGGTTTTTACTATGGAAAGTATGCAGCCTGTGAAGCAAGGCTCAGGAGTACAATGCTGATGAGTGGGTTAGCTTCTTAGGGGATGGAGTCAGTGGCGTTGTGCAGACTTCAGCCACCCGGGGCGAAGAACAAACTCGCTGCCCCCTGTCTAGGCTTGCCGCGCCCTCCCACGGGGCCCAGTTAACCCAGTTGAGGACTTTGCCGCCCCTCCCCCTGTGCCTACACCAAGTGCCAGGGGAAGAAGCCGGGGCAGGTTGAGGACTTTGCTGCCCATCCCCCTGAGCCCACACCAACATATTGTAATGTAATGTATTTTTTGCAAGTCGCCCTGAGTCGCCACGGTGAGTGGGCGGCAATATAAATTTGAACTAATAAATAAATAAATAAATAACCCCTCACTATCTGTACTAAGGTCCCTGGGGCCGAACCTGCAATTCTAATTCATACAAAGAAATTACTCTTGCTTAACAGGAGAAATGTAATAAAAGGAAAAAAAGTTAAAATACAGTAAGTTGCTTGATATCTCGGACCTATTGCTTCTGATAGTGGAAATATCAACCCTTAACCTCATGTCTATAAAATGTTGCATTCGTGGGAAGCTTGAGCCTGTGGCTCAAGTGAGTCACTGGTGTGTTGATTTTGAATATATTATCTAAAATCATCAATATGGACTTTAATTGAACAGTTGATGTATCTTATTTTCACCACCTGGGCAAACCATTTCAGACTAACTACACTTACAAGGTGGACAACAAATAATATTTTTTTCTTGTGAATATTTTAAGAAATATTTCTGGGATAGGGTCTTGCTGGAGAAAAGTACCATTATCTTTTTTCATCTTTACATTAGAATCCACCCCTCCATGCAACTTGTATGTTTTGGGTGCAGTGATCCCCCCCCATGTTATTTCATCTTACTTTGTTTTGTTTTGTTGGGGTGGTTCACTTATTGTACAGAACAGGTGCCCTGCTCCCAAATTTCTGCAGGGAGAAATTGTCCCCATCATGAATTGCTTTATTCTTTATTGTGCCTTCCCCTGATGCACTGCTCATTTTATCTCAAGGGAGTTTGGAAGATAATGGCAACAGGTCTTATCATTCCCTGGAAAATAGATGGGGAAGAAGTAGAAGCAGTGACAGATTTTACTTTCTTAGGATCAAAGTTCACTGCAGATAGTGATTGCAGCCATGAAATAAAAATGCGACTGATTCTTGGGAGGCAAGCTATGAGAAACCTGGGGGAACATAGTTAAAAGTAGAGACCACATTGCAAACAAAAATTTGCATATTCAAAGCAATGGTATTCTGGGTGGTAATGTACGGTTGTGAGAGCTGGACCATTAGGAAAGCTGAGCACAGAAGAATAGATGCCTTTGAGGTGTGGTGTTGAAGGAGAGTTTTGAGAGTCACCTGGACAGCAAGGAGAACAAATAGGTCAATCTTAGAAGAAATCAACCCTGACTGCTCCTTAGACGGTCAAATAGTAAAGATGAAGCTTAAGTACTTTGGACATCAAATGTGAAGAGAGTTCTCGCTTAAGAAAGCCTAGATGCTGGGAAAAGTGGAGGGCAAAAGAAGAAGGTGGCAGCTAAAAATGAGATGGCTAGATGGTATTGTAGATGTGGTGGGCACAGAGCTGGGCAGGTTGAGGAGGATGGTGGAGGACCAAGGTGCCTGGTGGGCGGTGGTCCATCGGGTCACAAAGGGTTGGAATCAACTGTGTGACTGAACAAAAAAAAGTCTATGGTATAGCCTCTTAATGAGGATGTCATCACGGTGGAAAGTAACTAACATAGATGTGTAAGGAGTGCAAGTCATGGTGTGTATTAAGATGACATGGAAACGAGATTGATTCATAGTTATTGTTTTTCCATGGAATCTGGTCATGGTTGCTCAATTGAGAAGTGGAAGGAAGATTGTCCTCCAACATACTGGAGTTGAGTTTGGGAAGGTTAATGTCATTTTACATACATGCAGATAGATAGAGGCACAGATAAAGAAATGTGTATGTGCAGATTCTTATCTGCATATAGATCAAAGCTTTGGGATGTATGTTACAGATTCCTATCTGCATATAGCTCAGAGCTTTAAAAAGTTACTTTTTGTATTAAAACTCTCAATCGCTCCCAGCCCAGCAAGGCCTCTGGGAGTTCATTCCAGGAGTTGTAAAACAAAATAAGTATGCTTTAATATGAACTAAAAACAGGCTTACTGGTGTTATTTCCTGAGGTTAGAGTCATTAAGGAGGATTACTTGGTTGATTAATATATGCATAATTCATTGCTACAGCGTTTAATGATATATTATTAGTATATACTTTAAAAAATAAAATGCATAAGAACGATTACCAATATTATTCTACACTATAGGAAAGAATATAGGAAGCTGTCCCAAGCTGAGTCATCTAAGCCCGCATTATTTGCACATACTGGCAACAGCTGTTCAATACTTCAGAGGGAATTCTATTTTAGGTCTATCTGGAGGTCTCTCATCCAAGCTCTAACCAGCCCTGACCCTCTTTAGGGTTCCACAATCAAACATGACTATGTTTGTAATGCCACAATAAATTGCAACTCCATTAACCATCTTCTCTGTGCTGCAAGCGCCTCATGGACATCAGTACACTTTGATACATATCAGAGCAGCTGAAGCAGAAATGGAAGCATTTTGCTGCAAAATTTCTATTCTATCTTAGTCACTCTAATAAATGTTTGATTTCAATGATTAGCTGCATCCTTCTGGGATCTAGAACAAACTTGTCTCAGATGCTATTTGATGTCATAAAATTGTCTGCCTTCTAAAGCATCATAAATATATAAATTGGTAAATATATGCAGGGATGTGATATTCTCCAAATATACTCAAACTTTGTATGAACCTGAGACTATCAACTTATGGCAAGCTTAAACGTGCTTCATCCTTTCAATTAGCTTTACTTGACAATCATACCACAGAAAAGCAATGCATTTAAATATATTCAGACATCCAAAAATAAGTAAATAGGCTCAGCTACCTAGGATGACTCTTTATTGTCATGAACACAAATGTTACAACATATACAGTACTGTTGGGGAAGCTTCAGCCTTACTGCTGCTTTGGACATCAGTTTCCATCAGCCCTAGAAAGCATGATTGATGGTAAGAGATAATGGGAATTTCAGTCTCATATTTTTGGGCAAGTGATCGTTCCCCATACCCTTCTTATATAATACTAGGAGATGCAGCATTTTCACAACTTCTGAACACAATTGTCCGGTTTGTGTCCCAGTCTACAATCCTAGTAATTGCCACTTGTATTTTCCATAGCAGAAGAGTGCAAACATTCTGTAAAAGCTCTGGGAACAAGATTCTGTTGGTTGAGGCTACTGTGTAGTATTGCAGCTACCTATCTATACGAGATTTTGACCCATTATTCTTCAGTCTCCCCTGCAGTTTTAGATATCCTCTGCAAAATGGGGGAGATAAATCCATGCTGATGCTCAGCTGTGTTGTGATTATGCATGAATTCATTGTAAACAATTGTTAACAAATAGGAGATATTTAATCACCAGGAAAAACAGCAGGGAACACATTTTATGAGATTTACTTAAGCGTGTTTTCCCTCTTTTTATTCATTTTTCATTTAAGTAGGATGAAGCAGTAGTAGGTGTCAGGTACGGCTTCAGGGAATGAATAGCAAACTGAGACATCATAGCTGGGAAAGTGAAGTTACCGATCCTACACAAGGTGTACTATGCAGAGTAATTGCTTTGTTAGGATTTATTTATAATTCAGGTCCAAAACAAAGATAAAGACTTAGGGATTTTGGAAAGTCTAGTTCAAGAAAGTTCATGCCTGTCCAGAATGCCTTTGTAGTATCATCTAGGACAGTAATGGCAACTGAGTGCCCAAACTCAACAGGCTGCAGGGTGTGCTGCAGAGGGACAGGGAAAACTCTGAGCTGGCGAGAGGAAGGAAGAACTCATATTGGGCTGCTGGGCAGAGGGATGGGGCAAACTCTCTGCTGGGGCAATGACGTGGATGCCCACAGAGAGGGCTCTGAGTGCTCTGCGGTCAAATGCATTAAGATGAGAGCTTGGAAAATAAAGGGTCTGTCCAGATTGGGATGGCAGTGGCTCAAGTGGTTAAGACACTGAACTCGCTGTACCATAGGTTCACCACCACTGATGTAGGATCAAGGTTTCTGTGGTCATGTTCGGATGGAGAAGAAGCTAAACATTGTTTACCCCACTCCGCTATCTGCCTAATTGCTAGATATTGTGAAGTGGCTGATGAGTCTCTTCATGATTGCTGGAAATTAAACATGTCTCCTGCTCCTCTGCAAAAGAGGCAGAGAAAATGAATTTTTTTCCCTATTATTTTGTCACTGCTGCACTGCATTGGTTAGGAAAGTTTAATTTTATTCTTCAATTTCCCCAATAGCTCTGATTGAGAAACTGCCCACAGCCACAGTTTTAATTAGCACTACAGAGAAAAAGGAAGCATTTTTTCTGTCTTAAATGATGCAGCGCAACAGCAATGAAATATGAGAAAAAGAAAGAGTTTCACTTTCCTTGCCCCTCTGCAGGAAAGTGTCTAGTTTCAGTGTCTGATATTGTGAAGCTGCTCAGAAGCTGCTACATGACATCAGATGTGGATTCCAGGAGCAGGCTTTGACAGCTGCAATGTCCCCATATATGCTGTTTCCAGCATCTAATGTCAAACCCCTGGCAAGGGTCAGAACATGCTCATGGGTTGGGTGGGGGTAACTGAGACCATGCCAACATGTAACAAGTGTGGACATTGTAAAAAACAACAACAACCCCAAATTTCCTGGACAATGGACTTAATGTCAGTCTGGGGTAAAGGTAAAGGTCGCCCTTGCTTGAAAGCCAGTCGTATCTGACTCTAGGGTTCCGTGCTCTCTCTGTCTATAGCCAAGCACTGCAGAGCCAGCACTGCAGACATTTCTGTGAATACGTGGCAGGCATGCTACAACACTGGAGTACACAGAACACTGTTTACCTTCCCACTGAAGTGGTCCCTGTTTATCTACTTGCAATTTCTTGTTTTCAATCTGCTAGGTTGGCAGGAGCTGGGACAGAGACAGGAGCTTCCCTCATCGCAGTACCTGGAAATCGAATTCCAGCCTTCCAGTCAGCGAGTTCTGTGTCTTAACCACTTGAGCCACTGCCATCCCAGTCTAGACAGACCCTTAATTTTCCAAGCTCTCATCTTAATGCATTTGACCGCAGAGTCAGAGGTCTGCCACACTCCCAGTATGCTGTTTTCCATATATTTTTTGAGATGTGGCAGAATCCACGACACCCCTTTCTTTTACACCAACCCTACTATTGTTATCAGTAGCAGTGTGGGTTCACTAAGGCTGGCTGGCCCAGGGCATTTCAATACATGGTGAAAAATCACTTCTGTTTGTACAAAGATGGTAAAGAGAACATTTTAAATCCATATTTAATTACAGTAAAAACTCGCATAAAGAGTGCCTCGCGTAGAGACTAACTCGCTTAAAGAGCAGAATTTTATCTGAATGGTATCCTCGCTTAACAACTAAAACCAACCAAAAACTCGCTTAACAAATAAATTGGAGTTCGCAATCCCCCCCCCACCAGAAGTCACAATGGTGTTTCATTTAAAGAGCAAACTCGCTTAAAGAGCAATCCTGTGGAACACATTATTCTCTTTAAGTGAAGTACCACTTAGGATTCTTTAATACGGTAGTTTTCCACAAGGAAGACATTGTACTTTAGTTGTGCAAAACAGTAGCATTCTGTTCCCAGATAAAGGCTGCATAAGTAACTTAGTGAAACTTGGAATGTCTCATTTTTGGATAAAACCACAATAGTCAGACTGGTCTATAAAGTACAGTAAAACCTCATATAACACTAAAACCTGGTTCCACAAGTCTTCGTGTTATATGATTTTTAGTGTTATCTGATCCTCTATGGGATCCATAGAGATACATTGTAACCACACAGGCTTTCGCGGTTGTTATCTGAAGCATCCCATAGGATCTTAATGTTATCTGATGCAATTCTTCCCCCCAGATTCCTTGATGTTATGCGATTTTCGTGTTATTCGATACTAATGTTATATGAGGTATTACTGTACTTTGAATGGGAAAAGTGCCAGTGAGAAAAATGAAATGCTAATGCAAGCAGCAGTCATTGTGGAAATGAACATAATCTTTCCTTCTCTTCCACCACCACCACCACCACCATGCCTGGACACTTTCTAGCTTACCCCTGAGAGATTCACATTGAGAAGCCATACTGCCATACTTCATCATGAAGATGTAACAGCATATTAGCTCTACATTATTATTGTAAGAACACTGAGAGTCAAAAGGTACAGCCTTGGTTTATAATATACAGTCAGAATGGTGGTGAATTGAAGATGAAACTAGGCAACTCCTGAGCCTAGCTGTTCTTGCTTTATTCACACTTTCAAATTTTCAAAACAGCCCAGCATGATGAGTGTATGTCTGCACACTGAAGGACTGTGGAGATAATGTTAAGGATGGAAATAATTAGAAGCAATTTGTTAGCAGAGCACAGTTGTCTTGCAAGTTGTCAACAAGTAATGAAGGAAGGATGCCAATCGACAGGGGATGTATCTATTCAGTGGGAGGCAGGAGGAAATCAGTTCCAAGTACAATCACTCTAATTGAGACTGTGAGGAGATAAATGGGGGACGTTTGCAACAGCTGGAGTTTACTCTGAAGGCAAACTTTGGCCGTTCGTTATCATCTCAGGTGGTCTTTTAGTTGTCATGACAATGCCTCCAGCAGGCAACAACCAAAGGAAGGGAGACCAGTAAACAAAAAACTACCCCAAGCAAGAGTATAGCAGACATAGGACAAAATTAAAATGTGTGTGCTATTTTTCTCTGAAAACATTTCAGGGTTGGGTGGATGGGGACAGATGAGCTGGATTATAAGGATACCAGGTCTACATTTCTGAGACACCTCTCAGAACCATACAAAACAAGAAAACTTCATCAATGCTAACTCCTGCTTATCTAGTTTGAATGGACCATAAGGAAAGCTGAGTGCAGAAGAATAGATGCCTTTGAAATGTGGTGTTGGAGAAAAGTTTTGAGAGTCTCCTGGACAGCGAGGAGAACAAATAGGTTGATTCTAGAAGAAATCAACCCTGACTGCTCCTTTGAAGATCAAATAGTAAAGATGAAGCTAAAGTACTTTGGACATCAAATGAGAAGAGAAGATTCACTTGAGAAAGCCTTGATGCTGGGAAAGGTGGAGGACAAAAGAAGAATGGGTGGCCAAAAATGAGATGGCTAGATAGTATTGTAGATGCAATGAGCACAAAGCTGCGCAGGCTCAGGAGGATGGTGGAGGACAGAGGTGCCTGGAGTGTAATGGTCCATGGGGTCCCAAAGGGTCGGAATTGACTGTGCGATTGAACAACAACAAAAAATACCAGAAATATGTACATAGAGACTTGAAAGGCAGTTATCTTGGCCCTCAAAGTTTCTCTGGATAGTAAGACACATAGAGGAGATTCGGAGGTGGAAAATCCCACCCACCGCCATGATAACTCAAGTATAGTAAGCACAGGAACATGAATTACATGTATAAGGCATGCATATGATTGGAATTAATTCGGTGCATCTTTTTAAAAAGTGCAGAGTTCTGCAAGCAGAAAAGAACAGTGCTACACTGCTCTTTTTCCTAAACAAAGCGTAGAAGTGTTTTTGCTGAAAAGCTTCCAGGGCAATGCCAGAGGTAATATTTCTCCACTAGGGAGATCTATCAGATGAACTTTCTTTGTGCTTCTATTTAAGCTTGCAACCATTATATTTATGGCAAGGAAGGCTCATCAAATTGACAAGCAAGGAGAGGGATAATAAATTTCTTTCAGAGAATCAAATGGTATAGCTTCTCCTGGCATGAGTCAATCAAAGGTTACTCGAGCTGTGATGGCAGCAGAAGTGATGGTGGTTGTGTAGAAACTGCCGGGATAGATTAAATAATAATAATAATAATAATAATAATAATAATAATAATAATAATAATAATAATAATAATAATAATAATAATAATAATAATATTTTTTTAAAAAAATCACAGTTTTAACATTTTACATCATTTTTTAAATGATAACATGCTTTGTGTTTTTTAAAAAGTCATATATGATGATTATTTTAATTTCAAATGTATGATAACTCAGAACATCTGGTTATGGAATAAAAACTAAAATTCTAATTCTGTATTATGAGATGGTGTATTCATATAATTTTCCAGACTGTTTTATAAATAAGGTTCAGCAGTTATTCTTTTGGTGTTTACATTTTATATGATTCCCATAGGGCATAGGCTTTTGTATAAGGTATTTGGGTTAATCTTTCAACCTCCCCAATATAGTACTCAGTTTAATACAGATCACCAGGGGGAGAAAATCAGTTTTAAACCTGCATTTGTGTCTCAGAGCTTAGCAACAATGTATGGAGATGGGAAATATCAGCCCTGTCTCCCAACCTAAAATATTATTTCTGAAACCTTTACTGCTTCTCTTGCAAATTATAATGTTAGAAGCCTTGTCAAAATTTTCTTCACTGCTTTCAACACTTTCTTTGAGTGATGCTTATTTATTTAGAGTGGCAATCCTTGGTGTTCTTTGGATCTATCAGTTCAAATTTCCTCTTGTTAATATAAAAGTAACAATGTTGACATTAATGTGTTAAGCTTAACATGTTGTTTTCAAGCTGTACTACCACTTATCATTGACCTGTGATCTTTCACTACTGTTCTTTCTTCTAAAACATGCTTTGATAATTAGGTGAAACAAAATTCACTTGCTAGCATCTGATCAGAATGTTCGCTAGGGTTTGGAAAAGTTATTTTTTGGATGGTAACTTTCAGAATACCAAATAGCATACCACTACATTGGTGGGGAATTCTTGGAATGGCAATCTGAAAACTAACTTTTCCAAAGTCTTCTTTCATCCTTGTGGCAAAACATAAGATCTGACTCAATGAGAACAGAGGAAGGAGGCTCTTAACGAGGCTAAGACAAGATGGTCATGTTGTTGAGATCTGAGGATCTCCCCAAATCTCACATTTTTTGAGAGATCCAGTGTGTGAAAAGAAGAAAGCAGTATCTACATTTACCTCGAAATTGAGGGGGTTCTTCAGCATAAGAAACAGAATTATACACACAAAACACAAACAATTTTGTTTTACTTAAGCATGTGAACAGCCTGCTGAAGCATGAGATGAATCAATATATTATTTGCAGCACACAGAGAGGAGAGGGAGGGAGAGAGAACATGAAAGGCATCAAAGAATTTAGTTTTTC
Source organism: Furcifer pardalis (assembly GCA_030440675.1). Lineage (NCBI taxonomy): Eukaryota > Metazoa > Chordata > Lepidosauria > Squamata > Chamaeleonidae > Furcifer > Furcifer pardalis. The sequence goes on along the minus strand of CP126894.1, from coordinate 32,088,366 downwards.
CTTTATTGTTTTAACCATGTTTTTGCTCATTGTGTGATAGCTTACCTCATCCTTATGGCACCTAATCGAACATCAAATCTATTCCCTGGTAATTGTCTAGGCTGAAATATTTTGTTTTGAGGTTGCATGTATTGAGAGTGGTGTAAATGTTTTGGTGAGAAATATGAGTACTGATGGATTATACTCCTAAATAATTACAGCTATTGGAGGTATAAATATTGGCCAGCTGTAGTTACCAACCTTGGGCCCCCAGATGTTCTTGAACTACAGCTTCCAGAAATCTTGGCCAAGCCTAAAATCAGGCAGAACATTATTCCAGTACAGTGTTATATTCCACAATCTCATAAAAGATCCTGAAATCAGGTTGTCACCTCATTCTTTCCTTCCTCTTTTGCTTGCTTATGACTTGATTTTGTTTGTAAAGATGTTACAAAGAATTCAACCATTTGACATTAGTTTTCAATTTATATTCTGTTGTTTGTCAATGTTGCTATTTATTTCATGGCTACTGTGCCAAGCTGGTCTTTGTTGACTGAGCAAGAATATTGGGCTATAGTAAGTTTTATTCTTTTCAACTTGCTTGTCTTTTGTAGCTATTTATTTGCATATCTTGTTATGGCAATTAAAAAAAACAGCTTGTATTCGTATAATAATATAAAACTTAAATTTGAAGAACTTAGCTTCTCAAGTGTATTCTGGTCAGGTTAGTTAATCGCAGCCTGACACTTGGTGTTGAGTTGCTGCCAGTATGGTCTACTCTATTACCTTAGCAGGATAACTTCGCTAGACATATTTCAGCATGAAAGCACATGCTGAAATAAAACTGATAGTCGTACAGGTACAGGCACTGCAAAATGTCTCTTCTTTTTTGTCTCTTCTTTTGTCCAGTTCATATTACTCCTTATCTGGCCAGCTCCTTCACTACCACATCAATGAAACCAATTCTAGGCTGCTTTATATGAGTCAAAATTCCCACAAAGAAAGCAAATTTATGTATGAATCATTATGAAACTCTGAACAATTAAAAGCTCATGTAGATAGTCATATTCTATTATTACACAAGCATATATTTGTGTGTCTCTACACACAGTGATGTTCTCCTGACTCTGAATATGAAGATTCTGACTAATAGTAAGGCCCACATGATTTGTATACATAGGTCACAAACTCAATCCTTGTCACCTTTTAATTAAAAAGGAACAGACAGGAGATGATGCGAAAGAACGCCACATGAAATCTGGAGAACCTTTACCAGTCAGAGCAGAAAATATGTATAAGACAGTCAAAAAGTCTGATTTAGTATAAGGCAACCTCTGTGTTTCTGATTTCTTTAGAGACTCACTCTTTTAGGTTTGTGATTTGCATAAAAAATGAAATCTGGGAATTTATCATATGTGGGGGAAAAAACCTTTACTTTGATTTTGTGGAATCTTCTGCAAACCTGATGATTTGCCATTCTGGAAGTGTCCGCATTCTTCTCTAGGTAGAATTAAACCACAATGAATACAGTTTTAATGTACTTTAAACGTTAAATAAATGTTTCTTTTTTTGGTGAGATGGTTTGGAAGAATTCAAAGGCAGACTAATGAGTATAATCTATATCTTAGACTTATTACTTTGATTTTCTAAAACTATAGCAAAAGCACATGGAATCAATATGAAAATATGTGACAGAGTGCAGATGCTTGATGCTTGATATACAATTCAGAGACTTAAAAGGGCAGTCGTTGTTAGTAAACAAAAATGTATTCACAACATTTAGACAATCATTGCTTATAGTCCTAATGGGACTAGAGTATTCTTTTCTACAATTTTTTGGCAGATTCTGCACAGTTCCAAACTACGCCATATGGTGTGACATTAGCTGAAAAATGGGGGTATTTTCACTGTTGTTCCACACATCTGCCAATGAAAAACTGCTGTCACACTGCCAAGAGCTTGAAAACCCATATCTACTTTGAGCCAGTATCCTAGTGTACAGAGATCATAGACCAATTGTGGATACAGTTTAATAGTTACTTTATACTGTTTTGAAAGGTATATTATGTGGTTTGTCCTATATATATGCAAATAAAGGTTAAGATAAACCCAAATAGAAATATGGGTTTTAGGACGTTCCACCATTTGCAGATGAAAACTGCAATTGTGACATAGGAAGGTATTTTATATTGCTGTTTAGTTCAGTAATGCCTACACTGACTGTCAGGAGGGCTTTTGTGTTTTAGATGGATGCCTTTGCCAGCAACAATTAGTGATACAAGAGATTGAAACAAGGACCATTTACAAATGATCTATTTTGGCTTTAATCCAATACAGTATCTGCTTGAGGTACAGTAAGGTAAAAGTAAAAGTCTTCCTTGCTCGAAAGCTAGTTGTGTCCAAATCTAGGAGGTGGTGCTCATTTCCAGACAAAGAGCAGGCACTGTCTGCATCTGCAGACATTTCTGTGGTTATGTGGAAGGCATGACTAGATGCTGGAATGCTTGAAATTCTGTTACCTTTCCTGCTGAAGCAGTACCAATTCATCTATTTGCAATTTCTTATTTTCAAACTACTAGGTTAGCAGAAGCTGGGACAGACAATGGGTACTTACTCCATTGAGCAGCACTCAGGTCTCAAACTGCTAAACTGCTGACCTTTTAATTTAATTTAATTTAATTTTCACACTTATATGCCACCCAATCAGGGAACCCGACTTAGGACAGCTCATATAATCATCAAACGATATACACAGTAAACACAATATACACAGTAAATTAAGCAACATACAATGACCAATATACACAGTAATACAAGGTCAATAAATACATAGTCATATAATATACAAAATTCTATTAACAAAACAGCATATAATAATATTCAATACAATACAATAACGGCCTCTCCACCACAGCCACAGAGAAGTTCCAAGGGTGGCGGTGGCAGTGAGGTCCAGCTGCCATCAAGACCCTTTAAAGCCCGGAGGAGGTGGGGACCAAGAGCGCTGGAAGCTGAAGAGGTCCAGGCGCCCATTGCTGATGGGCCTCTTCACCCCCCACCGTGGCCAAAGTCTGGGGGTGGACTCTTCTCCCTGGCCCCAGGAAGGTGAAACCCGAATTCAGCTGGGCAGTGGTTTCAGACCACCCGGCGAAGCCTGCAGCTTTTCTCCCTGGCCTCAGGAGGTTGGAGCCCCTTTTGGTCATCAGGCTCAGCATCCTAGCCACAAAGCCACTGTGGTCCTATGAAGCACAGTACACCTTTTAAACCAACAGGACTTACACCTATTTAACTCAATGAGACTTGGCAGGAGTATTATTAAATCACTTACAATACATTATACAAATATTAAATCATTAAAGATCAAAACAATATGACAGGCATCAGCTGCAATATCATTAATAAACCAAATCAGACAGGTAACTAATTGATTTCTCTCACAAAACTCACCACGTCAAGCAAAACAAATACATTCTAAAACAAAACAAAAAATAAAAATAAAAAAATGATGGATTAAGATGGGAAGTCTTAGTGGACAGAATGTTTTTATTAATTTCAGGAATTAGCATTGGGAAGATTGCCAATCCCTGAGGAGCCCCATATTGTTGCACCCAGGGATTCTCCCCAAGCTGTATTCTCTAGACATGGTCTGTCAGGAAGGATTGGAGTGACTCCAAGGTATGACCCCTGATTCCTATCCCAGGTAGCCTGAGCAAGAGGATACCATGGTTGAGAGTATCATCAAAGGCCACTGAGAGGCCCAACAGGACCATCAGAGAGGAATCCTCCTGTCTGCTGCTCTCAGCAGGTCATCAAGCAGGGTGAAAAATACCATCACAGTTTGTTTCTATCAATCCATATAACAAACTAAAATATACAGTAGAACCCTGCTTTACAGATGGCTCACTTAACGGAAAACTCACTATATGGAAGGAAATCCCAAGAAAATGGCACTCAACTTACCAGAAAAAAAATGCTATACATATTTTTTTTTTGGGGGGGGGGGGTTCTGATGCTTCCCACAGTGGTGGGAGGGTGTTTGGAACATTTCTGCTCCATTTTTGAAAATTTTCATTGCTTTATGGCACCCCCAGAAGTTCTTCCAGCAACCAGGAAGTGCCAAAATTCCCCTGACACCTCATCGGCTGTTCGAGGGGTACTTTTCCTGCAATTACCAGGGATGGTAATTGGTGGTGTCGGAAATGTGCCAAATATGCATTGCAAACCAAAATAATAAGTTCTGAAGCTCAGGGGGAAAAAGCCAAATTAATGTATTTTATCTGTTCAAAAGTGCACTTTGGATTTTTTCACTGTGTTTTCACCACTTTTGAAAGAGTTTTGAACAAGAGTTTTGGGACTTTTTTGTTGCTTTTTTTTTAAAATCTCCAGAATGGAACTACAGTATTGGTTTTCAATGCATTCCTATGGGAAACCATGCTTCACTTTAAGGAAAAATTGCTGTAAGGATAACCCCACGGAATGGATTAATTCCGTAAAGCAGGGGTTCACTGTATAATGTTTTGGGGCTCAAAGTTAAACATGAGGCTCCCACCCCACCGCCATTGCTGTCTTTCTTTGGACATAGTTGTTCTTAAGCAGCTAAAGTCTGTATATCAAAATAAATGCTTTATTGAATTGGTAAAAGGAATAGCTCATAAGACTGTAAATTTTTCTGCAGACTGTATGGTAAATCAGTACAGGAGCCATTTTGTCCAGCAGGGAAAGGAATATAAATTATTTCAAAGTATCTGCCGCTTGGAATTGCCTTGCATTCATCATGTCAGTCTTCTGCATCCTTCATGAATGTCATAAGAGACTGAAGAACTGGCACTTCATAGTGAGGATGATTAAACAGCTATTACACTCATCTCTTATTTCAGCCCACTACTTTTGAGCAAATTGCATATAAACCACTCCCACAGATCTGCCTCTTACAGATGAGTTTCCTCTCTCTGCAGCAGAAAATAAAGAGCTTTGTTAAAATTATAATAGCAGGGAGAACATTTCATCTGCAGACTTACAAATTTCTACCCTCATAAAACCCTTAGGCATCAATGCTTCTAAGTTAATTAGGGAACTCAAACATAAAACTAAATCAAAATTGCCAATCAGATGTCAGTATTCCGGGAAAGACCAGAACCTTTGAATGGCCATAAAGCTCAAAGTTGAGAATTTTTCTAGAATAACTCTGCAGTTATAGGAGAAGCTTCCTTATACCATTGATCCTTGTGTTGAACTAGATTGCTAGCCTCTTTCTTGAGGACTAGATTGGTGGTTTTAGCATTACCTAGAGATACCATGGAGGCTCTGCACATGAAGCATATGCCATAACCGTGAGCTGTGGCTAAAGCTATCAAAGCTACAGCATGCTAATATGTGTGTATATGTTCATGTGTGTGTGTGAGAGAGAGAGAGGGGGGGGAAGAGAGAGAATAATTTAGTTTGGATTACTTCCTTGGCTAATGCCTTCAAGTAGCTACTCTAATTTATTTATTTATTTAGATTTATTTATTTATTTAGATTTATATCATTAGAGTATATATTATAATCTAATGGCCATAAGACCCAACGGCTATCTATTACCTTCATCATAGTAAGAAGTACAGTACAGTATGTGGATTCCTCTTGGTTATTCTATAGGATGTTATAAAAACAAAATTAGAAATGAGATGGATCTTTGGATCTTCTTATTTTTTTTGTTTATGTTGCAAATAGGTATTAAGGGTGAGTCTGTATTCACTGACTCACCATGATGTTTGCAACATTAAATAATGACTGGAATGAAGATTAGAGATTATTTAGGTATCTGTTCTTATTCTGTCAGATGTCTTTTTAGTGGAGATATTCTTTATTAAATCCAATACTCTAACCATTTCTTTGCATTGTATCTGTTATAAACGGTTGCCTTAATACATGCACAATAGATTGAAACAGCAGGAGCAGTGGCAGCAGGACATTCTTGGTAAATCATTTATGCTCCAGATCATATTACCTTAATTCCAAATTTGCCAACTAGGACTTAAAGTAACTGGTCAGCCCACTGAAAATGTCATCATTCCCATTATAGTTTGAAGCACAATATGACAAAATGTTTAGGTGAGAGATAAGGAAGGATGAGTTAAATGGCTGATAGAGGACATTTGGTTTTCTTTTTTTATTGAACTGACAAGAAGGAACAGTGGAATTGTCTGTGGCTCACTGAAATGGTTCCAACATGTCCTGACGTATTGAGTGCTTTCTGGAGTTATCCAAGTTGAAAGGCTTATTTAAAAATTGAATCATTGAGTTTATTGAGAAAATGTAAAGCTATAGGCTAAAACAGAGATTATAGGATTAATGTGGCCAAAATCCTATTGGGTGTTTACATGCAGAAAAGAGAAATCATGGAAGTTGTAGCAGTTAACTGGGGTTAATTGACAAAATGCTAGAGATGTATCAGCAACTGTAAGGAATTAATATAGAGGGGTTTACATTTATTAAGTAAACTACCAGCACCTGCCTTGAAGGCCAAATTCCTCAGCTCTACCCCTGGAATTAAGAACCTCAAGAACTACTTTACTTAATATATGCAAAGCCCCTATATTAATTCCTTACTGCAACTAGCCTTGCAACTCACATGTTACTATCATCATCATCATCAGATAGCTGTGGCAACTTTTTGATTCCTCTTGTCATATATACAATTATCTAATAGGACCAATTATCTAGTAGGACTGCAGTGGCTCAAGTGGTTGAGACACTGACTGGAAGGTGGCAGGTCAGCAGTTCAATACCTGAGTACTACACAATAGAGTGAGCTCCCATCTCTGTTCTAGCTCCTGCCAACCTAGCAGATCGAAAGGAAGAAACTGCAAGTAGATAAATAGGGACCACTTCGGTGAGAAGGTAAACAGTGTTCTCTGCACTCCTGTGTCTAGGCATAAACAGAGTTGAGCATTGAACCCTAGAGTCAGATATGACTGGCTTTTGAGCAAGGGTAACCTTTACCTTTACCTTAATAGGACTCTAGCTGTTGGCTGTGACAAAAAGTGATTAAATATAAGTGTAAAACTCCTAGAGTGAGCCAAGAAGCTTTGTCCAAACCATATTGTAGTTGGTTGATGAAATGATCGAGTCTTCCAGTGGTTATTGAAGACATTGTCACAATGGATTATTTGCTGAGTGAAGGTCTCTTTCATTCTAAACTGGAACTAGCAAATGATAAGAAAAGAAAGAGCAATTTGTATTTTCAATAAATGTTTTTGTCTCCATAGTGGAACAAGATACTAAATCATGTGGAAGTTTGTGTATGCACAGATGCCAAGTATTGGGGCTGATCCACACCTCCAAGTTTGGGTTACCCTAATTGGAACAGCTCACCAACTAGGCATTTCCAAATGGAAATGTCATTGCTACATGTTATCAAATTGCCTTTGACTCAATGTGACTTGATGAATGAGTAACCTCCACAATTTCTAGTTCTCAGCAGCCCTGTTGGAAACTTAAGATTGTAGCTTCCTTTATGGACTCAACCTATCTCATATTTGGTTTTCCTCTTTTCCTGCAGTTTTAACAGCAGAATGTGACTATAATATTGAGAAAATATAATATGGAGCTATCAGAATGCTTGAGAGCTATAATTTGGAAGCTGATGATGCCAAGCAGCCTTGCAGGAGCATTCGTGCATATTAAAAGGGCAAAGAAATAATAATTTATGAGAAAACTGAAAAGGCTTACTGAAGGGAAAGTTCTTCATTGCTGGCTTTTAATGCAGGCAACTACCATGGATGTATTCACTGGGTATTTAATTCACTTGCTATCCCAAGTTATTTTTCAGGAAGCTAGGGATACATCTGATGAGTAATTCCAGTTTTACTGCTTTGGCTTTCTGCCAATTTGACTTCTCCAAGGACAATTTCTCCGTGGCTTCTGTATCAGTTGCAGTTGGCAGTGGAATAAAGTTTTTAGCAGTATTTTCACTTGTGTCGTATAAAGATCAAATTGGAGTGAGTAATTTTTACCCATCTGGTTCTTCCTTTGGGAACTCAAGTCAGTTTATCTGTTACAACGGTCATATTGATTGGAACAAGGGCTTTCAATGTTAACTTCAGCCAAAGAAGAGATGTGTGCATATGCAGCTTATTCGTGTAAAAACAATGCATTGTGTTTCAGTCACCTTTCCTTATTAGTGTGTGGATGTGTTCCCCAGGAAGTCTAAATATGTGTGTGCCAAGTTCAGTGTAATGAAACTTTGTGCACTTCAGCATTACATATGAAGCACAAAGAAAACATGTATCTGTATTTCAGAGCAGAGCAGATTCATAATTCATTGAACATCAGTGACATCTTTTCATTTTCCAAACTGCCCTACTGAGGTGGTAAATCAAGTCAATCTAGTTTAGCTGGATGCTGAGTGAATTCTATATTCCTTACTCTCTTCAGAGTAGTGAATAAATCAAAAGAACATGAAGTTGGAAGAACTTGCCAAGTCTAAGCCAGTCAAAATTGATTCCCTTGCACTTCTTGGATGGGCTCACCAAGCAGCTCAGATATTGAGAGGGTTAGAGCAGGGGTTCCCAACATGGGGCCCACGCCCCACAGGGGACTTCAATTTCCAGAAGCCTAAATCAGTACATTGGCTGATCAGTGTTTTGGGGAGTTGGTGTAGAGGAAGGCCTCTGTTTGCTAAATGGGGGGGGGGGGGCTCTTGTGTGAAATTCAGTTTAATTAATGTCAAAGAGTGTATGTATTTTGAGTAAGAAATAGTGAGATTACAGTGCTCATATGCAGTCTCAGGGTTTGTCCAGGTGAGAGCAGAATCTTGGATAGAAAGCTGCTGGTTCATGAAAGCTCTTTTATGTATGAAAACATCAAATTTCTGAAGATTAGATTTTTTCACTGAAAGCATTAAATTTGCACAGGAGTCTTATTCTATTACCATTCATTCTTAGTTTAGACCAGAGGTTGCCAACCTTTTAGAGTCAGGGGCTGGGTCATGCTCCCTCATGCTGTAACTTGCATCCACAGCTGTTTTAAACACATTTACGGCAGCTGCAGGTGCACTTATGGCTGTTGTAAATGCATCTGCATCTGCTTCTGCCAGGAGCAGCAGTGCATGCTGGATGATTTGGCACCATGGGCCAGGACTGCTGGTGGGCCATAGGTTGCCTACCCCTGTTCTAAACCATCATAAACTCTTATGATGTTGAAAAATTATTTGGGAGAACAGCAGGGAAGACTTTTTAGTAAAGCATTCCCATGTTCCAAAATAATTAATAGAAGTGGGGTCAAAAATAGACAGACAGACAGATAGACAGAGGTGTCTGCGTCTACTTCCGCTTCTGCTGGCACTGTGGGCCATAGGTTGCCTACCTCTGGTTTAGACAAAGCTCCTTCTTAGAGAAAATAAATAAATACTTCCTTTGTGAAAGATGAAGAAGACTTGTGTTTCTTTACTTTACTTTACTTTACTTTACTTTACTTTACTTTACTTTACTTTACTTTACTTTACTTTACTTTACTTTACTTTACTTTACTTTACTTTACTTTACTTTACTGCTCGTATTTGCTATCCCGCCCCAATCAGGTAAACCCGACTCTGGGCGGCTTACAGCATAGGTAAAAAAACATGGATTAAAAACATACCAATATTTAAAACTTTAAAATTCATACAAAATTAAAACAGTGTCAAGGGTATGGGTCAGAAAAGGGGTGGCTTATCTCTAAATTAGCCACCCCACATGGGATCCCACATTCCGAGATCCCCAGACTTGTCTCGCCAGCCAGGTCTTCAAGCCCCTCCGAAAGGGCAAGAGCTCTACCTGTAGGCGCAGCTCAGTTGGGAGAAGGTTCCACAGGGCCGGGGCGAACACAGAGAAGGCCCTCTTCCTAGTGCTAGTGAGGTGAGCCTCCTTGGAAGCTTTCACTTGCTCCTTTCTTCCTTGGAAGGATCCTCTCTTAGGCTACAAATCAACTGAATCAAAGCATGTGATTGCAATACCACATCCTCTTTCAAATTCTTTGAAGCTTTCTTCCAGTTCCTCTGATAGCTTTCTAGCGAACTTCTTATAGAGGAAGAGTAAAAGATATAAAATCTGAAGGAGGGTCTATGATTTTTGGTGTTCCTCACTAGGAATCCCTTGTGCTCATTCCTAATTGATCCTTGTCTAAGATCAACCAGAAAATGGGAGGAAATAGGAATAAATAAATAGAAGATGAATCCATCTTTTAATGCTAGTGAGACATTGGCTGAAATTCTGTAATGCAACTTTTCACCACTCAGTGAGGATGCTGTCATCAACTGTAGCCATGCTGCAGCTGTTTCACAGTAATAAAAAGTTTCCTAGACTCTCCTCTGGGTTTCAGCAGGAATGTAACCAGAGATGGCGATTTTCTGTTTTTAAGTAAACCCTCCTCCTCTTTTGTGGCTCTTGAATGCTGCTCCAGGATTAAGGGAATCTCTAAAATCTGATGAAGGTCTAGGAAGTTTTTTATTCTTCCAAAACAGCCACGCCCACAGCAGATGATGACACCATCCTCATTGCATTTGTCAGCTCCACCAAAAGGATTTAAGCCAACATAGCAATATTTGTTCATTGCATAGAGTCCCTCCATCTCCTTCCTGGAAGACTATGTACAATTCAGGGACCTCATGATTGATGTACTTCTCACTGTTTTTAGAAATATTTTAATCCCCCAAAGTGCAAGCCAAACTTTCTTACCTTCATGTTTCTTATTCCTATGGCTTGAAACTGCTTGAACCCTTGATATACAAATAGCCTATTATTTTGCACTTCCTTGCCTTTGTGAGTCTATCAGGCCTTTCTTGTTTTAATTCAATTTTGTGAAAGCTTTAAACATATAAGTAACGGCTCAGCTTTCACTTGTTTAATTTCCACTTTACATGGTTCATCGAGGCACCTCCTTGGTGAAGTCTCAATTGGATTGTTTGTGATATATTACCGAATCTGTTCTTCCAGCCTGTTGGTTAGGAAAAATACACAAAGCAATTTTGGTGCTGTGATGACTTGTAAATCTTGCCAAGTAAGAATCTGCCCTGCTAGCAAATTCATCTTTAGTTGAATTGATAGCTTCTTACATGCATGCAGGAAGGAGGGAATTAAGATTGCTAAATGATTACTGACAGTCTGGCCAGGTTATCCTGCTATAGTAATATAGTTGACTATACTGCCAGCAACTCAGTGCTGAGTGGCAGATGTACGGTTAACTAACCTGACAACCCTGAGGACTAACAACTTGGGTGCCAAAGTCCACAGGGAAGAGTGATGGTCCCCAAGTGGATTAAATCCCACTTGAATCCATCTTGATGTAAGACAGCAGCTTCATCAATACTGGCCTAGGGTTGATGAGGACTTTGCATACTAGAAGGGCTCAGGACCAGAAAGTGATTCATAAAACTGGATCAGTGGTATGAGTGTCACGCTGCAATGTGAAAGGCAGATGAAAGGCCACTACATTATATTCTCAGGACAGTCTTCATGGCTGATTGCCATGAGTATTGCCAATATTAGAAATTCGGATATGGTAGAAGAAGAAATGATTAGTAAACATAACAGGATCTGAGTGCTAGCATCCTGGGAATAGTTTTGTCAGATTTACTGTGATTAGCAGTAGGGAAGTATGGTACTCCATGGATTAGGAAAATTAAAATTATGGGGGAAATAGCCAGGGAGCTGGATTCAATTAGCTATAGAGCCCCTTTCACCTTTTCTGGTCTCTATTTTCCAGGAGAATGGGCATTGTGATGGTCAGTTTCTCTCTTTGTTAAGTAATTGCTTAATAAACTCTTAGTCTTTATAAAGAAAAGATGAAATGTGACAGTATGGTCTATTTTTATTCAAGATTACATGCAAGAGAACAAAGGCATACTAATGAATTAGGAGAAAATGGCAAGGGCTGTATTCCCTTTGTTATCCAGGTAGAGAACAGTAATATCATTTGATCTATATTCTAAGGGTACACTGGATTAATGGAATGAATAGGAGATTTGCTTGTCACAAAGGGGTTCATGACTGCAGTCAGAGACACATCTATATTATTTTAAACCACATTATTATTAGACTGTTTTGTTGCCAGAGTCCATGCTTTGAATTCTTTATTTATGTTTCTGTTAGGAAACATAGCACTAGAATCCTGTAGGTATGTCTACACTGCACAGTTAAAGAAATGTGTTACCAGTTTAACTGTCATACTTTGTCTTATGAAATCCTGTGATTTGTAGTTTGGTGAGATGCTCATTCAGAAACAAAGATTACTAATAGCCTGCAATTTGAGTTGAAAGCATGATTAATGTTGCAAGGAGATGACTGAGGTAGTCCTCTCTCTCCCTTTGTGAAATCAAGCTTCAATAGAATCCTGTGCATAAATCTTGAAGATCAGTTACCCAAACAAAGCAAGATAATTTGTAGACTTCTGGAGCTGAAATAAAATCTTGCTGTGACTCTAAGGTGCTTTCATTTCTTGAGGAATTTCCTCCTAATCACGTCTGTCTCTGGTGTGGCCATTTATTTGCTAGAGAGCAAGTGCACTGCAGTTCAAGTGAGGCCACTAGAGCTGTCTAGTAAAGATTGCTATCTCACTAGAAAGAGTTTACCATGAAAGATCAGCCTTCTAAATTGTGTCATAAACCTTCCCAGATAGATGATCACCACTGAAGATGTGTGTGCTGCACTCAAGCAGCCAGGTGAGTAGAGAATAGCTGGACCAGGTCTAAATATATGATCCTGAAACCTTTTTGTGTTGCTCCTTTAAACAGGTAAAGCACACAGAGAAAAAGGTTCTGGAGAGTTTAGAAAAGGAATACCTGTGTGGTTGGTTTACAGAGGTAGACATTCTTGGAGTTTGCTTGCTCAGTAGCAGTTAGATAATTTCTTCTCAGCACCTCCATGAATGAACAAGTGGAAATAGGCCTACATCACTGTTGCTATCAGTTTTCCTCTGACCCAGGATGCCCTTAGGAAGAACTGCTAGATAGCTCAGAGGTTTAGAGCTAGAGTTTGGGAAATCAATTTTCCACTGTGCCTCCTTGACAGGAGCTGGATTAAATGATCCATAGGATCTCTTCCAGCTCTGAGGTGATGATTGTGGTGATGATAGCATTAACAGTTCTGTTCAGCTGATACAAACTGAATGATTTCTTGAAAAAAAACATGGGGAACCAGAAAACACTAAACATGCCATTTAGTCACCTACCCTAATTTACTTCTGGGTCCCTTTCTCCCACATTTTGAGTCCTATTTAAAAAAAAATGAGTTGAAACCAGTCACTTGTTTGTAATTACCATGTTCCCACCATACTTTCTGTATAGGTGTTAAAGATGAAAGCAGCATTTCAGGAAAAAGAGGCAGTCATTAAAAGAGGCAGTCATTCAAGTTGAGTTCTAACATAGTTTAACACAGAGGATTTCAAACCTCTACTTTTTAAGAGTTTAAAAAGCTCAACTGCTGCACATCCCACCTCATGCCTCAACGTGGCACTGCAATGACTCTGACCATCCAACAGCTATGGTGGTGGGGGTGTATTCCCGTGGCAGGTTCAACCATGGCACAAAGGTTTTGGCTAGTGGTCTGGGATGGTTCTCCATTCTGGAACCACAGGTCAGCTAACTGGGGTTAGGTACTTAGGCAATGCACCTGGCCAGTGCATTGCTCTAACATGGCCAACTTCAACATGAACCTATGCCGTCATATTTAAAATGGCTAAAGGAACATTGAAAACACAGGCCTCAGTCCCCCATGCACCATCAGACCCTGCTAAGGTAGTGGTAGGATTTCCTTATGGTGAGAGCCTGCTAAAAATCTCATGGAAGATGATGCTTCAATCTGCCACATCAAACTAGATGTGTGAAGTATGGATTAACCAAGTAACCAAGTAAAAAGTTCAAGATACTTGCACAATTTATTTTATTTTCTTCTTCCAAATGTGAAGAAATGTGATTATTTTTGCTTCTGCTTCCCTTCTGTTAGAGTCACATATTTACAAGAAAGAGGATATTAGAAAATGAAAGAGTTAAAGTCCATGACATCCCACAATGCAAAATGGAAATTACTGTGTGTGTCACCCATCCCTGGCTCCTAACACAAACACCTCCCTGGTATGTTCTACAGCATTCCAAAGTCATATTCAGTGCTAGCTCTTCTATTAGGCTGAGTGAGATTACCATCTCAGATATGAGATCTGGAGATGAACAGTTAGAAAACAATTTTATGTACATCAGATATCTGGCTCTGTGCCCCCAAATTAGTCTGTTGCTCTCAAGTACAGCAAAGGCAGTGAGTCTTCAGGTAGGATTCGGTTGCCAATTTTAATCACTCCATTGCACAAAAAGAGAAGGAACAGCATTTTGTTCTTCCAAGCCTGCCTGTTTCTGTGTTTGATGAAATGCAACACATTATGCCTATACAGTATATACTTTCCAAAAAGCTTTGTGGAAATGTATTTGCAGCAAATATATTTATATAAAATTTATGTTTTATTTGTTTACAAACATTAACCTGGTCCTGGTCCTGTAAAGTGCCCTGCTGTGAGCGTTAGGGTTTTAAGTGTTTGTACAGGTTTACATTGCTGTGTACATCTTCTTGTCAGATTCCATCTTCCTAGGCACTTAAGTGTATGACAGGCCAATCATTTTAATTGACTGTAATTGGCACTCATAGGGATCTGACATGCACTATGGGCAACTGAATGGCTGTCTGGAAGATGTGTGGATGTTTATCAGAAGCTGTTCTGAAAGGCTTTAGTGAGTGAAATGAAGGCAGATTTCAAAAGTGAAGTGTAAATCCCCACATTTATAATTTAACCTGACCTGACGAAATTGCATCTTTCATTTTCAAAGGGGTTTTTCTGCATTGCAAAGAGCATTATTAATGCTCACAAATGACTCATTTCCAGCAAAGTGTTATTAGGACGAAAGTAGAAATGATACTCAAGTGTAGGCACTTTATTACTAGGTAGAAGTTTCACACACAATGTGTTCAACACACAGGTCTGCTGTGTTGAACACTTGAAGAATGACAGCTTTGCATCAAGTTTACTTTCTTCCTGTAGTGGGCTATGTGATAATAATTGAGTGCAGTTAAGTCAATTTTGTAATACTTTTCAGGATTTTCTAGGTCTAGAGCATGGGTTCCCAACCTTTTTACACCATGGGCCTGACCATGCCCCCCCCCGGACACCTGAGCAGGCTGTACCGCATCCCCCCCCCCCAGAAGCGGAAGTAAATGCACCCGCTTCTGTGCTTACAACAGCACATTTATGGCTGATGTAATTGTGTTTACGCATGTGGGGGGGGGGGTGTTTTATGGCTGTTGTAAATGCGCCTGCTTCTACTTCTGGGTGCGGCAGCAGTGGGGCACATGAAATGATGCCGCGAGCTGGGTCCGGTGCATGGACCATAGGTTGGGAACCCCTGGTATAGAGTAATCAGAAGTCCTCTACTGTTTTCATCTTCTAGGAGCTTTTTGGTCTGTACAGCTTGCTCAAGGCTATCTAGTCTGGCTCTTCTAATAAGAGGCAGAGTGGGGAATTCAATGCTTGATTTATGGCTCTGCAGGCAGGTGCGCAAACCATTGAACCATTCAGTCAGCTATAGGGATCTACATATTGGCTCCATTTCAATTTTTCACATTTCTCTTTGACTTGGGCCATTACTATCTAGGAAAATGCAGGATCTGGTCATGTCATGAGAATAAACCATTGTACAAGAAGAGGTGGGAGAACTTGGCATAAGGCTGCCATTTTATATGGTACATAGTTGCTGAACAGGCATCTCAGAAAACAAAACAAAACAAAACAAAATAAACAAAATAAAGTAAAATAAAAATAAAAAACACAGTAGCACTTTAAAGACTAACTGCTATATTTACAGTGAAAATATAGCAGTTTTTAAAGTG